>OX451737.1:79839691-80421465 GCA_948472305.1 Vicia faba | reverse complement strand
AGCACACTATGAAAAATAATACTATTGATATGTCAAATTTGTGAGTGGAAAACTACTCTTTGAATACAATAAATTATGTGGCAAAATTAACTTTTAGTGAGTAATAATGCAAACATTTTTTTTCATAAAATAATATAACTTTCACATCAACACACTTTTAATGGACAAATTCATAGTGTGTTAAAATTAGTCTTATCTCCTATGCTTAATTGCATGCAACTTGCATGCCACTTAGCTTCCATTTCTAATAACTTTTAATAACACACTTTAACTTAATACTCATGATTACTCATTTGATAACACATTTTTTAACTTCTTAAAAAGAAATATATTTTATTGAAGAAATTTTATTTTTTATTAAGTTTTATCACTTAGAATTATGTTTAATTTATTTATTATTTTAAATTATTATCGGTATTTATGTGTCAATATTAATATTAATATATATTGATATTAATGTATTATTATTATTCAAAATTTAAAAGATGTTTCGTTTTTCTCACATATTATAGCTTTTCATTTTTTTCCAAATAAAGGTCAAAACATGCTTCACTTTAGCTCTTTCTTTTCTTGTTCCGTAGTTGTTTAAAATACAATGACATATACCAACAATAGAGTTTCATAAAAATATTAATTGAAAAAAATCTATATTATATGTCTAACAAATTTAGTGACAAATTTAATTTTTAATTTTTAAATAAAATATATACATTTAGTGTCTAAAACATGTGTTTTCTTCTATAGAGAGAAGCTTTTAAAAGAAATTAAACTTTTTGTTTTATCAACTTTTTATCATAACCACAAAATAGTCTTTTTATCAATAGTTAATATCTTTATTTTCAGAACTTTGCTAATATCACATTTTTTTATATAAAAATTAAAGTGAAGTACTATATACATGTTTTAAAAAATTGTTTGGTACATCCTTATGTAAAATATTAACATATTATGTTACACACAAATAATAGTTATTTGAATTTCTTGATTATTAGATTCAGAGTTAGAGTTCGATTTCTAATAACGGTATATATAAATAAAAAAAAATTATTTATTTATCGGAAATTTTAAAATTTTGGCTTTTTCTTACTCAAGCCGGCTTCCAAAAATTTTATTATTAAAAGAAGGAAAAAAAAAATTAATTTGTTTTATGTTTCTATCAGGGGGTTATGGAACTGGGGGAGGTTCTTGAAAAAGTATTTGCTTATATGTTTGTTGTTTACTTTGGTAAGAAGTTTCATAGAAACAAACACATGAGAAGAAGGTTGAATCATATATGCAACACTATAAGTATGTAACTTTTCTGTCACCTTTCAATGATAAAAGGTGGCACATTATTTAGCTCATTTAGTTAAAGTTTGAAATAATCTTTAGGTTTCTATGTTTTTCAATATAGTTGATTTTTATTTTGAAATTCATTGTTCACTATCATGATGTGATGAATGTATATTGAAACATAAATTAGAATTTATTCAAGTTGATTTTAATTTTGACATTGAACTAACATATATCGTCAAGGCATCATCATCTTCTTCATTGAGTTGCTATCATGGACGATAACGGTATCGCGAATAATGCTGTCAAGAACAAGTGGTTAATGCCTCTATCAGTTTTCTTCAAAGATGCAAGGTACACATTCATCAATTTGTGTATGATCTAATTATCATACCATTGTTTCTTGAGGACTAAAAGTACTAATTGTTGGTTTTATTGATTTAAATGTAGCCTTGTATTCAAGATGGACACACTAGCTAAGGAGATACTTGGGATTGCATTCCCATCTGCACTTGCTGTTGCTGCTGATCCAATTGCTTCGCTTATCGACACGGCATTCATCGGCCACTTAGGTACATTTTTTTCTTCTCACTATAGTCTTGATCAGTATCGTCTTTGAGGGCGTGCAAGACGAACTACTGCACATGGCTCAAAAATCCTCACAGTTAAATCGTGGTTAAATAGGATCTTATAAAATATTGTCACAGTTAAATCGCGCTTAAATATGGTTAAACTACAGTTAATCTATACAGGACCTCCAAAAATTTCAGACGACTCTGGTCTGGTCTTGATTGGAGTTGTGAGACAGATCATTTTAATGTTGTGCCTTGTTTAAAGCTAACTTTTCATGTTTTTCATGTGTTTAGGGCCTGTGGAACTTGCGGCTGCAGGAGTTGCCATTGCGGTGTTCAACCAAGCTTCAAGGATTACCATTTTCCCTTTGGTCAGTATTACAACTTCCTTTGTAGCTGAAGAAGATACTATTGCTAAAATCAATAGTATAGCAGCAGAAAAGCAATCCAATGAAAGCATTAAGGCAAAGTCCAATGAAGTAATGCCTGGTGATCATTTGCTTCAAGACATTGAAGCAGGTGCAACAAAACAGGATGGTACCTTGAAAAATGAGACGAAAAATGGAGATGGTAATTCTTCTCTATCTTTCACTTTCCATGTGAAATTTAACTCTGTGTGTCTATGTTCTATGTTAAGTCTGTGTCAGACACCAAACACATTTTCAATCTGAAAGTGTCAGTGTTACTGAGATATATGATAAGGAAATGAGTGCATAGTGCATATGTTATATGTTGTTCTAACAAGGTAAATTTCATTATCAGATGCTAATTCAAATATAAGCAAGTCTACTCTTGTTACTAGTAATGGTAACAAGAATGAGTCAAAACCTATAAGAAAGAAGAGGCACATAGCTTCAGCATCTACAGCATTACTTTTTGGCACAGTTCTTGGCCTTATTCAAGCTGCAACCCTTATATTTGCAGCAAAACCTCTATTAGGTGCAATGGGTTTGAAAAGTGTATGTATCTTTATCATCAAAACTACTATGTTCAATAGATTAATCAACTAGAATAAACTTTTGTTATGTTGAGATATTTCTCTTTTTTTTTGTTGTTGTAGGATTCTCCGATGATGACCCCGGCTGCTAAGTATCTAAGGCTGAGAGCCTTAGGTGCTCCGGCAGTGCTTCTCTCTTTGGCCATGCAAGGAATCTTTAGAGGGTTCAAAGACACTACAACTCCTTTATATGTCATTGGTACGTTCAAACGATCTATTAGATGAGATATGGCCTCAAAATGAGTTCATACAGGGGTAGACATCCTGTTATGAGTCTCACATTAGACAATATATGGTTTGAACATACTCTGATCGCACTCCATATAGTTCACTCTTGAACATGAGAGAATGTGTTGAGAGTCTCGTATCAGATGAGATATAACCTTTTAAAATTTGTCATTGTTTTTCCTAACTCGGTTCATTTTTTGCTATGGTTTTATCTAGTTTCCGGGTATACATTGAATGTCGCTTTGGATCCACTACTTATCTTTTACTTCAAATTGGGCATCAGAGGTGCAGCCATTTCACATGTGCTCTCTCAGTAAGTCTTATCCTGATGATAATAATGTTCAACCATTTTTATTCTCAAAACTTCAGCTTACAAAATGGTGATGCTTTTAGGTACATTATGGCAACTTTCCTCTTGTTTATATTAATGCGAAAAGTGGACCTCGTACCTCCAAGCATGAAGGATTTGCAGATTTTCAGGTTTCTTAAAAATGGTATGTTGATTTTTTTTAATCTAAAACACCGAGCATGAAACCTTAAGTACGCGATTTTAATCAGACGGTTCAAATATGGCTAACTGAGTGCAATCACGAGAGTTTATCGAATTTTTTGTCAATTTCAATAGGTGGTCTTCTGTTGGCAAGAGTTATCGCAGTGACATTCTGTGTGACCTTATCAGCCTCATTAGCAGCAAGGTTAGGTCCGATTCCAATGGCCGCATTCCAAACTTGCCTCCAAGTTTGGATGACATCTTCCCTTCTCGCCGACGGTTTAGCTGTTGCAATACAGGTACATCAACATTCTTTTCCTGCTAACGAGAATTCGTCTACTTCATGCGTTTCCTGTTACTGATTAAGTTTCTTTTTTCACAGGCAATTCTCGCGTGTTCGTTTGCTGAGAAAGACTACAATAAAGTGACTACTGCCGCAACAAGAACGCTACAAATGAGTTTCGTTTTAGGAGTTGGACTCTCTCTATTAGTCGGAGGCGGACTATACTTCGGAGCCGGAGTGTTTTCCAAAGACGTTGCTGTTATTCACCTAATCAGACTAGGCCTCCCGGTATATCTTCCTCCAAACACAATGATTCGATGTAAAACTTCGTTACATCAGATTTTTTATCTAATCTCATTTCAATTTTCACCAGTTTGTTGCTGCTACACAACCGATCAATTCGTTAGCCTTCGTCTTCGATGGCGTGAACTACGGAGCATCTGATTTTGCTTACTCCGCATATTCCTTGGCAAGTTTGCATGCACTTTCTCTTTTACCTTCTTCATATGTTTTGTCATCTCTGTCAAATTTTATTCAAAAACTTAGTATGCTGTTTTTTCAGGTCTTGGTCTCATTAGCAAGTGTTACTTCTTTATTCTTTCTCTACAAGACTAAGGGTTTCATCGGGATCTGGATCGCATTAACCATCTATATGAGTCTTCGCATGTTCGCTGGCGTATGGAGGTAAACTTTCCTAACTTCTAACGCAAGAAACTATATGAAAACAACTTATAACACGTTGAACACGTTGAACGCAAGAAAATAGCTTATATGATAAGCGTTTATGCTTTATGTATGTGCAGGATGGGAACGGGCACAGGACCATGGCGTTTTCTCAGAGGCCACTCGTTGTCTTGATGATATATCTACGAAAATAAATTTCATTGTGTAGCGTTACGTTTTACATCACTTTTCGGGATCATACGTGCAAGTGCTATATCTAGTATCGTCAATGTTGTCAATTGCGGATTGCAGAAAATAGTGGTTCATTCGTTCAAACTCCGCGACGCTGTAGTACTATAGCGCTGCTATAACCGCTATTTAACAAAAACTTTGTAATAAAGTGTACCACAGAAGAACAATAGTATTTAGTTCGAATTATTACGTTGCGCTATAGCGTTGTAGTGCTGCTATGGCCACTATTTGACAGCAATGAGCATTGTTGTCTCATGTTTTTTTCTCTCTTTTGAATATGTATCATCAATGTTATTTTGTTGTTGTATTTTGAAGATTATTCTTCCAGATGTTAGTATGTAAACTCGAATGCATAATGAAAAATAAATTGCTTTACAATCATTTGAAGTTCAATTTCAAATGCATTCGTAATTAGAATTAAGAGTGTTCAAATTCAAACTCATTCAAATAAAAAAGTAAACACTAAAAAAATCGAATATAATAGCTAACCATGTATATTCATTATTTACTTGTCCATACTCCATAGAGATCATGGAGTGCACTATATCGACATGATATTTCCTTTTTAAATTCACAAAATTTAGTCTAAGTTATCTATTCTTATCTTATTAACATTCATTATTATCGTTTGGCTTAATTCAAAATGTTTAAAAATAGAATTTAATTGAAATACACCGACGGTATAAACAATCATCAATTAATCACAATCGTTAATTTATTTAAACTGTTTATTTTTTATTTAAATTTTTTTTAAAATAATACTATATTTTAATAGTTATGATTGAGTGTTGATGTAAAAAAAATTACATTAAGAATGCATAACAATTAAACTCTTTAAAATACTAACATGATGAGTCTGGTTACGCAAGGTAATCGGATCCATCTTTTTTTATTTAGGCTCTTTAAATGGGTCCTAATTAATTTTTTATATTATATTACACTTCTAAATCTTTTAAACAACCTAACTACATTTTTTAAATATCCCTATAATCTATTAAAAATATCCTTATAATCTATTAAAAAATTTAAAATGAATTCCACCAAATTCCAAAATATAGCCTACATAATACTCCCTATGATCTTTATTATAAGATAAAATTTATTTTTTAGATTCATTCAATTATTAATGTATCTGGTTCATATATAGATCAAATACATTAATCATTGAATGAATCTAAAAAATGGATTTTCTCTTATAATAAAGACCGGAGGTAGTACTATTTATCTATAACAATTCAATTGCATAAACTCTCAAACTTGTCTTTTCACAACAAATTATTTACACTAAGAAAATGATATTTAAGTAATTAAGTAATGAAAATTTTACCTTGTACCCCTAGAGTTATACTCATATCCCAATATTTGAATTTTTTGGACGAAAATGCCTTCATATAAATAGTAGAAACCCAAGAGAATTTCACTTTCCATTTTCACGCTCAAAAAGACTTCTGAAATGCTCTCAGATCAACCACATTCTAAAACACTTTTTCAAACTCTTCTGGTTCACAATTATACATATTGAAACACTTGAGATAAGTCTTCCAATTTTGATGATTAAACCGGAACACGTTATAAAAGATATACGGTGTATTATTTTCTATTTGGAACACTTTTGTAAGTTGTTCCGATTTTATATTTTATACCAGAACACATTTTAAAAGTCATTCGATTTGTACTCATTGTAATCGGAACACTTCCAGTAACTCTTCCGATTTCTTTCATTTTATGCATTCCGGAACACTTTTAGGATGTGTTCCGATTTGGTTTTTTAATATTTATTTTATATTTTTTTGGTTATTATTTGTTATTTTCATAATGCAGACACTAGACCAAGACTGTAGGATTTTGCGTTGTAGGCCAGCACGCGATGTTCCACAAACGGTGCCAAGAGAGGATGGGCATGTTGGTGCATCTCCATCTGCTCTACAGATTGTTAGTCTCCATCTGCTCCATAGCCTGTTGGTGCATCTTCATCTGTTCCACGGTCTACTGACTTTTCAAGAAGGCCTTACGATATGTCTCTACTAGTGAAGTACGAGCAGCATGTGGATCAACATGTATGGTACAGTGAGGTAAGTAACAAAAATTTAATCTATATGGAATAATTTTTTATTTTAAATGTGTATTTTCATTTGTTTTTAAATATGTTTTTTATTTGTTTTCAGGAGAGAGGTACGAAGAAAGAGCTTAAAGTTGTTGGACATGGGCAAAAGCTTAAGAGGATGGTTCATATTGCTCTCCCACGAGAGATAGAGGATTTGATGTTTAGGCCTGGTCTTACTTATCTATAGAGGACCAGTCTGACAAAGATATGCGTGAACCTTGTATCGACATTTGTAGAGAGGTGGAATTTGGAGACATCATCATTTCACATATCATTTAGTGAGATGACTATTATTTTGGATGACGTTGCTTGTCTGATACACTTTCCCATCAGGGGGAGTTTCTGGATCCCCGAGCATGTCATTGAGCGAGTTGCAGTTCAGCTTGCTATTAATTATTTAGGAATGTCATAGGGTAC
Organism: Vicia faba; assembly: GCA_948472305.1. NCBI lineage: Eukaryota > Viridiplantae > Streptophyta > Magnoliopsida > Fabales > Fabaceae > Vicia > Vicia faba. Next base: position 80,414,187 of record OX451737.1, on the reverse strand, counting down.
TGCTTCCAGAAATGTACGTGACTACAGAGGTGCTTACTATAATTTGGCATGGTTACACGACAAATTTGTGGAGCATCGAGCTACTGGTAGTTAGGCGTATGCGACTAGATGCTATCTGATGATGTTGGTGGATTACACCATTTTTTCTGACAAGACCTTTATGTTTGTCGAGGCACGATATATGTTGTTGTTCAGGGACTTAGAAAGCCTTAGAGGTTACTGTTGGAGAGTTGTTGCTTTGGTTACCCTTTACAGATATCTTAGAGATGCATCCATGTTTAGTTGCAAGCAGCTTGGTGGATATCCTACTCTATTGCAGGTATTTATTTAAATTTATTGTATTTTAATTTATGTATTTTTATTACATCTGTTTACTAACAGTATTAATTTTGTAACAGTGTTAGATTCATGAGTATTTTCTGACACTTGGAAAGAAAGGAGAGAATTGGATACCACCTAAAAATCACTGACTTCCTAGAGCTATGAGATGGTCGTACAGAAAAGGAGTCCTGAAGGTAGATGAGTTGAGACTTATCTTGTATGAGTTGACACCTACATACGTTATATGGGGCCCATTCAATGATCATAGAGAGCGGTGCCCGTTTAATGAGATTTGCCTATACAGGGGGTTTCTACAGTGGGGTGAAACTTCAGTTTCATACTTGTCTGACAGATGTATATGTCAGTTTAGATACAGGAAGTATATTCCATCTACACCTCATGTTGATATGATGTCTGATGATGATATTTCTCTTGAGTGGATTGGTTACCACAGGATCATCGTCTAAGTGATTCATCTGATATCACACGCCACTGTTCCACGTGAGACTGTTGATGGATACTTGGAATGGTATTATCGTATGTCACATCCTAGGTTGGTTTCTCCCCTATGTGATGCTCGTAGAGAGGTTCTAGTTCCTATTTATGAAGCAAGACCATCTGATCCTGCATTGGCTCATGTCTTCACCTTGATTCACCGTTATCTCTGACAAAATGAAGCTGACTCACATAACCCACAGTTTGTTGATTTATTTGAGGCTTTACGCATTTATCATTTTGGTTGATTTATGTTGTATTTTTATACTTTTCTTATGTATTAACTCTAAGACTTATGTTGGATTTATATTTTGGATTAATTTATGTTTTATGATTTATTTCAATGGTTATGATAGCACAAACAATTTCGAATGACTATGATTGCACCGACAGTTTTGAATGGTTGTGATAGCACAGACAGTTTTGAATGGTTGTGATTGCACCGACAATTTTGAATGGTTGTGATTGCACCAAAAATTTTGAATGGTTGTGATTGCATCGACAATTTTGAATGGTCCAGAATAAATCCATAGTAGTATAAATAGGAGTCATATGTTTTTTAGAAAAACATTAGATTTTAAAAATGCCTCTTCCTTAATTTTTGATTAACACAAAAGTGTATTTCCCTGGAGAAAAATATCCTGTGAAGTCTCGGATCCCTGACGGATTTTTGGTCCTCGAGTCATTGATGGAAAAGTTTGAATAATTGATGCCTGAACATGATAATAGAAGGGTGATGAAGATTTCGTACCGTGAAAATTGGAATATGGATGTTGACAAAAGGGTAAGTTACAACGTTGTTGAGTTGAATAGCGGTGAAGGTATGAAGGCCATGTAGAAATCATATCGATGTAGCTTAACTAAGGGGTCGATCGAGTTGGAAGAAAATATTACAAGATCTGTTGAAGACATTATAAAAATGTTACAATGTCCATAATCATCTGGTAGTGTCTAAGTTATTTCTAGTTGTGATGTTTTAAGTTATTTCTAGTTGTGTTGTTTTAAGTTATTTCTAGTTATGTTGTTTTAAGTTATTTCTAGTTGTGTTGTAATGCTCGGAACTATGTTATAATAAAAGTATGTTGGTGATAACAGTTAGAGTCAACATAATACAACAATAACAGCATGGTAAGTCACTTATGCTAAACTAACATATGATGATAATACATGAGAAAGTTGTAGCCAAATTTGTAGACGTCTCTCAAATCCTAACATCCTCTTACATGTTTACCTGAGTATAATGTAAAGTCAGTAATGTCATATATTAAAAAGATAAAGTAAAATAAAGTAAATTAAAGTAATTACCTGAACCCAGTAGTCATTGTTGACAAAACCAATGCATTAAATAGTTGCAGTTTGTGAATGTGAGGTTGTCATAGGAAAAAAAAGTCAAGCACAGATTTCCTAAATGCACAAGAATGACATTATAGCGATTCACTATCAAATAACCCATGTCTGGTAGTGTCAACCATTTCTCTGGTGGTTATGGATCATTAGAATCTATCATCAATCCTTCTCTCACTTATGATAGATGATCTCCGAATAACTTCTCATACAAACTCTTAATATCCCTTATTTCCATGTCCAACTCTCAACGAACAACTTCCCAACCATCCTTACTATACTCATGCAATGATGCAATGACTCTAAATCCACAGTTACCGACTGGTAAAACAACCACTACCTCTTGAATATATGGCCTAATATGACTTGGAAACTGAAGAGTGAATTGCTTCTTTGATTGTTGTGATTGATTCTTCGGTTGTGACTGCTTCTTCAAGGTCTGTGATGGTTGAGATTTCCTATGTGAAGATTGAGATGTTTGGTCAGCATACTCATGATATGAAGGGTCCCTATAAACATCATACACATCTGGTTTCTTCCCTTTCTTTTCACTCCTCCTTTAGTTTTTATTTTCTCAAGTGGTGGACACATTGAAGTTGTTATGGGGTAAGCAAGTTAACAAACACTATTTTTTAATGCTCTTTTCCCAACAACATCTAGTGATCTAAACCTTATCCATAATTCTTATATTGCACTACTCATATCAACTTCTGGTCCATCTTCTACATCTATCTGCAACTCAACTTCCATACTTAGTTTCCTCCAATGAACATGAACATTGTCTATTGGTATCATTATACCACCAATAATGTATCTCCCTAACTCACAAGCACAAGTTAAACCATAACTTATTCTATTAGGACAACCACATTTTTTCCTACAGTTCCAACATAATCAACCCTCAATAACTCTTCAACAATGCATCTCAAAGCTGCTCTAGATACATAACCACGCAGATTACCATAAAATGGATTTATGTGTATATGCTCAACTTCATAAACACTTTTTTAAAAATAAGCTCGAATGTTTCCTATTTGTAAATTCAGATTGTTATTCATAGCTTCTCAACATTTGACCATGTTACCAATACTATTGTCCAACATCTGCTTTAACTTCCATTGTGCAGACTAAACCTATAAATATAACATAGTAAAAATATTAAAAAATAAACATTGTAAAAATTAGTGCATAATAAAAATACTACGGAAAATGACATACCAATTAGTCGTGGTGTTACCCAGATGAAGTACTCGATTAATCCATGCTCCAGCAAATCTATGCATATGTGGAGTCAACCATGTGTCTTTTACATAATCAATAAATTCACTACAATCAAAATATGCATGTTCAAGTTGGTGCAACCGTTGACTATACTCAACCTCATCACTAGCCCATACAAGTTTCATCCATAATTTGTTTATCGTAACTTGCATGTCTTTCACCATATATTGCTTGCATCTTGCACCAACATTTTTGTTAATGTGAAATAGACATAGAAAGTTAATCATCGTAGGAAACACAACTTCAACTGCTTTCATCAAATCAAGATCTTTATCCATCAAAATCACTGGTGGACACAAATCTTTCTTCACAAACATTTGTTTCAGCTTATCCAAGACCCAACAAAAACTATTTGTCTGCTCAAACTCCATATAAGCAAATGCAACAGAAAATGTCAACTTGATCCATGTCATGCTAACAATTTCAAACATAGTTTGTCTATGTTCATTTGTCTTATAAGTGTTGCCCATAACTCACATAATAGAAAAAATATTCAGCAACTTAAACGAATCTAGATGCGTCCAAAAAATATCTCTCACAACTTTTGAGTCATCTCTTTTTCTACTCCAGTAAACATAGCTTGCATCCTCTATAAGCTTAAGAAAATGGTGTATCTCACTTATTGGACCTCTTATCTCTTTTTCTATCACACTCGTATGCTTATATATTTGGTGATTTGATTGACATTTTTAGGATCTCGCTATTGCAAGGAATGCAATAATGTGTCTAGGTGGAACATTTCTCTTTTTCAAATCAGAAACATGCTGCTTATTATTTTACCTCAAAATTTTCCCTCTCACTTATCAATAATTTGCTTACAAGATCTCCTTGGGCTCAAGACTGCACTAGGGTTTGATCAACTCAAGACACCTCCTTAGGCACTAATGACCAAAATTAGGGTTTGAGTTTGCACAAGGATTTTTGAACTTTCAATGCTCCATATGAATTTCATGGATCATTATGGACCCTCAAGATTACTCATGTCAAGTTTCAAGCCTTGGATCACATTTTTGCTCAATCAATTGAGTAGTTGACCTAAAAATCAACTGTATTGGGGAAAAAGTCAATTGTGGCCAATTTACAATCAAACTTCATAATTTTTGATCCACATCAATATTTTAAATTCATATGTGTCATTTTATCAAGTTTGGACCACAACTCCTCAAGAAATTTGGTCAAATCTCCAAAAGGGCAAAATGGTCAAAATTAGGGTTTTGAGTGAGAAAGGGCAATTTCTGATTTTTGACCTAGAATATGATCAATTGGTTTAAGGAATGATATCAAGATTCCAATTTCATCATTTTTACCTAATTACATGGTTCAAAACATTGCAAGTCCATTGGATTGACACATGAATTTTGTAGTCAACTGATAAAAGTCAACCGTATACTGAAAAGTCAAACTTTGACTTTTTGGTCAAATTCAAGTGCCAAGGATCACAATTCATCAAAACATGTCAAAATATGAAACTTATTGATCAAGAAATCAAAAATTCAAGATTTCATTTTGAAAAGTCAAAATTTCTAAACTTAGAAATTTTTCTAAGTGTTGGAAATTTCATATTTTTTCATAACTTTGAGCCAAATTTTCACCATGATACAGGATGATTCAATAGAAACTTCCAACATGAAATTTGTATATCTCCATGAAATCTACAACTTTGATTTAAACAACTCCTTCTAGAAATGCTTGGATCTCAAGTTATAATTTTATGAACATGTGGTCATGAAACTAAACACTTGGTGAAATTTTGCCCTAATTTGGTCAGGATTTTGACCTAACTTCATGGCACTTTTTCATATAGTTCCAAGGGCAATATTCAAAATAAATTCAAATATGGGTTGTAGAGCACATTGCAAGATTTCTAAAATGTCCAAGAACTCCTTGAGATCACTCTTGAGGAGGGAGAATCGAAGAGATGAAGTTAGGGTTTTGTCACTTGAATTACAAGTCATTTTTTATGAACACTTGAACCAAATCCATGCTAGGCTGAATAATATTTGCTTTTCAGGCCTCGAACTTGTTTTTCACTCCATAATTAAATGTTTACACAGCTGTTAGGGATTTTATCCAAGCAATTGAGCTATTGTCCAAGTTGTATTTCCATTTATGGCACAAAGTTAACAATGCCATTCTTGTAAAGCAAGCTTTTTGAATAAAGTTCACATTGAGCCTCTAACTTGTTCCCTCTGATCACGCTCCATCCACAAAGTCATAAGTAAGCTTGTTTAAAGCATAACCACTCTATCTTAGCAAGTACACAAGGCATGGAAACTTGTTTTGTCAAAAAAATCACATGTTTAGCTTAAACATGTAAATTTGAATTCTGATCAACTATAGCACTCCAAAGTTGTTGCTTATAAATAGAGTCAATATTTGTGAGCTAGGACACGAGGTTGAACACCCTGAAATACACCAAAACTCTCTCAAATCAGAAATTGCACAACAACTCCATTGTTGCACAGTTTCTGACCTTGAACATCAAACTCCCATTTCCCTCGTGTGTTTCTTGGCCTTTTAGTTTCTAAAGCTTCCTTACATCAACTACAAACCATCCCTGTCCCTATTTGCAAACTGTAACATCATCTTCCTCAACTTCCATATCCAAAAATAGAGCATTGCAGTTGGACTTCTCCAGGCCATTTCAGCCACCCTCAACTCAAGATAAGCATTGCATTAGCTTTCTAGAGGTCTAAGGAAGCTAACCTGGTCATCATCACTGCCTGAAACAAGCTCAAACTCCAAACACGATTTCCAGTTTTAAGGTAAGTTTTCTCAACTTGGAACTCTTCATACAGGCATCATCAATAGTTTATTTGTGAATAAAACATGTAGATATCATTTCCCTGAAGCTAACCATGACCATAGTTTCCATTAATTTTGCTTGAGCTTAGAGAATTTTGAAACTGAAATCTCAGAAATTTTTAGGGTTCAAATTAGGGCATTAAAATTCTTGCTTATCTTTGATCTATAGTTTTAATACTTTATATTTCTGGAATCGCAAGAAAATTTGCTACAAGTTTCATGTTTACAGTTTTCATTTTTGATGAGAAATAAGCAAGTTACAGTTAGTCTGGCTAGAGGTTGAAGATGAAGTCTTTAGAACACGTTTTGCCTTATATATTTATTGTTTCATTTGTATTAACGGATGTATAGCCACCCCAATGGTAGAAGCGCGCGTCTGTAACCTATGGGACCTGGGTTCGAGCCCCAGTGGGACCCTTTTTATTTTTTTTCATATTTTTACAATTCTGACTTTTTTTTGTTTGGCAGGCGTTGGGCCCTTTGGGCCTGGCTTATTTTTTGTGTTTGCTAACTGACCTCCATATTGACTCTTGGCACCTCCTGGCCCAAGTTATTTATTTATTTATTTATTTCATTTATCTTTTCATAAATATATTTTTTCTAAATACAAAAAATGATATATTTATATTTTGACTTATTTTATTTTATTTTTCTCATAAAAAATATTTTTATTTATTATCTTTATTTATTTTATTAAGTAAATCTTATAAACTTAATTAATATTATTATTTTTTTTTTCACACCATTTAAAATATATTATTTTAATATAAAAAAGACTAAAAACATTTTATAATACTATAAATATTTTCAAGATAAAAATATCAAAAAATACTTTTCTTAAACTTATTTTCTTTTGATTAATTAATATAATTAGGGTTTTCATTTAAAATATTTTCTTAATAAATTCAAACTTAATTAACTATTTTCTTTATTTAATTAGGTTAAGACAAAATCTTTTTTCATGAAAACCAAACAAAATTCCTTTTCTTTACATTTTGCATCCTTGTACATTTGTTCATTTTTATACTTTATATTTATTCAATTCCTTGTATATTCATACTAATTCAATGTGGTTGTAATAGACTAATTAGGCTTAAATTCTTGCAATTCCCATTCAATTTGTATACACCCTCCCCCCACAAATGTTGTAATAGCGTAGTAACTTTACATTTCGCAATTTATCGTTTTTATATAACATGCTAGTAATTAGGGTTTGTATGGAAAGACTAAAACCAATGCTTAGAAAATCCTAATTCAAGACAAAAACAAGCATGAAAATGATGCACTTGCACACAAACACCTATAGGGTTATTCCACTTGGTTGCCTTATACAAAATGGCCATATTACGCATGTAAGGTATCTTAGCAAAAACAAAGCAAATACAAGATCATAGTCCCTCGATGACGCTATCTAGGTTGCCTTACAAATGATCTTAGTCCCTCCAAAAGAATTCTAAGATACCTTGCAACATTGCTAATCATGGTTATACGATGACCCACGCCCGTCTCTTTTACATCCAAAGATAGGGTTACTTATCAAATAAATGGTAAGACAACAATGTCAAAGGAAAAGGAAATGAACAAGAAAGAGATTTGAGTAGGTAGATTGCTCTTAATTACTTGCTCCATTTCAAAATAAACATCCATGCTATTTTCAAAACAAGCACCTACACTTTCAAAACATCTTACAAAACTTGAAAACATTTTCAAAAGATCAACATCTTTGTATACATTCTTACGAACGAGAATCATTACAAAGATTGCCTAAACAAATGGCCTCTTTACAAAATACTTTCAAAAAACCACACAAAGCACAATTTCAAACAAAAGCAAGTGATCTAGCAAGTAACTAAGAGCCCATGAAAAACCATGGATGAAAAGGGTGCTAATACCTTCCTTTTTCATAATCTACCCCCGAACTCAAGAAATAATCTCAAAGGTCTTTCCTGTGCTTTTTCACCTTCCTTTTGGATAAAAGAAAAGTCGGTGGCGACTCTTGCTAACCGCAACATTTGCAATCAAATGCAAAACATCCAAGTCAGTTCTCCCACTGTATCACAGAACTGGAGACTCTGCTGGAGATAATTCTAAAAGTGGGGTTACCTTAGGGCTAGATCACATTTATTTGCTTTCATTGTCTGACTTGAATGCTTTACATTATGGTTCTTTGTTTGGGTTTGAATCCTCTACCCGGATTTGGGATACCTTATAGTTAATTAGCAATACAATGTGGAAATTGTGTGGGGTATACCGACATGGTCTAAGCAATAGCTACGTTAGTGCGACATATTTGTGGATACCGGTAGCCTTTGAGTTAATCAAAGAGAATATGGGGCCGCTGAGTGATGTCATGAAGCACTAATAAACTTTTAGAACCTTTACTTGACCAACTTGGCCTTTAGGATGTAGTGAGATGACCGACTTTGGTGAAGCATAAAGTTGGTAGATACTCGATACTACACTCATTGAGGTTTGGTTTCTTGATATATTTCGGTCACCATTAAAGAGTTTTGTGCTGAAACAATGACCAAGGAAACAAACCAGTGATATTGACTCCTTAGAACCCGGTTACTATTACTAGGACAGGTTGAGCCAACTAAGCTTCAAGAGGGTACTTACCTATAAGACTCCATGCAAGCCTAAACCTAGGAACTTGTTTATTTTATTTGTATATACATACTTGTACATAACATCATGAACATCATAACATCATACACATTCACTAACCATTTCAAGAATTTTGGGATTCATCTTTGTTCTTGTTTTGTAGGACATGGATTCTATCCGCAGGAAAACTATTCAAGTCAATCTTGTAAAGATTCCTCCACAACTTAAGGAGCTAGCTTCAAGAATTCATAAAAACTCTCCATTCACCGAGAGACATGGTCGCCTACTCAACTTGGTCACCTCCAACACAGATGAGGACATGATGAAGGTGCTCTTTCAGTTCTTTGATCTTTTACACCATTGCTTCACATTTCCCGACTATCAACTTGTTCCTACTTTGGAAGAATTCTCCCGACTTTTAAGAATTCCCATTCTCAATCAACTACCTTTCAACGGTACGGAAAGATACCCAAAGCCAGAAGAGATTGCTTAAGCTCTACACTTGCACTCATCTGATGTCATAACTCATTGGGAAACAAGGAGTGGTGTCAAAGGTTTCCTAGAAAATTTCTTGTTTGAGAAAGCCCAAAAATATTGGAATTCTTTGGACCTGCAAGCTTTTGAGGAAATTGTGGCTCTCCTCATCTATGGAGGTTTTGTTTCCAAATCCTGACTAACTCATTGATGTGAACACCGTCAAAATCTTCATATCCCGCAACCCGATGCCTACATTGTTGGGGGATATCCTACACTCTTTTCACACTCGCACAATGAGGAAAAGAGGTGTTCTTATGTGTTGCACTCCTCTCCTGGAAATATGGTTTATTTCGCATCTTCCCCAATATGTATTGAAGAACGAGCAAGGTTCAAGGTGGTCACAAAGGTTGATGACGCTCAAACATTCAGACATTCATTGGTGCTCCTGATCCATAGAGAATATTACTATTGTCAACTGTTGTGGAGAATTCCCTAATGTCCCTTTACTTGGCATTAGGGGAGGTATCACCTACAACTCTTGCTTAGCCTTAAGACGGTTTGGTTATGCCCGAAAGGATGGCTCGCACGAGATGTTGATTCAAGGTTAGGTATTTGACTACGACAACGACGATCAAGGTCTTTGCCAGAGATTTATCCAAGCTTGGAGGATGTTAAACAAGGTAGATAGAAAGACTTTGGGGCACAAGAATTCCATCCCTCTCGAGCCTTACCTCAAATGGGTATGAACTCGTGCTCAAAGTCTTATGATGCCTTATCCTTCCTTTCTCCCGGTAATCATTGTGCCTGTCATGGAAGGAGATGTTCCATACACTATTCTACATCCTGACATGCCCACCTCTCTTGAAGACTTACAAAGATATTGGATACAACTCAAGGGATAGCGAGATACTTTTGAAGCCCAATTCTACGCAAGCGAGAAGAAGGTTTTGGAACTCACTAGGCTACTTTGTGAGGAGCAGACTCTGAATGCCTACATTGCACCAAAGAGTATACGTAGTACCTTTCTATCTTAGAGTTTCTTGTATTTGTTTTGCCCAAGGCATTAATGTACTCAAAATTTTAAATTATTAATATAACGTGTGTTTCCTTTTTGTCTAAAACAAATTTGAATTTTAAAAATCCTTGAAATCATTGCATACGCATTTATCATTCATCATAACATAAACAGGTTTCTTGCAACAAGTCTCCTCATCTCTCTACTGTTTATTTCAGTAAGATGGATCTCGAGCAAACGGCGAAGGACCTCCAAGCTCAGAATACACAGTTTCAACAATTGTTCTTAACTCTGGCCAAAGGACAAGAAGATTTGAAGACCTTGCTGGTTGAGGAGAAGAAAAAGAAGACGAAGAAGATAACTGGAATTCTGAACATGGGAAGAAGATTCCAAGGGCAGAAAAGAAGTGCCTTAGACTTTGCAATGACATCGGTGAGAAAGACAACCAAGATGAGAAGGGTAAGGAAACAGTTGTTCAGTCTGATTTAGAAGAGGAAGAGGAAGAAGAAGACTATTCTGAAGAACAATACCCTCTAGCCGACGACAAGTATTAGCATCTAGAAGAACGGTTGAGTGAAATGAAAATTCAAAAAGTGTCTGGCTTGGACTTTGAGGAGTTGGGCTTAGTATCAGGGATTGTCATTCCTCCCAAATTCAAAGCACCTGTTTTTGCCAAATACGACGGAGTCTTATGCCCTAAAATGCATCTCCATCTCTGGTCCTATGTGAGGAAAATCCAGCACCATACCGCTAACAAAGATTTATGGGTACACTTCTTCCAAGATAGTCTTTTTGGAACTCAACTTAATTGGTTTTATCAGTTAGAAAGAGCCAATGTTCATAACTGGGAAGATCTTGCTGCAACCTTTTACAAATAATACCAATACAATGTTGATCTTGCGCCTACCCGTACTCAACTCTAGAGTATGACCATGGTTTCAAATGAAGGCTTCAAGGACTATGCGCAAAAATGGAGAGATTTGGTTGGAAGAGTTCAACCTCCTCTATCTGAAAGAGAATTAGTAGACATGTTTTTGGGCACCTTGTCTGTTCCCTTCTTCAATCACCTAATTGGGAGTTCATCGGTAGGTTTTACTGAACTAATATTGACTGGAGAAAGGGTAGAAGCCAGAATAAAAAGTGGAAAGATTCAAAAAGATGCATCCTATATTGTTGTAAGGAAACCATTCATCGGAAAGAAGGAAGTGGTTGCTATTTATCCTCATAGAAATCAAGATAGGGCTGAACCCCGTCCAATGGTGGGGGCCGTTATGATTCTTAAACCTGCGCCTGATCAGCAAAGAAACAATCAACCAAGAATGGAAAGACCAGTCAGCCAATTCACCATAATTAATATGACGTTATCTCAAGTATTGCCACATCTGTTAAGATCCAACCTAGTGACCTTGAAAGAAGCTCCAAAGAACCCTAACACAACATCTCCTCACTATCATCCTAATGCCCGTTGCGCATACCATTCTGAGAGTCCCGGCCATGACATTAATAACTGTTGGGCTTTAAAGAACAAAGTACAAGACCTCCTTGAAGCCAAAGAGATCGAATTCGATGCGCCAGAAAAGCCCAATGTCATTTCTTCCCCTATGCCCAAACACGGCCATAATGCCAACACCATTGAGGAAGATATGTTTGTTACTTCAGTTGATGAACTTATGACCCCACTCCTGACTATCAAAAAAAACTTGTTGAATGCCAATGTTTTCCCAGGCTGTAATGAAAGCTGTCATTTCTGTTTGTCCTCACCAACCAGTTGTCCTTTGTTGAGAGCAGGCGTTCAGTGCCTAATAGATAACAAGGAAATTTTGTTCGAAAAGACTTTTGTTGCACCTGTTTCTTATAATGATGTTTCCATCGTGACCATTTCCGACAATTCTTCCAGGGTCTCCACCAAAAGACCCGTTAGAATTACATCAGTTCCAAAAGTAGCTCCTTTGATAATTACAATGCATGGACCAGTCCCGTATTTGTCAGACAAAATCATACCATGGAATTATGGAGGGGATGTCTACTACCCCAATATCAAGCAAGATTGGCCAGCTGCCGAAGATTCAAGTTCTGAGAAAGATAACTCCGATATCAGTAACATTACCAGGACTAGCAAGATTACCCGAAGCGGAAGGATATTCTCTCCAGAAATTGCTCCCCCAAAATCAGTTTCTAGACCCATAATCATTCCTGTTGTTGTTGCTCCTCCGAAGGCTATTCCCAGTCCTACAATCATCTCCACCAATTCTCCAACTGACAAAGTTGTTACAATCCCTGCTATCACTCCTACTGACATTCCTGTTCCCGAGTCAACTGAGACTCGAGGTAAAAGTATTCTGATTGAGCCTGTCTGGATGAAGGCGCAATCATTGGCTATCCCTGAGACCTCCCGGAAAGAGATGGAGGAAATTCTAAAAATCATAAAAAGAAGCTACTACAATGTAGTTGAACAACTGGGGCAAACTCCATCCAAAATTTCCATGTTGACTTTACTACTATGTTCCGAGGCGCATGCAAAGGCCTTGGTAAAATTCCTGAAGACTACTCATGTACCCCAAGAAACATATGCCGACCAGTTCCAAGACTGCATAGCCAGCTTGACTGCAGATAATGGTCTAGGTTTTTCAGATGCTAATTTAACGCCAAGAGGAAGGAAGCATAATGAGGCATTGCATGTCTCAGTTGAATGTAGGGGCACAACCTTGGCTCATGTTTTGGTGGACACTGGCTCATCTCTGAATGTATTTCCTAAAAAAGCTCTTGATAGGCTTGACTGTGAGGGATTGACATTAAAGCCAAGCAAAATAGTAGTAAGGGCTTTTTATGACTCGAAAAGGATGGTACATGGGTGTTGTACCCCAAAATTTGCCCTCCCATATTCTTCAAGAAATTACAAAGCGAAGTCACAAAATTCCCCAAGGGTTGCACAGTGCAAAGGTCTCCTATACAGTCAAGATTAGGGTTTGTGTTCTGGTCAAGAAAATGAAATTTCCAAAGGCCCAATCAAGTCTCATATGCCTACAAATGTGGTCAAGCATCCTCATACCAAGTTGCAAGACATTCAGCACAAAATTGTACAGTCAAAAACCCTAATTGCACTACAGTCAACTGTAAGGGCAAAATGGTCATTTGGTAGTCAAAAGTTCAAATTTTTGGTCAACATATCATTTTGAAGCCACAAACATCATTTGATCAATGCTTGATCATGATTCTCAAAGTTTGGCTCAAAAAATCATCAAGATGCAAAAGTTTCCTTATTTGGACAGCTGAAAAAGTCAACTGAAATTGACCAGGGCATAACTTTCACATGGATTATCAGAAAAATTCCATCCAAATCTCATTTTGAAGAGAAAGACATTTCCTACAACTCATCTTCATACTTCAAGTCCAAGAAATGCTCTCACAAAAAGTTATCAATTTCAACATTATAGGTCATTTTCAAAAGTCAACAAAAAGGGACTTTAAGTCAAAGGCCATAACTTGAGATTGGTAAACCAAAATGGCATGGGACCAAAGGCATTGGTTAGAGGACTCAAAGATCTTTCCAAAATGTCCAAGAACATGAGAAAAGCTTAAAAATTGAGCAAGTTATGCCTTGTGGAAGTTGGGAAATTTTTGGATATTTTGAAAAGTCAACATTGGTTCAAATGACCTAAAAGTGCTAATGGGCCCATTTTTCTTCCATAATTCATCATCCATGACATGTGCACGACCACTTGGCCCAAAGGGAAGTATTTTCTCATTTTTTATTTATTTATTTGAATTTCTATTTATATTAATTCATTTAAATCATTTAAATATATGAAAAATATTTAACTTAACCTAACCAATCTTTTTATACATGTTTTAGACTCAATATTTCGTGTATATGCAAATAAGGAAAGATTTGGGTTGATTGATCATGATTGAGAACAAAGAACACATGGAAAAGATATGAAAAAGATCCTTAAAATCAAATTTTCAAAAACCATCATTGCATTGGATTTGTTCTACTTTTGTTAACCTAATGGACTCACTACATATGCTAGAACACAACCCTAATCAGAATAATCACTAAGCTGCACAAGAAAGCCATTCACAAACTTGAAAAAATTATCAAAAAACTCAATTCTGAAAACAGCCTTCCAGGACGATTCAGGTCTCAATTCTTGTTCCATTAGCTTCCTTGGAGATTACTGAACCTATTCCAATCAAAAGCATTCACTCAAACTCCAAGAATCGGTATATAGGGTTCAAACTGTTTCGAAAAAAACTCATAATCGTGCATCATGATTTAAGCATCTTTTGTAACTTTTATTCATTGATTCATGATTATTATCTTGTCCTGAAACTAACCAATGCATTTAATGGCGTTTTTATGATGTATACACGATTTCACCATGTTTGAGTTTTAGGGTTTACAGGACCTCCAATTGGGGATTTTAAAACCAAGAAAAATTGGCCTTCAAGAATGCCATGGTTGTAATCAGCAAGTCTGAACGATCACAAACCAACTATCGCGCCTAATTTATGGACCCTCTAAGACCTATTCGCTATTTTCTGGTAGCTGGCCTAAGAAAACGCATATAAAACCGTTGCCTCATGTTTTTGTGTTTCAGGAAGATGGAGAAGACGAATTCGTGGCACACGGTGATAGGGTGATTTAAAATTCGCGCGCAATAATCCATTAATGCGTTATTTCATATTATATTATTCGTTGTTTATTTATTTAACAAAAGCGTTCAGTGGTTCAGTTGGCAAGCGTTGAATGCATTCACATCCAAGACCTGGGTTCGAGTCCCAGGTCTACGTTAATTTCCATATTATTTTGCAATGCATATTCCTGTGTAGTTTCAAAGGTGGAGCGCACCATACATCCTCCAGATCAGATCGCTCACGTGCTTAATGGAATCAAACCAAGGGTTGAGATTGAAGGGACACTCTAAACCCTAGTCAATATGCCAGCAGGTTGTCTGAAAAAGTCAACGAATTGGAAGGTTATTGGGCCCAGATTACTAAGGCCAGATCTCCACTTTGGGGACTACCACCCCCCTGGTTTGCAGATTTTTCTTTCTCTTTTTATTTTATTTATTTATTTAAATCTTTTACTTTTAATTATTATTTGTTTAAATTAATTAGCTATTTTTTATAAAATATAAAATATCATAAAAAATCAGAAAAGATAAAAAATATAAAAAATATTGTTATTTTAATATTTCTTGTAAAAAATGCATGTAAGTTAATTAGTTTAAGTTAGGGTTAATTTTAATTCCTTTTAATAAAAAATCTAAAAAATATAGAAATAGGCTTAATTAGTGTTTTATTCCTTTTTAATTTTTCTTTCTTACAATAATATTATTTATTTTATTTTCATAATTAAAATTGTATATAAAAAATTAGGTTTAATTTAGGTTCAAGTTTAATGTTTTCTTAATAAATTAAAATAAAGTAGAATTAGGGTTAGTAGTTAATTTTAATTAATTAATTCTTTTTCTATTAAATCTTAAAAATACCAAAAAAACAAAAACAATTTCTTTTCTTAAATTAATTAATTCATGTAATTTTAATATTTTGCAAAAGGGTCCAACGCCCTCGTTTCGTGCTTAATTTCTTATTTATTCGCATATTTGTTTTTATGTCATTTAAATAATTATGTACCTCTCCCGAAGCCTTGTAAATATTATTTCTCGCACTTTTTTAATTCTTTATTCGCTTTTATTTATTGTTCTGTCAAATCGGGTCCTGGTTTAATTTTGGCGATGTGGACCCGCGCCATTTGTAATAGCTTTAGATTTACTTTTCCGCAAATATTTTAACTGTTAAACAAAGCATGCAAGAATGAATGGCCTTAAATAAAATCAAGCGTAGAACACCAATAAACATGACAAGACAAATACAAATGAAAACGACACACGAATCGCACACACCACCCCTAGGGTACGCCTCACTGTTGCCTTGCCTTCGAAAAGTGATCGTCGAGTAGAGGACGTTTTAGTAAGTCCTCATGATCCAGGAACCTGGCATGAGGGTAGCTTCTAAGGTGTCTTCCCATTACTCTGGTGATCACACTGTTGCCTTGTCCCTCGAAACGTGGCCGTCGACTATAGGACGTCTTAGTGAGTCCTTGTGTCCATTGATCTAGTTGCCTAATACAAAGTTGCCTCGAAACAAGTTGCCTCGGAACGGTTGCCTCGGAATAAAAGATCAATGGCATAAGGGTAGCTTCTAAGGTGTCTTACCTTTGCTCGGTGACCACAATGTCCCTAAACTCGAATTGACCCGAACACCTCCAACGGTGGTGCTACCTACCTCTCAATGGTGGGATGGCACTACTTTAAAGGACATCTACACAGACGAATTCCTTAGGGTAGGTAGACGACTCTAGATACTTGCTATAATTTCAAAACAAAATTCAAAAATACTTTTCACACCGACACCTTTTCAAAAAGCTTTCGAAAGCAATTTTTCAAACACTCTTGAGGACCGATACAAGAGTCGAACTGGAATTTTCAAAGAAACTTTTTTTAAAACCCACAATTGAAAAGCAAACAAACTATTTTGAAAACACAAATGAACAAGTATCTAAGAGCCCATGGATAACCATGGATAGAAAGGGTGCTAACACCTTCCCTTTCTATAATCTACCTCCCGAACCGAGAGCAATCTCTATAAGGAATTTTTCTGTGCTTGGATAACCATGGATAGAAAGGGTGCTAACACCTTCCCTTTCTATAATCTACCTCCCGAACCGAGAGCAATCTCTATAAGGAATTTTTCTGTGCTTTTGTCCTTTCCATTTGGAGAAAATAAAAGACGGTGGCGACTCTTGCTTACCGCGACATTTCGCGAACCAGCGTTAAACAGTCAGTTCCAGATCCATCGATCACAATGGGGAATTGGATATCCCCATAAAGGTTAGAACCCAAACATTTGATTCAACTTTTTATGTAATGGATATTCTCCTCTTCATACTCCTGCTTGCTAGGACGACCATGGATTCACAATGTTGGCACTATTACTTCTACGTTACACCAAATGCTGAAGAATCCAATTCAAGGGAAGATTATCACCGTTCATGGAGAAGAAGAGTATATGACCAGCCATCTCAATTTCTTCAGATATGTGGAATTAGATGGTGAATTTATTGAAACTCCATTCCAACACTTTGAAGAAGTCCCGCAAAATGTGACAATAACCAGGGCTGTTCCCAAGATCACAAGGCCTCCACTCAGGATGTCATCTTTGAAGGATGCAAAAGCAGTATTAGAAGAAGGTGGGTGCACTATCTGGGGACAACTCCCAGATATCCCATACAAGTCTGACAAGTTTGGCCTAGGTTTCACTTTAGGTTCTCAAAAGACTGTACGCCGCGCTCGTGCCGGAGGACCACCTCTGAAGATCAACAACCGTGAGGTCAACACGGTAGAGGATGATGAAGAGGGGTGCAACCTGGAGGATTGGATCTTCCCAACTGTCAGTGGAGGGCTCAGCAACTTGGAGGCTAGAGATTTTGTCCCAATCACTTTTATCCCACAGTAATTTGTCTTTACATTTTGTTGGATCTGTAATATTAAAACAATTCAAACTCTTAAAACCTTGTGTCTTACCCGAGGCACAATGGTCCATTTGTAAGGGTTATTATCTCATTTCCATATGACGTCAATGAATCATGGACGTTTTTCATACAAACTTTGTGCTCATTGTTTTTCTCTTTTACATTTTTCATTTCTTTCAAAGATAGTTATACCCTTACACACACTTACACTCACAATGCAGGTCTACATCCATTCGGGATCCCATGGATAACGGTTCTGCTATGGCCTTCTCTGACTCTGAAAATCTAATCTACCAAGCCGAAGACGAAGGTGAGGAAGATTGTGAAGTACCAGGAGAACTTGCCAGATTGCTATAACAAGAAGAGAGAACCATTCAGCCCCACGAGGAACCTGTGGATACAATCAACCTAGGTACCAAAGAAGACAAAAGAGAGGTCAAGGTGGGTGCCAATCTGGAACCCAGTGTCAAGGAGCGGTTGATTCAGTTGTTACACGAGTATGTTGAGGTCTTTGCCTGGTCGTATGAAAACATGCCAGGACTTGATGCAGATATTGTGGTACATCGTCTACCTACAAAAGAGGATTTCCCACTGGTAAAACAAAAGTTTCGTCGAATGCGACCAGATATGTTAGAAAATATTAAAGCAGAAGTCATGAAACAATTCAATGCTGGATTCTTGGCCGTCACCTCCTATCCGCAATGGGTTTCCAATGTCGTTCCCGTTCCCAAAAAAGACGGCAAGGTACGAATGTGCGTGGACTACAGAGATTTGAATAGGGCAAACCCTAAGGATGATTTCCCACTTCCCCACATTGACATCCTAGTTGACAATACTTCATAACACAAAGTGTTTTCCTTCATGGACATTTTCTCAGGTTACAACCAAATCAAAATGGCTCCTGAGGACATGGAGAAGACAACCTTTGTCACACAATAGGGCACGTTCTGCTACAAGGTGATGCCATTTGGACTGAAGAATGTTGGGGTAACCTATCAGTGTACCATGGTCGCTCTATTTCACGACATGATACATCATGAAATAGAGGTCTATGTGGACGACATGATAGCTATATCTCAAATAGAAGAAGAGCATCTTGATCATTTACAGAAACTGTTCGAGAGATTAAAAAAATACAAGCTGAGGTTGAATCCAAATAAATGCACATTTGGGGTAAGGTCTGGTAAGCTCCTAGGCTTTGTCATCAGCAATAAGGGTATTGAAATAGATCCTGCCAAGGTGAAGGAAATACAAGAGAAGCTTACTCCTCGTACTGAGAAGGAAGTCATAGGATTCTTGGGGCGCTTGAACTACATTGCCAGATTCATTTCTCACATGGCAGCTACCTGTGAACCAATCTTCAAACTATTGAAGAAAGATCAAGTAGTCAAATGGAATGATGAGTGCCAAATTTCTTTTGACAAATCAAAGAGTATTTGCAAGAGCCTCCTTTTTTGATGCCACCAGTCGAGGGAAGACCATTGATCATGTATCTGGCTGTTTTGGAAAATTCAATGGGGTGTGTGCTAGGGCAGCATGACGAGTCTGGCCGAAAAGAGCGCGCTATTTATTACCTGAGCAAAAATTTTACTGACTGTGAAACAAGATATTCACTGCTCGAGAAAATTGATGCGCTCTGGAATGGGCTGCTCGCCGGCTAAGACAGTATATGCTGACCCATACTACCTTGTTGATATCTAAAATAGATCTGATAAAATACATCTTCGAGAAACCTACTCTCTCTGGGAGAATAGCGAGATGGAAGATGATCCTGACAGAATATGATATACAGTATATTACCCAAAAAGCAATAAAGGGTAGTGTATTAGATGATCACCTTGCTCACCAAGCTGTAGAAGACTACCAGTCCATGAAGTTTGAATTCCCGGATGAAGACATCATGACGGTAAACAGATGTGAAGAATTCAGGCCATATGACGGACTTGAACAAGGATCCCGATGGACCATGGTTTTTTATGGGGCATCTAACGCACTTGGCAATGATATTGGTGCAATACTCATATCTCCTGAGGGGTGTTATACTCCATTTACGGCAAGACTCTGCTTCAATTGTACAAATAACATGGTCGAATATGAAGCGTGCATCTTTGGTCTCAAAGCTGCCATAGACTTGGGGATAAAATCGTTGAATGTATTCGGAGATTCAGCTTTGGTTATCAGCCAAATCAAATGGGAATGGGACACTGTGATCGGTGGATCTGGAACTGACTGTTTAACGCTGGTTCGCGAAATGTCGCGGAAGCAAGAGTCGCCACCGTCTTTTATTTTCTCCAAATGGAAAGGACAAAAGCACAGAAAAATTCCTTAAAGAGATTGCTCTCGGTTCGGGAGGTAGGTTATAGAAAGGGAAGGTGTTAGCACCCTTTCTATCCATGGTTATCCATGGGCTCTTAGATACTTGCTCATTTGTGTTTTCAAAATTGTTTTGCTTTTCAATGTGGGTTTAAAAAGTTTCTTTGAAAAATTTCAGTTCGACTCATACGTCAGAGTGTTTGAAAAGTTTGCTTTGAAAGCTTTTGAAAATGTGTCGGTGTGAAAAGTCTTTTTTGAGTTTGTTTTGAGATTAGAGCAAGTATCCTTGAGAACCTACCTACCCTAAGGAATTCGTCTGTGTAAATGTCCTTGAAAGTAGTGCCATCCCACCATTGAGAGGTAGGTAGCACCACCGTTGGAGGTGTTCGGGTCAATTCGAGTTTGTAGGGACATGGTGATCACCAGAGTAATGGGAAGACACCTTAGAAGCTACCCTCATGCCAGGTTCCCGGATCATGAGGACTTACTAAGACATCCTCTACTCGACGATCACCTTTCGAGGCAAGGCAACAATGAGGCGTACCCTAGGGGTGGTGCGTGATTTGTGTGTCAGATTTAGATATTTTATCTTGTCATGTTATTGGTGTTCTACGCTTGATTTTAATTAGACATTCATTCTTTCATGCTTGATTAACAGTTAGGAGTGCGGAAAAGATAAATCTACGATTATTACAAAGGCGCGGGTCCACATCGCCAAAATTAAACCGGACCCGATTTAGCGGAAAAATAAATAATGCGAAGAAATAAAGTGCGAAAAGTAAATTACATGGCTTTGGGATATTTACAAAATTTATATGAACGATAATAAAATAAATGCGCAATTTAAATGATTAATGACGAAACTAGGGCGTTGGACCCTTTTGCAAATAATTAAAGGTTAATGAGAATTAAAAATTAAAAGATTAAATGAGAATGATATTTTGTATTTTTAGATTTAATGAGAAAAAGGAAAAGAAATTAATGGAAATTAAAAGACAAACCCTAATTCTAGTATTTTTTATTTGTTATGAAAGATTTAAAATAAGATTTAAATTAACCTAAAATTTATGTACAATTTAATTGGAAAATAAATAAATAAATAATAATTATTGTTGTTCTAAAAAAAAAAGGGAAAAAATATTAAAAGGAATAAATTAATTAACCTAATTCTATTTTGTTGGATTTTTATTAAAAAGAGATTAAAATTAAAACCTAATTAACCAAACATTGACATATTAATTTATTTATAAAAATAATTATTATAAAATAAATATTATGTTTTTGTGTTTTTTCTGATTTTTTTTATAATGTTTTATTTATTTTTTGGTAAAAGAATTAATTAATTGAGAGGACAAATTGAATAAAGTTGCAATTTAAAAAAATAAATAAGCTATAAACATAAATGAGAAAATGCAAACCAGGGCCATTAATCTTGAGTTTAGTGACTTTGTTTGGATCATGTGTGACACGTTGACTTATGCCCATGGTACGTCTCAATCCTGAGCCCTTGATCTGGAGCAGCTAGACGCGTGGCTCCATGGATGTTGAGTGTGCATTATGGACCAACACGTTATGCCTGCATATGATCATCAAAGGAAAAATAATGTGAAATTGTTGAAGACCTGGGAATCGAACCCAGGTCTGGTGGATTGTCCTTGCGTGTACCTGCCATCTGTGCCACTTGCATTCAATTGATATACAATAGCAAATAAACAATAAAAGAGCAAATTGGTTAATGGCCACTAAGCAACGAAAAAGCGCGCGCTGATTTGAATCAGCGTATCATATTCCACCACGTCTTCGTCTCCTCCATATGCCTGAAAATAAAAATCATAAGGCAACGGTTTTTGAAGCGCTGCAGAAAGGGACCTATTGGAAAATAGCGATTAGAACTGTGGGCCTCATAAATTGTTCGCGAGGGTACAGGTCTCTTCGTCTTGAGGCGCTGAGTTCAGTCATGGCACCCATGAGTCCTAATTTTCCTTATATGCAAAAGCCCTAAATCAAGAACCTGCAAACCCTAATATTCGAGCATGGCAAAATTGTATGCATAGCGCAATAATCAAATTAAAGATGGTAGTTAGCTTTAAAACAGTGCAAAGAACAAGAATCCATCAACAAAAACATGAAAGGATGCATGAATTATGGTATATGATTTGGCATTTTTCTCTTCACAGTCTGAACCGTGGATACCAATTCGTGATGTTTTAATGGATATTCTGGATTGGAAATTGATCAGGGCAACCTTGGCAAGCTTTTGAAAAAGAAATTGGGACCTGAATCGACCTAGAACCTTGAAAACAGTTTTTGAGTTTTTGGACAATTTTCAAGTTTTTGTTTTTGCTTTCTAAGCGCAGCTTTCAGTCCTCACCATTAGGGTTCTCATTCTGAGTATCTATAGAGGCTATTAGGTCAACAAACTTAGTACAAATCCCTTGCAATTATGGATTAAGATATTTGATTTGTTTAAAATCTTTTTGAATCTTTTTCTATGGCTTTTGTACCAATTTGCATCCAATCACCCCAAATCTTTCCTCATTTGCCTTCACACGAAATATTGAGCCTATAATGTGTATAAAAAGATTTTTTAGATTAGGTTTGATATTTTTCATATATTAAAATCATTTAAATGAATATAAATTAATATTAATTCAAATAAATAATTGAAAAATATGAGAATACTTCCCTTTGGGCCTAGTGGTCGTGCATAGGCTTGGCATGAAGAAATTTGGAAGAAAATTGGGCCCATTTGCATTTTTAGGCCTTTTGCATCAAAGTTGACTTCCAAAAATTTCCAAAAATTTCCCAACTTCCACAAGGCATAACTTGGTCAATTTTTAAGCTTTTCACATGTTCTTGGACATTTTGGAAAGGTCTTTGAGTCCTTTAACCAATGCCTTTGGTCCCATGTCATTTTGATTTACCAATCTCAAGTTATGGCCTTTGACTTAAAGTCACTTTTTGTTGACTTTTGAAAATGACCTATAATGTTGAAATTGATAACTTTTTGTGAGAGCATTTCTTGGACTTGGAACATGAAGATGAATTGTAGGAAATGTCTTTCTCTTCAAAATGAGCTTTGGATGGAATTTTTCTGATAATCCATGTGAAAGTTATGCCCTGGTCAATTTCAGTTGACTTTTTCAGCTGTCCAAATATAGCAACTTTTGCATCTTGATGATTTCTGAGCCAAATCTTGAGAATCATGATCAAGCATTGATCAAATGATGTTTGTGGCTTCAAAATGATATATTGACCAAAAATTTGAACTTTTGACTGTCAAATGACCATTTTGCCCCTACAGTTGACTGTAGTGCAATCTAGGGTTTTGACTGTGCAATCTTGAGCTGAATGCCTTGAAACTTGACATGAGGATGCTTGACCATCTTTTTAAGCATGTGAGACTTGATTGGGCCTTTGAAAAGCTCCTTTGCTTGACCAGAACTCAAACCCTAGTTTTGACTGTCTAGGAGACAGTTGAGCTGCACAACCCTTGGGGACTTTTGTGACCTTGACTTTGACAATTCTTTGATGGATATGGGAGGGCAAATTTTGGGGTACAACAGTTGCCCCTGTTCAATCTTCTTAGACCTGAGGATGCAGATTGGCTGACGTGCCTTTCGTAATCCGAGGGTAAAAGATGATTGGACACTAGAGTGCCCAGAAATTTGCGCTCACATAGTAGCAGTGATGATGGGAATGGGCTTATAGATGCCATTTAGAGATTGCTGGATAGGGTGATGGGCTTATAGATGCCATCTGGATGTTGATTGTGTAAGAGATTCCTTCGCTAGAACCTGTATACCTGCAAAACAGAAAAATGAGTACCTGACACGTCGCAGGAGCTGATTTTAGATGCTTGACATAGATATGTCCTGACTGGTTACAGGAACTGAATCTGGAGCTTCAAACGCTGATGAATGAACCAGGGATGGTTACTGCCTTAACCTGAATGATAAGTGAACCTTGGATGATTTTAACTTCAACAACGCTCGTTGAGAAAATCTTGGTGAGAATTACCATCTTCGTAGTGTCAGGAAGAGAACCAAAGGACATTACAATCTCAAAGGGAGTTACCTCACTCATCGCTGGAGAGGGAAACATCTTGAAAAAGGAATTACCACCTCACGCTCACCGTCGGAGAGGGGACCATAAAAGAATATCACCTCACGCTCATCGTCGGAGAGGAAAACATCTTGAAAAAGGAATTACCACCTCACGCTCACCGTCGGAGAGGGGACCATAAATTCTACTGAGTCTTTATCAGAAAAATCTGTTTGGAGTCGATTTAACTGGACTAGAGACATCTTTGAAATATGTTTGGGAATTTCAACTGCACCCTTCCTGAAAGGTAGAGGTTAGTTGTATGCAATGCATGATATGGATCAAGCAACGATGTTATCAATATAAATGAGACTTGTATGATGCAATACGTTATGCATGCTATAATGATGTATGTGATGATTCATGTATGTTTTTGTCTAGGAAAATAAATCCTTGACGGGTGCCGGGAAGTCATATCCTGGGCTGATGTTGAAAAGGAGATCTTGCTTTCGCTGTGGTTGATTCGTTGCAAGAATACCGGTAGGAGAAGATAACTCCGTTGAGGAATGAACTTGGCAAATGAAATAATTTCTGCGGGAGAAAAGATACTCTAGCGATCATGCTGGGGAGTGCTACTCTGTGGGGATAGCGATGCTTTGCTGAGTTGATGAAGATAACTCCGCTGGGGATATCCTTGATGAGTTATGCTGGGGATATCTTTGTTGTGCTGGAAGTGTTGATAGACTTCGCTGGGGGTAGGAAGATATTTTGCTGAGGACGCTCTTTCCGTGGCTTTTGGCTGAGGATAACCCAGTTATATCCTGTTACGGAAATAACTCTTTAAGTCAAGCCGGGACGACGCGTTCGTGTTCTGCGAGGGATAAGCTTCCAGAATCTACTGGGGATCAGCTTGCTGCTTGGGGAGATATGAATTCCAACTTTCCTGGGGAACTGGATTGGACTCTTCTGGGGGAGGTTTGAATTGCAGGGAAGTGATTCCTTTGAATAGTGGTATATCGCCGGGGAACAATCTTTAGATCGAGACTGCCGGGGATGCTTGTTAAGAATGCGTGCTGCTGGGGAGGTATTGAGATCTATAGGAGGATACTCAATTTCCTTGATATTTGATGATTTGCTTGGAGGAGAGTGTATTGACTTGTTGAACACTCTCTGGGGAATTGAGATACACTTGGCCGTGTTCTTTAGCTGAACCTACTTTGGTACCTTGGAGGATAGAACAATTAAACTGCTCAGACAACTCTTTATTGCCCCTGTTTCTAGTGTCACCTGCAATGAATTCCTTTGTTTCGTATGCAAATACTTATGAGTTAGCAAATTATTGTCAATGCATACATCACAAATTGAACCTTGGACGTTCTTCGCAAAACAAAACAGAAAAGAAAAACACTTGGCACGTTTACTGAAAATATATTTTTATTGATTTTTTGAATGGCCTGAAAATAGGCGTTTTGTGTACAAGAGGCTGACGTCCTAGTAAGAGGTACGTCGCCGATCAAAAGAGTTTATACAAGTTTTGTACAAATGAAAATAAAACAGCTGTGTGAAAGATGAATGATCCACTGGGTTTCAACTCTGCTATTGCCTTTATAACTCCGAGCGTCTCATCACTTGATGACCTAGGTTGAAGGTGAAGCTGACTGATCGATGCCGTTTTGAACTTGATGCAGATACCGGATTCTGGATGCAAAGTGATCAATGAGACATAGTTTTACGCTTTATCCCTAATTTTTGCCTGGACCGCCCTTTCGGGTTTTCAGTCCACCGGGATACCCATTTTTGCCCAAGCCGCCTTTTCAGGTTTTCGACTTGCCGGGTGTACAGATTTTTTCATTTTCATCCCTACATTTTGCCCGAACCCTTTTGGTTCGACGGGAAGCCCTAATTTTTGCCTAGGCATGTCAGCCTAGCGGGTCTTTTTTCATGCGTAGTATTTTTTAACTATGTCTGCATTGGCGGGGTGAGGAAGGTCGTCACCATCCATGTTGGTTAAGATCATTGCCCCTCCTGAGAACACATGCTTAACCACAAATGGCCCTTCATATGTAGGGGTCCATTTGCCCCTTGGATCACTCTGAGGAAGGATGATTCTCTTGATAACCAGATCCCCAACTTGATATTCCTGTGGTCTGACCTTCTTGTTAAATGCCCTGATCATCCGTTTCTGATACGTCTGACCATGACAGATAGCAGCAAGTCGCTTTTCGTCAATGAGATTGAGTTGGTCAAGTCGTGTCTGGATCCAATCATCTTCGTTCAGATTTGCATCCTTCATTATCCGGAGAGAGGGAATTTGCACTTCGATCGGCAAGACTGCCTCCATACCATAAACCAGAGAGAAAGGAGTTGCCCCGGTTGACGTCCTTGCTGAGGTACGGTACCCATGCAGAGCGAACGGTAACATCTCGTGCCAATCTTTGTACGTTACTGTCATCTTTTGCACGATTTTCTTGATGTTTTTATTTGCTGCTTCTACAGCCCCATTCATCTTCGGTCTGTAAGGAGAAGAATTGTGGTGCTATATTTTGAACTGTTCGCAGAGCTCAGCAATCATCTTATTGTTCAGATTGGTACCGTTGTCTGTAATTATCCGCTCAGGGACGCCGTATCGACAGATCAGGTTGTGTCGAATAAACCGTGCCACAACAGTCTTGGTTACTGTAGCATAGGATGCTGCCTCAACCCACTTTGTAAAATAGTCAATCGCCACTAGGATGAAGCGATGTCCGTTGGATGCCGTAGGTCTGATCTCGCCAATCATATCTATGCCCCACATTGCAAACGGCCAAGGCGCAGTCAGAACATTCAGGGGAACCGGAGGAACATGCACCTTATCCGCATAGATCTGGCACTTGTGGCATGTCCTAGAGTGTTGGTAGCAGTCAGCTTCCATTGTGGACCAGTAATATCCTGCCCGTAGGATCTTCTTAGCCATGGTATGTCCACTAGAATGTGTACCAAAGGTCCCTTCATGTAGCTCTTCCATGATTCTTTCCGCTTCAATTTTGTCCACACAACGCAGTAAGGTTGAATCATGGTTCCTTTTGTACAAAATGCCGTTGCTTAGAAAGAACTTGGCTGCGAACCGCCTCAGGAATTTCTTATCATTGATAGAGGCACCTTCAGGGTATTCCTGAGCTTCCAGATACCTCTTCACTTCGTGGTACCAAGGCTTCTCAGTCACCAATTCAGCTTCGAGATCACAACAGTATGCCGGTTCGTCCAGTTTCTCGATGGTGATCTGAGGAGCTTCGTTATCCCATTTGACCTTGAACATTGAAGACATTGTAGCTAACGCGTCCGCTAACTGATTCTCTTCTCTTGGAAAGTGCTCAAAGGTTATCTCCGTGAAGTGGGGAATCATGGTCAACACACATTCTCTGTAAGGAATCAAGTTTGGATGTTTCGTATCCCACTCTCCATTGATCTGATTGATCACTAGAGCGGAATCTCCGAAGACACTGAGGAACTTGATCCGTAGGTCGATAGCAGCTTGTAGACCCATGATACACGCCTCATACTCTGCCATGTTGTTGGTACAGTTGAAACACAGCCGGGCAGTGAGTGGAGTATGAGTACCCTGTGGAGATATGATGATGGCGCCGATACCATTTCCCAAAGCATTGGAAGCTCCGTCAAAGTGCATAGACCATCGGGATCCTGGCTCAGGTCCTTCATCCGGTCCAGGTACTTCGCAGTCAGTTACTATCATGATGCTTTCGTCCGGAAACTCGAAGTTCATTGATTGGTAGTCATCTACAGCTTGATGAGCTAAGTGGTCTGCCAATACACTCCCTTTGATGGCTTTCTGGGTGGTGTACTGAATGTCGTATTCCGTCAAGATCATCTGCCATCTTGCAATTCTCCCAGACAGAGCAGGCTTTTCGAATATGTATTTTATCGGATCCATCTTTGAGATCAATAAGGTAGTGTGAGTCAGCATATACTGTCTCAGCCGGCGAGCAGCCCATACCAAAGCGCAGCAAGTTTTCTCAAGCAGTGAGTATCGGGTCTCACAGTCGGTAAACTTTTTGCTAAGGTAATAAATGGCATGCTCTTTTCGGCCAGACTCGTCATGCTGCCCCAGCACACACCCCATTGAGTTGTCAAGTACTGTCAGATATAGGATCAGAGGTCTCCCTTCAACCGGTGGCATAAGGATAGGTGGTTCTTGGAGATACTCTTTGATTTTGTCGAAAGCAGCCTGACATTCATCGTTCCAACGTACTACCTGATCTTTCTTCAGCAGCTTGAAGATTGGCTCACAGGTAGCAGTCAAATGAGATATGAATCGAGCGATGTAATTCAGGCGTCCTAAAAAGCCTCTGACTTCCTTCTCTGTCTTAGGAACTGGCATCTCTTGAATAGCTTTGACCTTAGCAGGGTCCACTTGAATACCTTTATCACTGACCACGAAGCCTAGCAATTTCCCAGATCTTACCCCGAAGGTGCACTTGTTCGGGTTCAATCTCAGCTTGTATAGTTTCAACCGGTCAAACAACTTCTGTAGATGATCTAGGTGTTCTTCCTCAGTCTGGGACCTGGCAATCATGTCGTCTACATACACTTCGATCTCATGATGGATCATATCATGAAATAAGGCAACCATGGCACGTTGGTAGGTTGCCCCAGCATTCTTTAATCCGAATGGCATGACCTTGTAACAGAAGGTGCCCCACTGAGTAACAAATGTAGTCTTCTCCATGTCTTCAGGTGCCATCTTTATCTGATTGTAGCCTGAAAAGCCATCCATGAAAGAGAATACCTTGTGCTGAGCTGTATTATCCACAAGGACATCAATGTGAGGTAAGGGGAAGTCATCCTTGGGGCTGGCCCTGTTCAGATCCCTGTAATCGACACACATTCTGACCTTGCCGTCCTTTTTAGGTACTGGCACCACATTAGCAACCCACTGAGGATAAGAAGTCACTGCAAGGAACCCGGCATCAAACTGTTTCATTACCTCGGCTTTAATCTTCTCGGACATCTCTGGACGCATCCGACGAACCTTTTGTTTAACTGGAGGGCAGTCTTCCCTAGTCGGCAAATGATGGACAACAATATCGGTATCCAACCCTGGCATGTCTTCGTAGGACCAGGCAAAGATCTCCATATAGTCATGCAGCATCTTGGTTAACCGTTGCTTCACGCTGAGCTCTAGGTTAGCACCAATCTTTACCTCTTTTCTGTCTGCCTCAGTACCTAGGTTTATGGTTTCCACTGGCTCTTCATGGGGTTGAATTGCCCTCTCTTCCTGAAGTAACAGTCTTGCAAGCTCGCCAGGCACTTCGCAATCATCTTCACCTTCGTCTTCGGCTAAATTGATCGGATTTTCGAAGTCATAATTGGCATTAGCAGAGCTGTTATCAGTGAGATCCAGAGTGGATTGGAACCTGTATGAGTGAGTGTGTGTGTAAATACAGCTGTTTTGAAAATTATGTAAAGGAAATGAAAGATAAAAAAGGAACACAATATTTGTAATGCGAAAAGTCCAAGATTTTCATTCATGATGTATAAAATGACAGTTCATATGCCCTCACAAATAGAACCACGGTGCCTCGGGTAAGACACCGGGCCATAGAGTTTATCATTGTCTATTACAAAATAACAAAACATGGGAATTCATTACTGTGTCACAAAGGTAACAGGGGTGTGATCCTTTGCACTCCAATTGTTCAATCCTTCTTCGGCCGTCGGATAAATCCAGCTGTTGAATTCGGCTTCGTCCACTTCAAAGTCTTCCCCGACAGCATTCACTTCTGAACCTTTGATAAATACCGGAGGCCTTCCGATCTTCTCTTTTCTCATAGCTCTCTGCCCTTCTGAGGTGAAACCCAGCCCAAGTTTATCAGTCTTCTGGGTGAAGTCTGGCAGTCTGCCCCAGTTAGCACCTTCACCCTTTTGCACTACAGCCCTGGCATCCTTTAGGGAAGCCATCTTCAGAGGACCACCTGCTTCTGCTGTTTCTGCTGCGATTGGAAACACCTCCTCGAAATGTTGAAAGGGGGTCTCAATGAACTCCCCATCCATCTCAATGTATCTGAACGAGTTTAGGTGGCTCACCATGTATTCTTCCTCACCTTGCACGGTGACGATCTTCCCTCTGACGGGGTACTTCAGTTTTTGATGCAAGGTAGAGGTCACTGCCCCAGCCTTATGTATCCAGGGTCGACCCAGCAGACAAGAGTAAGATGGACGGATATCCATCACATAAAAAGTGGAGTCGAACACCTGAGAGCCCACACGAATCGGAATGTCCACCTCCCCATGGACCATCCTCTTTGAACCATCAAAGGCCCTGACAATGATGTTGCTGGGCTTTAAATCAAGGCCTTCACAATCTAGACGATCCAGAGCCTTCTTGGGTAGCACATTCAAAGATGACCCAGTATCAACCAACACGTGTGCCAAGGTGGTGCCCCTGCATTCGATTGAGACATGCAGAGCATCATTATGATCTTTCCCTTTCATGGTCAAATCAGCGTCTGAAAAACCCAAGCCATTGTCCGCCGTTAGACTTGCCACGCAATCAGTGAATTGGACTGCAGAAGTTTCATGTGGCACATGAGCCTTCTTAAGGAATGAGATAAGGGCCTTTGCATGGGCCTCAGAGCACAGCAGTAAAGAGAGCATGGAGATTTTGGAGGGCGTATGCCCCAGCTGTTCCACAACATTAAAGTCACTCTTCTTTATAATCTTTAGAATTTCCTCCATCTCTTGTGGGGAGGCCTCAGCAGCTATGGGTATGGGTACCTCCATCTGGGCAGGCTCAGTTTCAATTCCCTTGCCCCGAGCATTGGATGACTCGGCAGCAGGAGAAACAATAGGATCAGCAGCAGGAATAACAACTTGATCAGCAACGGGAGTAGGTATACTTGCAGGAATTATCAGGAGTGGTCTTCTAGCAGCAGGTGGCGCAATGTCAGGCGAGAAGAGCCTGCCACTGCGGGTAACTTTGGCCGGGCCAGTGATGTCACAGATGCTGGCGCCAGCGTTGAGTTCTTGTCTCACTCCGTTTATATATACGTCTGCCCCATAGTGCCAAGGGACAGCTTTGTTGGATACATAGGGCAGGGGCCCAGGAACAGTGATAGTAACAGGTGCAACGGTCAGAATTTGGACAGGCTTCTTCTGGAGAGCCGGGATCGGATTGTTGAAGATAGTCACCACAGAGACTTCTTCCATTGGAACCATACGAACAGCAGACTTCTTGAATAGAATCTCCTTACTATCCATTAAGCTTTGGATGCCTAACTTTAGCAAGGGACAACCGGATGAGGACACAACACAGAACAGGCAATCCTCACTACAACCCGGAAATAAACCGGCCTGCAGTAGGTTCTTCTTAATGATCTTTAA
Organism: Vicia faba; assembly: GCA_948472305.1. Taxonomy (NCBI): domain Eukaryota; kingdom Viridiplantae; phylum Streptophyta; class Magnoliopsida; order Fabales; family Fabaceae; genus Vicia; species Vicia faba. Next base: position 80,382,571 of record OX451737.1, on the reverse strand, counting down.
CGGAGTGGCTAGATCATCCACAGAAACAGCATAAACATCTTCATCGATAGCGTTTACCCCGTGCGGAGGCATAGGGGCAGTAACTACATTCGGTTTTGCGGGCGCTTCGAATTGTATCTCTTTAGCATCGATAAGGTCTTGCACCTTATTCTTTAACGCCCAACAGTCATCAGTGGCATGCCCCGGGCTGTCTGAATGGTAAGCACAACGGGCATTCGGGTTGTACTTAGGAGAGGTAGTGTTTGAGAACTTTGGCGCCTCCTTGACAGTCACCAAATTGGTGGATAGTAACTGTGGCAGGATTTGCGACAGGGTCATGCTTAACCGAGTGAACTCTCTCCGGGGTCTATCAGCCCTTTGAGGATTGTTTGGCCGGGGAGCGGCAGCAGGCGTAGCAATCATGACCGCACTGACAGATTGGCGGCGATCAGGTCTTTCTGATTTTCTGGAGCCATACACAGCACTAGACTCCTTTTTAAACGGTTTCTTGTCCGACCCAGATGATGATGCAGCCTTAGCAATCTTCCCAGACTTCAACCCAGCTTCGATCCTCTCTCCAGTTAAGATTAAATCAGTGAAACCAGCAGAAGAATTCCCAATGAGATGGTTAAAGAATGGCCCAGATAGGGTCCCCAAGAACATATCCACTAACTCTCGATCAGTCAAAGGTGGCTGCACCCTGCCAGCCAGATCTCTCCACTTCTGCGCGTACTCTTTAAAACCTTCGCTTACGCCCAACGACATACCCTGGAGTTGGGTACGCGTGGGGGCAAGGTCGGCATTATACTGATACTGCTTGTAGAAAGCAGTAGCCAGCTCCTCCCAGTTACGAACTTTGGTCCCATCCAGCTGATAGAACCATTCGAGATGAGTCCCTGAAAGACTCTCCTGGAAGAAGTGGATCCATAGATTCTTGTCCGCAGAGTACGGCTGAATCTTTCGCACATAGGACCTCAAATGCAGCTTGGGACAGGATGCCCCGTCATACTTGGAGAAGGTGGGAGCTTTGAACTTATGTGGAATGATCACACCAGTCGACAAACCCAGATCTCCGAAATCCAGCCCAGGTGTCTGTTGCACCTCCATAGCCTTCAACCTGTCCTCCAGTTGTTTGTATTTGTTGTCTTCAGGAGGGTACTGCTCTTCATCAAAATCTGTCTCGTTGTCGGAGACCACTGGAGTAGGAACCCTTGCTTCTGCTTGAGAAGGACTCCTGCCAACAGAAGAACCAGCCTCTTCCTGATGCAGAGTATTACCCAACCTTCGGCCCGAGTTGAACAGAACAGTTCTTCTCTTCTTCTTCTTTTTTAGGAGCATAGTCTTCAGTTCTTCTTGGCCTTTAGCTAGACCCATGATCATTTCTTGAAACTGCGCATTCTGCGCCTGGAGAGCCTTGATTGAAGCCTCAGTTGATTCAGATCCGGAATTCATGATGCTGAAATAAACAGCGAAGAACTGTAAGCAACCTGAAAAGGGAAAAACCTGCTATGCACATGATGTATGAAATGCGTATGCAATGCATTCAAGGGTTCGAAAGTTCAAATTTGTTGTAGACAAGAAAAGAACACACGTTATTATTAATGAAATCACTGTTTAATACATCAAGGCCTCATGGGCAAAAAGAAATACAAAAGTCAAGTCAATCCCAGAATACACTGCGCATCCTCTTCGGAGCTATGTAGGTGTTGAGATTCCTCTCCTCATGCAACAGACGGGTGAGCTCCAGGACTTTCTTTTCACTGGCATGCAGACTAGTCTCAAGAGAATTCCTTTCCTCCTTAAGCTGGATCCAGCTCTTCTGCATCTCTTCCCAGGATGTGGGCATATCAGGATGCTGAATAACATGAGACACTTCCCCTTCCAAGACAGGCTCTTTGATTACTGGAAGCATGTGAGGATAAGGCATGACTAGCTTCTGAGAACGGGCCCGTACCCACTTGAGATAGGGTTCCAAAGGGATGGAATTCCTGTGCCCCAGTGTCTTGCTGTCTATCCTACTAGGCATCCTCCAGGCTCTGATAAATCTCTGACGAAGTCCTTGAGCATCACTGTCGAAGTCAAAAACTATGTCGGGAATTAACATGTCATGAGGACCATCCCTCCGAGCATAACCAAACTGTCTCCAAGCCAGGCATGGGTTATAAGTAATACCTCCTCTGATTCCAAGTAAAGGAACATTAGGGTACTCCCCACAACGATCAATGATAGTGACATCTCCTCTGGATCTAGGACACCAATGTATATCTGCATGTGTAAGCGTCATCAACCGTTGTGACCATTTCAAACCCCGCTCATTCTTCAGGACTGATTGTGGAAGGTGCGAAATAAACCACCTTCCCAGGAGAGGAGTGCAACACATAAGGACACCTCTTTTTCTCATGGTTCGAGTGTAACATGAGTGAAGGATGTCCCCCAGCAACGTAGGTATAGGATTCCTGGACATAAAGATCTGAACGGCACTAATATCAATGAGCTGATCTGGATTAGGGAACAGCACCAAACCATAAACAAGGAGGGCTACCACTTCTTCAAAAGCTTGCAAGTCAAGGGAGTTCCAACATTCAAGGGCTTTTTCAAACAGAAACTTGGCTAAGAACCCTTTGATACCACTTCTGATTTCCCAATGTCCCTTGAGGTCAGATGACTGTAGGTGCAAGGCTTTAGCAATCTCTTCAAGCTTAGGTTCCCTTTCTGTGCCGTTGAAAGGCAGCTGATCAAGGATAGGGATCTTCAGGAGCCGGGAGAACTCCTCCAATGTAGGTACCAACTGATAGTCCAAGAAGGTAAAACAGTGATGCAGAGGGTCAAAGAACTGGAACAGGACCTTTATCATATCTTCCTCAATGTTGGTGTTGACCAAGCTGATGAGGCTTCCATGCCTGTCACTGAATGCAGAGTTCTCGGGAATCCTGGATATAAGCTCCTTAAGCTGAGGAGGGATCCTTACAAGATTGACCTGAATTGTCTTTCTACGAGCAGTTTCCATGTCCTACAAAACAAGAACAAAGATGAAAATTCGAACCCCTGAAATGGTTAGTCAATGCATATGATGCTGGATGATGTCATGATGCTATGATTAAACACACCACAGATATTTACAAAGACAAACATGTAGGGCAAACAAGGCACACAAGACAAGCCCTTAAGGTTTAAGGCCAGCATGGGGTCTGGGTAGTACCCTCTTGAGTTGGTGGGTTCATACCTGTCCTAATCAAAGTAACCGGGTTCTAAGGTTCCCAATATCACGGGATTGCTTTCATTGTTCATCGTTTCGATTTAGCCACTGAACTGGCGACCGAAATATTCCAGGAAAGCAATCCTCAATTGAGCGTAGTATCGAGTATCCACCAACCTCGGACTGCACCAAAGTCAGTGATCTCACTACCCTAAAGAGGCCAAGATAGTTCAATTAAGGTTCCTAAGGTCTGTTGATGCTTCATGACACCACATGGAGGCCCCGTACTCTCCTTGACTGAACTCAAGGGTTACCGGTACACACCAAAGTGCCACATCAACGTAGCAGACTGTTTCAACCGTGTCGGTATACCCCGCACAGTTCCCTCACAGCCTTGTTGCTACTTTCTAAGAAAGGTATCCCCCAGATCCGGGTGTAGGACCTATAGAACTCCCAAGCAACCCACAATTTAAAGCACACAAAGCAATACAATTGAAAACATAGTTATAAGCTAGCCCTAAGGTTATTGAAATAGATCCTGCCAAGGTGAAGGAAATACAAGAGAAGCTTACTCCTCGTACTGAGAAGGAAGTCATAGGATTCTTGGGGCGCTTGAACTACATTGCCAGATTCATTTCTCACATGGCAGCTACCTGTGAACCAATCTTCAAACTATTGAAGAAAGATCAAGTAGTCAAATGGAATGATGAGTGCCAAATTTCTTTTGACAAATCAAAGAGTATTTGCAAGAGCCTCCTTTTTTGATGCCACCAGTCGAGGGAAGACCATTGATCATGTATCTGGCTGTTTTGGAAAATTCAATGGGGTGTGTGCTAGGGCAGCATGACGAGTCTGGCCGAAAAGAGCGCGCTATTTATTACCTGAGCAAAAATTTTACTGACTGTGAAACAAGATATTCACTGCTCGAGAAAATTGATGCGCTCTGGAATGGGCTGCTCGCCGGCTAAGACAGTATATGCTGACCCATACTACCTTGTTGATATCTAAAATAGATCTGATAAAATACATCTTCGAGAAACCTACTCTCTCTGGGAGAATAGCGAGATGGAAGATGATCCTGACAGAATATGATATACAGTATATTACCCAAAAAGCAATAAAGGGTAGTGTATTAGATGATCACCTTGCTCACCAAGCTGTAGAAGACTACCAGTCCATGAAGTTTGAATTCCCGGATGAAGACATCATGACGGTAAACAGATGTGAAGAATTCAGGCCATATGACGGACTTGAACAAGGATCCCGATGGACCATGGTTTTTTATGGGGCATCTAACGCACTTGGCAATGATATTGGTGCAATACTCATATCTCCTGAGGGGTGTTATACTCCATTTACGGCAAGACTCTGCTTCAATTGTACAAATAACATGGTCGAATATGAAGCGTGCATCTTTGGTCTCAAAGCTGCCATAGACTTGGGGATAAAATCGTTGAATGTATTCGGAGATTCAGCTTTGGTTATCAGCCAAATCAAATGGGAATGGGACACTGTGATCGGTGGATCTGGAACTGACTGTTTAACGCTGGTTCGCGAAATGTCGCGGAAGCAAGAGTCGCCACCGTCTTTTATTTTCTCCAAATGGAAAGGACAAAAGCACAGAAAAATTCCTTAAAGAGATTGCTCTCGGTTCGGGAGGTAGGTTATAGAAAGGGAAGGTGTTAGCACCCTTTCTATCCATGGTTATCCATGGGCTCTTAGATACTTGCTCATTTGTGTTTTCAAAATTGTTTTGCTTTTCAATGTGGGTTTAAAAAGTTTCTTTGAAAAATTTCAGTTCGACTCATACGTCAGAGTGTTTGAAAAGTTTGCTTTGAAAGCTTTTGAAAATGTGTCGGTGTGAAAAGTCTTTTTTGAGTTTGTTTTGAGATTAGAGCAAGTATCCTTGAGAACCTACCTACCCTAAGGAATTCGTCTGTGTAAATGTCCTTGAAAGTAGTGCCATCCCACCATTGAGAGGTAGGTAGCACCACCGTTGGAGGTGTTCGGGTCAATTCGAGTTTGTAGGGACATGGTGATCACCAGAGTAATGGGAAGACACCTTAGAAGCTACCCTCATGCCAGGTTCCCGGATCATGAGGACTTACTAAGACATCCTCTACTCGACGATCACCTTTCGAGGCAAGGCAACAATGAGGCGTACCCTAGGGGTGGTGCGTGATTTGTGTGTCAGATTTAGATATTTTATCTTGTCATGTTATTGGTGTTCTACGCTTGATTTTAATTAGACATTCATTCTTTCATGCTTGATTAACAGTTAGGAGTGCGGAAAAGATAAATCTACGATTATTACAAAGGCGCGGGTCCACATCGCCAAAATTAAACCGGACCCGATTTAGCGGAAAAATAAATAATGCGAAGAAATAAAGTGCGAAAAGTAAATTACATGGCTTTGGGATATTTACAAAATTTATATGAACGATAATAAAATAAATGCGCAATTTAAATGATTAATGACGAAACTAGGGCGTTGGACCCTTTTGCAAATAATTAAAGGTTAATGAGAATTAAAAATTAAAAGATTAAATGAGAATGATATTTTGTATTTTTAGATTTAATGAGAAAAAGGAAAAGAAATTAATGGAAATTAAAAGACAAACCCTAATTCTAGTATTTTTTATTTGTTATGAAAGATTTAAAATAAGATTTAAATTAACCTAAAATTTATGTACAATTTAATTGGAAAATAAATAAATAAATAATAATTATTGTTGTTCTAAAAAAAAAAGGGAAAAAATATTAAAAGGAATAAATTAATTAACCTAATTCTATTTTGTTGGATTTTTATTAAAAAGAGATTAAAATTAAAACCTAATTAACCAAACATTGACATATTAATTTATTTATAAAAATAATTATTATAAAATAAATATTATGTTTTTGTGTTTTTTCTGATTTTTTTTATAATGTTTTATTTATTTTTTGGTAAAAGAATTAATTAATTGAGAGGACAAATTGAATAAAGTTGCAATTTAAAAAAATAAATAAGCTATAAACATAAATGAGAAAATGCAAACCAGGGCCATTAATCTTGAGTTTAGTGACTTTGTTTGGATCATGTGTGACACGTTGACTTATGCCCATGGTACGTCTCAATCCTGAGCCCTTGATCTGGAGCAGCTAGACGCGTGGCTCCATGGATGTTGAGTGTGCATTATGGACCAACACGTTATGCCTGCATATGATCATCAAAGGAAAAATAATGTGAAATTGTTGAAGACCTGGGAATCGAACCCAGGTCTGGTGGATTGTCCTTGCGTGTACCTGCCATCTGTGCCACTTGCATTCAATTGATATACAATAGCAAATAAACAATAAAAGAGCAAATTGGTTAATGGCCACTAAGCAACGAAAAAGCGCGCGCTGATTTGAATCAGCGTATCATATTCCACCACGTCTTCGTCTCCTCCATATGCCTGAAAATAAAAATCATAAGGCAACGGTTTTTGAAGCGCTGCAGAAAGGGACCTATTGGAAAATAGCGATTAGAACTGTGGGCCTCATAAATTGTTCGCGAGGGTACAGGTCTCTTCGTCTTGAGGCGCTGAGTTCAGTCATGGCACCCATGAGTCCTAATTTTCCTTATATGCAAAAGCCCTAAATCAAGAACCTGCAAACCCTAATATTCGAGCATGGCAAAATTGTATGCATAGCGCAATAATCAAATTAAAGATGGTAGTTAGCTTTAAAACAGTGCAAAGAACAAGAATCCATCAACAAAAACATGAAAGGATGCATGAATTATGGTATATGATTTGGCATTTTTCTCTTCACAGTCTGAACCGTGGATACCAATTCGTGATGTTTTAATGGATATTCTGGATTGGAAATTGATCAGGGCAACCTTGGCAAGCTTTTGAAAAAGAAATTGGGACCTGAATCGACCTAGAACCTTGAAAACAGTTTTTGAGTTTTTGGACAATTTTCAAGTTTTTGTTTTTGCTTTCTAAGCGCAGCTTTCAGTCCTCACCATTAGGGTTCTCATTCTGAGTATCTATAGAGGCTATTAGGTCAACAAACTTAGTACAAATCCCTTGCAATTATGGATTAAGATATTTGATTTGTTTAAAATCTTTTTGAATCTTTTTCTATGGCTTTTGTACCAATTTGCATCCAATCACCCCAAATCTTTCCTCATTTGCCTTCACACGAAATATTGAGCCTATAATGTGTATAAAAAGATTTTTTAGATTAGGTTTGATATTTTTCATATATTAAAATCATTTAAATGAATATAAATTAATATTAATTCAAATAAATAATTGAAAAATATGAGAATACTTCCCTTTGGGCCTAGTGGTCGTGCATAGGCTTGGCATGAAGAAATTTGGAAGAAAATTGGGCCCATTTGCATTTTTAGGCCTTTTGCATCAAAGTTGACTTCCAAAAATTTCCAAAAATTTCCCAACTTCCACAAGGCATAACTTGGTCAATTTTTAAGCTTTTCACATGTTCTTGGACATTTTGGAAAGGTCTTTGAGTCCTTTAACCAATGCCTTTGGTCCCATGTCATTTTGATTTACCAATCTCAAGTTATGGCCTTTGACTTAAAGTCACTTTTTGTTGACTTTTGAAAATGACCTATAATGTTGAAATTGATAACTTTTTGTGAGAGCATTTCTTGGACTTGGAACATGAAGATGAATTGTAGGAAATGTCTTTCTCTTCAAAATGAGCTTTGGATGGAATTTTTCTGATAATCCATGTGAAAGTTATGCCCTGGTCAATTTCAGTTGACTTTTTCAGCTGTCCAAATATAGCAACTTTTGCATCTTGATGATTTCTGAGCCAAATCTTGAGAATCATGATCAAGCATTGATCAAATGATGTTTGTGGCTTCAAAATGATATATTGACCAAAAATTTGAACTTTTGACTGTCAAATGACCATTTTGCCCCTACAGTTGACTGTAGTGCAATCTAGGGTTTTGACTGTGCAATCTTGAGCTGAATGCCTTGAAACTTGACATGAGGATGCTTGACCATCTTTTTAAGCATGTGAGACTTGATTGGGCCTTTGAAAAGCTCCTTTGCTTGACCAGAACTCAAACCCTAGTTTTGACTGTCTAGGAGACAGTTGAGCTGCACAACCCTTGGGGACTTTTGTGACCTTGACTTTGACAATTCTTTGATGGATATGGGAGGGCAAATTTTGGGGTACAACAGACACCAAACACCCTTACCTTATCCCTTACAAAGAACATGTTTTGACATTGCTCCCACATTTTGAGAAGATTACCTTCGAGCATTTCCCGCGAGAAGAGAATCAGCTAGCAGACGCACTGGCCACAATGTCATCTATGTTTAAACTTAAATGGGATAACGAGGCTCCCCAGATCACCATTGAACGAAGGGATGAACCAGCACATTGTCACGAGATTAATACTGAAGAAGTAGTGGACCAGCCTTGGTTTCACGAAGTCAAGAGGTATCTCGAGGTTCAAGAATATCCTGAAGGAGCTTCAGTCAATGATAATAAGTTCTTAAGGATATTCTCTGCTAAGTTATTCCTTAGTAACAACATTCTTTACAAACGCAACCATGACTCTGTGTTACTTCGGTGCGTAGATAAGGTTGAAGCTGAAAGGATTATGGCTGAGTTACATGAAGGCACTTTTGGCACCCATTCCAGTGGGCATACAATGGAAAATAAAATCCTACAAGCAGGATATTACTGGTCTACCATAGAAGAAGATTTCTATCAATACTCTCGAACCTGCCATAAGTGTCAGATCTATGTTGATAAGGTGCACGTACCTCCGGCTCCTCTGAATGTCTTGACGGCTCCTTGGCCCTTTGCTATGTGGGGAATTGATGTGATTGGGGAAATCAAACCAACAACTTCCAATGGACACCGCTTCATCCTAGTGGCCATTGACTATTTTACAAAGTGGGTCGAGGCAGCCTCTTTCGCTTATGTGACCAAGAATGTTGTCGCCTGGTTCATCAAGCAGAATCTCATTTGTCGTTATGGTATCCCGGAGAGGATCATTACAGACAATGGTACAAACTTGAACAATACTATGATCACCGCCTTGTGAGAGCAATTCAAGATCCAGCATCACAATTCTTCCCCTTACCGGCCAAAGATGAATGATGTTGTCGAAGCCGCAAATAAGAACATTAAAAAGATCATACAGAAAATGACAGTCACATACAAAGACTGCCATGAGATGCTACCATTTTCTCTCCATGGATATCATACCATAACTCGCACATCAACCGAGGCAACACCCTATTGTCTGGTTTACATCATGGAAGTTGTCTTGCCTATTGAGGTCTAGATCCCCTCTATGAGAATTATGAAGGATGCAGGGCTGAATGAAGACGATTGGATCCAGACTCGACTTGATCAATTAAACTTGATTGATGAGAAAAAGCTTACTGCTGTCTGTCATGGTCAAATGTATCAAAAAAGGATGATCAAGGCTTTCAACAAAAAGGTTAGACGCCAAGTGTATCAAGTTGGGGATCTGGTGATCAAACATATCATACTTCCACAAGGTGATCCCAGGGGAAAATGGACTCCTACATACGAAGGACCATTTGTAATCAAAAACATCTTCTCTGGTGGAGCAATGATCTTGACCACCATGGATGGTGACGACTTGCCGCACCCTGTAAATGCAGACATAGTCAAAAGATACTACGCATAAGAGACCCGCTAGGTTGACACACCTAGGCAAAACAAGGGCATCCCGGAGAACCAAGAAAGGTTTGGGCTAAAATTAGGGATAAAATAAAAAAAATTTATACACCCGACAAGTTGAAAACCCGAAAGGGCGACTTGGGCAAAAAAGGGTTTCCCGGTGGACTGAAAATGCGAAAGGACGGTCCAGGCAAAAGTTAGGGAATTAAAGAGTATGACTATGTCCCGTTGGATCACCTTACGGGAAACCTGCAAACTCAGAGGTTCTGATCAATTCAATCATCTTCGGACAAGGAAAAAAATAGACAAGACGCTCAGAGATACGAAGGCTATAGAAGAATGGGACTCCCATGGAATTATTACACATAGCTATCTTTTCTTTGTATCAAAATTTTCCTCTTTTATGACAGTATTCTCTTACTAGAATATTTGTCTCATTGTACAAAAATACTTACTCAAAGTCAATACAAAGATATCCCTTTGAAAGTGCAAAATTATCTGTTTTTCTTTACTATTGTGTTTTGTTTACAAAAACGTCCAATGATTCATTTTTGAACATATGCATTTGAACATAATTAATGTTTATAAATAAACAAAATAGAAAGGCAATCACTGATGGCTTTAAGAGGCAGGGAAATCTCTCTATGCTATTTCCATAACCCCCCGCAGTGTGCAGTTCAATCCCCAGCGGAACAGAGCTTCCAGTTATCAATCCCCAGTAGAAGTCGTCAAATTCTTCTGAATTCCTCAAACAGTATTTTTCGAGCAGTACACGGCATTTCCCTTACAACAGAGTTTATTTCTCTAGGCAGAAATTCATCAACACTTAGATGAAGACTTATACTCCATATTTCTCAGCAGCAGTCAGGGATTTTTCCCAATCCAACAACAGTACATAAAATTAGCTCACATACGCATACATCGCATCCATATATCATAAGCATTGATAGCACGAATGCATCATACCATGCATTTCATACAACATGACTTTGCATTTTAGCTAACATTCTACCCTTTTTAGGATAAGGTTACCAGCTACCATTGACATTGTTCAAAGTTTTCAGATACAGTTCAGATACACTCCAGACACGGACGCCATTCTGATACTCATTCAGATTCGGTCTCCAGAAACAGTTCAGATACACTCCAGACACGGATGCCATTCTAATACTCATTCAGATCCAACTTTTAGATACAGTACAAATATGCTCCAGACACGGATGCCATTCTGATACTCATTCAGATTTAGCTCTCATATATAGTTCAGATACGCTCTAGACACAGATTCCATTATGATACTCATTCAGATCTAACTTCCAAATACAGTTCAGATACGCTCCAGACACGGACGCCATTCTAATACTCATTCTTTCATCCTACAAATTACAATTCAACAATCATTTTGGATGGCATCTACAAGCCCATATCCAACAACTTTTCACCACCTCTCCAAATGGCATCTTTAATCCCATTCCCTCTACCATCACATCGTCGAGTGCAAATTTCTAGGCACTCTAGTGTCCAATCATCTTCCACCTTCGAGTCACGAATGGCAAAACTAGCCAATCTAACTCTTCAGGCTTAAGAAGAGTGAATAGGGGAAGCTGTTGTACCCCAAAATTTTCCCTCTCACTTATTAATAATTTGCTCACAATATCTCCTTGGGCTCAAGACTGCACTAGGGTTTGATCAGCTCAAGACACCTTCCTTAGGCGCCAATGACCAAAATTAGGGTTTGAGTTTGCACAAGGATTTTTGAACTTTCAATGCTTCCTATGAATTTCATGGATCATTATGGACCTTCAAGATTACTTATGTCAAGTTTCAAGCCTTGGATCACATTTTTGCTCAGCCAATTGAGCAATTGACCTAAAATCAGCTGTATTGGGGAAAAAGTCAAATGTGGCCAATTTATAGTCAAACTTCATCATTTTTTATCAACATCAACATTTTAAATTCATATGTGTCATTTTATCAAGTTTGGACCATAACTCCTCAAGAAATTTGGTCAAATCTCCAAAAGGGCAAAATGGTCAAAATTAGGGTTTTGACTGATAAAGGGAAATTTCTGATTTGTGACCTAGCAAATGATAAATTAGTTTAAGGAATGATCTCAAGAGTCCAATTGCATCATTTTGACCTAATGACATGGTTCAAAACATTGCAAGTCCATTGGATTGACAAATGAATTTTGCAGTTAACTGATCAAAAGTCAACTGTATATTGAAAAGTCAAACTTTGACTTTTTGGTCAAATTCAAGTGCCAAGGATCAAAATTCATCAAAACATGTCAAAATATGAAACTTATTTATCAAGAAATCAAAAAGTCAAGATTTCATTTTGAAAAGTCAAAATTTCTAAACTTATAAATTTTTTTAAGTGTTGGAAATTTCATATTTTTTCATAACTTTGAGCCAAGTTTTCACCATGATGCAAGATGATTCAAGAGAAACTTACAACATGAAATTTATATAACTCCATGAAATATACAACTTTTCTTTACACAAATCCTTCCAAAAATTCTTGGATCTCAAGTTTTAATTTTATGAACATGTGGACATGAAACTAAACACTTAGTGAAATTTTGCCCTAATTTGGTTAGGATTTTGACCTAACTTCATGGAACTTTTTGATATAGTTCCAAGGGGAATATTCAAAATAAATTCAAATATGGGTTGTAGAGCACATTGCAAGCTTTCCAAAATGTCCAAGAACTCCTTGAGATCACTCTTGAGGAGGGAGAATCGAAGAGATGAAGTTAGGGTTTTGTCACTTGAATTACAAGTCATTTTTGATGAACACTTGAACCAAATCCATGCTAGGCGGCATAATCTTTGCTTTGCAGGCCTCAAACTTGTTTGTCACTCCATAATTAAATTTTTACACAGCTGTTAGGGTTTTGATCCAAGTAATTGAGCTATTGTCCAAGTTGCATTTCCATTTATGGCACAAAGTTAACAATGTCATTCTTGTAAAGCAAGCTTTTTGCATAAAGTTCACATTGAACCTCTAACTTATTCCCTATGATCACACTCCATCTACAAAGTCAGAAGCAAGCTTGTTTAAAGCACAACCATTCTATCTTAGCAAGTACACAAGGCATGGAAACTTGTTTTGTCAAAAAATTACATGTTTAGCTTAAACATGTAAATTTGAATTTTGATCAACTAGAGCACTCCAAAATTGTTGCTTATAAATAGAGTCACTATTTGTAAGCTAAGACACGAGCTTGAACACCCTGAAATACACCAAAACTCTCTCAAATTAGAAATTGCACAAAAACTCCATTGTTGCATAGTTTCTGACCTTGAACATCAAACTCCCATTTCCCTCGTGCGTTTCTTGGCCTTTTAGTTTCTAAAGCTTCCTTACATCAAATACAAACCATCTATGTCCCTGTTTTCAAACTGTAACATCATCTTCCTCAACTTCCATAGCCAAAAACAGAGCATTGCAGTTGGGCTTCTCCAGGCCATTTCAGCCACCCTCAACTCAAGCTAAGCATTGCATTAGCTTCCTAGAGGTCTAAGGAAGATAACCTGATCATCATCACTTCCTGAAACAAGCTCAAACTCCAAACACAATTTCCAGTTTTAAGGTAAGTTTTATCAACTTGGAACTCTTCATATAGGCATCATCAATAGTTTATTTGTGAATAAAACATGTAGATATCCTTGCCCTGAAGCTAACCATGTCCATAGTTTCCATTAATTTTTCTTGAGCTTAGAGAATTTTGAAACTGAAATCTCTGAATTTTTTAGGGTTCAGATTAAGGCCATTAAAATTCTTGCTTATCTTTGATCTATAGTTTTAATACTTTACATTTATGGAATCGTGAGAAAATTTGCTACAAGTTTCATGTTTACAGTTTTCATTTTTGATGAGAAATAAGCAAGTTACAGTTGGTCTGGCTAGAGGTTGAAGATGAAGTCTTCAGAACACGTTTTGCCTTACGTATTTATTGTTTCATTTGTATTAACAGATGTATAGCCACCCCAGTGGTAGAAGCACGCGTTTGTAGCCTATGGGACCTAGATTCGAACCCCAGTGGTACCCTTTTCATTTTTTTCTTCATATTTTTACAATTCTGACTTGTTTTGTTTGGCAGGCGCTGGGCCCTTTGGGCCTGGCTTATTTTTTGTGTTTTCTAGTTGACCTCCATATTGACTCTTGGCACCCCCTGGCCCAAGTTATTTATTTATTTATTTATTTCATTTATCTTTTCTTAAATATATTTTTTCTAAATACAAAAAATGATATATTTATATTTTGACTTATTTTATTTTATTTTTCTCATAAAAATATTTTTATTTATTATAATTTATTTATTTTATTAAGTAAATCTTATAAAACTAATTAATATTTTTTTTATTTATTTATTTTTTCACACCATTTAAATACATTATTTTAATATAAAAGACTAAAAACATTTTATAATACTATAAATATTTTCAAGATAAAAATACCAAAAAATACTTTTCTTAAACTTATTTTCTTTTGATTAATTAATATAATTAGGATTTTCATTTAAAATCTTTTCTTAATAAATTCAAACTTAATTAACTATTTTCTTTATTTAATTAGGTTAAGACAAAATCTTTTTTCATGAAAACCAAACAAAATTCCTTTTCTTTACATTTTGCATCCTTGTACATTTGTTCATTTTTATACTTTGTATTTATTCAATTCCTTGTATATTCATACCAATTCAATATGGTTGTAATAGACTAATTAGGCTTAAATTTTTGTAATCCCCATTCAATTTGTATACCCTCCCCACAAATGTTGTAATAGCATAGTAACTTTAAATTTCGCAATTTATCGCTTTTATATAACATGCTAGTAATTAGGGTTTGTATGGAAAGACTAAAACCAATGCTTAGAAAACTCTAATTCAAGACAAAAACAAGCATGAAAATGATGCACTTGCACACAAACACCCCTAGGGTTATTCCACTTGGTTGCCTTATACAAAATAGCCATATTACGCATGTAAGGTATCTGTTGTACCCCAAAATTTGCCCTCCCATATTCTCCAAGAAATTGCCAAGCCAAGTCACAAAACTCCCCAAGGGTTGCACAGTCCAACTGTCTCCTATACAGTCAAAACTAGGGTTTGTGTTCTGATCAAGGAAATGAAGTTTTCAAAGGTCCAATCAAGTCTCATATGCCTACAAATATGGTCAAGCATCCTCATATCAAGTTTCAAGGCATTCAGCTCAAAATTGCACAGTCAAAACCCTAAATTGCACTACAGTCAACTATAGGGGCAAAATGGTCATTTGACAGTCAAAAGTTCAAATTTTTGGTCAACATATCATTTTGAAGCCACAAACATCATTTGATCAATGCTTGATCATGATTCTCAAAATTTGGCTCAAGAATCATCAAATTGCAAAAGTTTCCTTATTTGGACAGCTGAAAAAGTCAACTGAAATTGACCAGGGCATAACTTTCACATGGATTATCAGAAAAATTCCATCCAAATCTCATTTTGAAGAGAAAGACATTTCCTACAACTCATCTTCATACTTCAAGTCCAATAAATGCTCTCACAAAAAGTTATCAACTTCAACATTATAGGTCATTTTCAAAAGTCAACAAAAAGGGACTTTAAGTCAAAGACCATAACTTGAGATTGGTAAATCAAAATGACATGGGACCAAAGACATTGGTTAGAGGACTCAAAGACCTTTCCAAAATGTCCAAGAATATGAGAAAAGCTTAACAATTGAGCAAGTTATGCCTTGTGGAAGTTGGGAAATTTTTGGATATTTTGAAAAGTCAACTTTGATCCAAATGACCTAAAATTGCTAATGGGCCCATTTTTCTTCCATGATTCATCATTCCAAGCATGTGCACGACCACTTGGCCCAAAGGGAAGTATTTTCTCATTTTTATTTATTTATTTGAATTATTATTTATATTAATTCATTTAAACCATTTAAATATATGAAAAATATATAACTTGACCTAATAAATCTTTTCATGCATGTTTTGCACTCAATATTTCGTGCTTGTACAATTATGGAAAGATTTGGCTTGATGGGATGCTAATTGATACAAAAGCCATGTGAAAAAGATTGAAAACATAATGGAAAAAATCAAATATTCAATCAATGATTACAAGAGATTTGGATCCAATTTGTTAACCTAATTGATTCATATATATGCCAGGATCATAACCCTAATGGATATAGACTCTCAGCTGCGCAAGAAAGGCCATTACCAACTTGAAATTTTCTCCATAAAACTCAATTCTGAAATCATTGTTAGAGGTCGATTCAAGGCACGAAATTTATTCCAATAGCTTCCTCAAGGATTACTGATCACATCCCAATCAGAATCATCCATCACCACGCCAAGAATTGGTAAAACGAACTCAAACTGTATCAAGAAATTTTCAGAATCGTGCATCATGATTTAAGCATCTTTTGTAATTTTTATTCATTGATTCATGATTGTTATCTTGTCCTGAAACTAACAAATGCATTTAATTGAGTTTTTACGTTGTATACGTGATTTCACCATGGCCAAGTTCTAGGGTTTTGCAAGCTTCAGATTGGGGCTTTTCACCCAAGGAAAAAATTAGAACTCGTGAATACCACCATTGACATGAGCATGCCTGGACGAAGAGATCCCAACCCTCGCGCCTAATTTATGTTCAAAGATAACCTAATCGCTATTTTCTGGTATATGGTCTTAGGCAACGCGTCTAAAACCGTTGCTCAATGTTTTATATTTCAGGGAAGGTGGAGAAGATGATTACATGTCACACGCTGACTGGCTTATTCAAAATCTCGCGCGCATTTCCAAGCTATTAACCCACTTTCTTTTTTATTATTTGTTTGTCTAATATATATAAAATGCGTTTGGTTGGCACAGCTGGTCAGAGAAAACATTGGCAAGGCATATGACCTGGGTTCGAGTCCCAGGTCTTCAATATTCCCATTTATTTTTCTTCAATTAACGTTCACGTGCAGTGCTGAGGTGAGGGATCATAATACACCTCCTAATCCAAGCGTCCACGCGTCTAGCATATCCAGATCAAAGGCTCAAGGTTGCTGAACACCATAAGCGCTGGTCAACATGTCCGTAGGCCACCTGGAAAGTCAAACGGACCCAGGGTTTTTTGGGCCAGATTATTCAAAGTCCTACCTCCACTTTGGGGCCTGAACCCCCCCTGGTTTGCCTTCTCTATATTTTTCACATTTTATTTTCAATTGTTATTTTACTTGTTTTATTGTTTTGATTCAATTAATTATTTTTACCAAATATAAAAAATGCCTAAAAAACTCAGAAAAAGATAAAAAAAAATGTAATGATTATTTATTTTGATATTTTCTTGTAAATAAATTAGCATATAATTAATTAGTTTTAAATAGGGTTTGCAATATTAATTCTTTTCATAAAAAAAATCTAAAAAATGTAGAAATAAGTTTAATTGATAATTTTCATTCCCTTTAATTTTTTCTTTTTCACAATAATATTTATTTATTTTATTTATTTTTATAATCAAATTTGCATGTAAATTAATTAGAGCTTAAATTAGGTCAAAGTTTCATGTTTTCTTAATAAATTAAAATAATTAGAATTAGGTTTAAAATTTCATTTTAATTTCAATTAATTCTT
Organism: Vicia faba; assembly: GCA_948472305.1. NCBI lineage: Eukaryota > Viridiplantae > Streptophyta > Magnoliopsida > Fabales > Fabaceae > Vicia > Vicia faba. Next base: position 80,365,095 of record OX451737.1, on the reverse strand, counting down.
TTCCTCATTAAATCCCAAAATACTAAAAATACCCAAAACATTCTCTTTTAATTTTTAATTTAAATTCTTCATTAATTTAATTTTTCGCAAAAGGGTCCAACGCCCATGTTCTTAATGGTCTAAATTCGCGTATTTATTTTATTTCGCTTAAATAATTATGTATCTCTCCCAAAGCTTTGTAGCAATTACTTCTCGCACTTTATCTTATTTGCTTTATTTACTTTCCGTCAAATCGGGTCCGGTTTAATTTGGGCGATGTGGACCCGCGCCATTTGTAATAGTTTTAGATTTACTTTTCCGCAAATATTTTTAAACTGTTAACAAAAAGCATGAAAGAATGTATGGCCTTAAATAAAATCAAGCGTAGAACACCAATGACATGACAAGACAAATACCAATGAAAATGACACACGAATCGCACACACCACCCCTAGGGTACGCCTCACTGTTGCCTTGCCTCGAAAGGTGATCGTCGAGTAGAGGATGTCTTAGTAAGTCCTCATGATCCGGGAACCTGGCATGAGGGTAGCTTCTAAGGTGTCTTCCCATTGCTCTGGTGATCACCATGTCCCGAACCTCGAATTGACCCGAACACCTCCAACGGTGGTGCTACCTACCTCTCAATGGTGGGATGGCACTACTTTAAAGGACATTTACACAGACGAATTCCTTAGGGTAGGTTCTCGTAGATACTTGCTCTCTTCAAAAACAAAACAAATCAAAATCTTTTCACACCGACACTTTTCAAAAGCTTTCAAAACAATTTTTCAAACACACTGACACAAGAGTCGAACTGAAATTTTCAAAGAAACTTTTTAAAACCCACATTGAAAAGCAAACAGACCATTTTTGAAAACACAATGAGCAAGTATCTAAGAGCCCATGGATAACCATGGATAGAAAGGGTGCTAACACCTTCCCTTTCTATAACCTACCTCCCGAACCGAGAGCAATCTCTTTAAGGAATTTTTCTGTGCTTTTGTCCTTTCCATTTGGAGAAAATAAAAGACTGTGGCGACTCTTGCTTCCGCGACATTTCGCGAACCAGCGTTAAACAGTCAGTTCCAGATCCACCGATCACAGAACTGGCGACTATGCTGGGGACCCTTTTAAAGTGAGGTGTACCTTAGGATTAAGATCACTGTGTTTTCAATTGTCTTCTTTGCTTGCTTTACTATTGTGGGTTGTATCGGTGTTACATAGATCCTAACCCGGATCTGGGGATACCCTGTTTAGGTAGCATAAGCTGTGAGGGACCTGTCCGGCGTAGACCGACATGGGTGAAGCAGTGGCTACGTTGGTGTGGCACCTTGGTCTGTACCGATATCCCTCGTGTCGAAACGGGGAGAATATGGGTCTTCCAAGGAGTCATTAAGCACCAACAGACCTTAGAACCTTAAATGACACAACTTGGCCATTAGAACAGTAGCAGTATGCTACGCCCATTGAGGCTAAACTCTCGTGATGGTTCTGGCCGCAAGAAAAGATTGCGACGCTGGAGTTATGACTGATTGAGGGTAGTCAATGATATTGGGATCCTCTAAGAACCCGGTTACTTTGATAGGACAGGTATAAACCAACCAACTGAAAGAGGGTAATACCTAGACCTCATGCTGGCCTAAACTCTAAGGGCTTCTCTTGTGTGACTTGTGTGACTTGTGTGCCTTCGTACTTGACTATCTGCATGCTTGTTACCTGACACATAAGCTACTTGCAGGTTTTGTTTATAGTCCTTGATAGGGACTCATAACAGGGTATACTAGGTTTCTTACAGGTTTTGTTTATAGTCCTTAATGGGGACTCATAACAGGGTTTACTAAGTTTCTTGCAGGGTGTTTATAGTCCTTAATTGGGACTCATAACAAAGTATACTGAGTTTCTTGCAGGGTTTGTTTATAGTCCTTAATTTGGGCTCATAACAGGGTCACTTACGTTATCCCAGGCATAGCATGACATCATACCATTGCATACCATTGCATACATCCTAACCCATTTCAAGGATCTCAAGGGCTTGTGATGCAGGTCATGATAAATCAAACATCTAGCCAGGGGCAAAGAGGATTTATTTTCCTCTAGCCAGGGTTGTCAGGGGCTATGACCCACTGGACATGGTGAGCCTTTGACCCTTGGAGAAGAATTCTCAATAACATGGGTTTCTTTCCATCAAGCTACAAATTCAAATGCTAACAAATTTTCTTGTTTATCCCGCGAGGTCCTTGAAAACATTACATGCATGTCATACATCTCATTGCATTGCAGGTATCCCTTTGACAGGTTGCTTACCCTTCTTCGCTGTTTATTTCAGCCGATCGTCATGAATCCTGAATCATCAGCTGAGCAGTCCATCAAGGCCCTCCAGGCTCAGAACGCCCAGTTCCAAGGGCTGATTATGAATTTGACCCAGGGGCAGCAAGATCTGAAGGCTTTGCTCTTGAAGAAGGACAAGAAGAAGAAGAGGACTGTTTTGTTCAACCCTAGGCGCAGATCTGGGAACACACTGCCGGCTGAAACTGAGAGGACTACTCCGTCTGTGAGGGAAAGCAGTCACCATGAGAGAGAGGGGCCTAGTCCAGTGGTCTCCGACAACGAGACGTATTTCAACGAAGAACAGTACCCTCCTGCTGACGACAAGTACAAACAGTTGGAGGATAGGCTGAATGCTATGGAGATCCAACAGGTACCTGGGCTGGATTTTGGAGATCTGGGTTTATCAACTGGCGTGATTATTCCTCGGAAGTTCAAAGCACCATCCTTTACCAAGTATGACGGGGCGTCTTGTCCCAAGCTACATCTCCGGTCCTATGTTCGGAAGATTCAACCATATACGGTGGACAAGAATTTGTGGATCCACTTCTTCCAGGAGAGTCTTTCAGGGACTCATCTCGAATGGTTCTATCAGCTAGATGGGACCAAGGTTCGTAACTGGGAGGAGTTGGCTACTGCTTTCTACAAGCAGTATCAGTATAATGCCGACCTTGCTCCTACGCGTACCCAACTCCAGGGTATGTCGTTAGGATCAAGTGAAGGTTTTAAAGAATATGCGCAGAAATGGAGGGATCTTGCTGGAAGGGTACAACCACCTCTGACCGATCGGGAACTTGTCGATATGTTCTTGGGGACCCTGTCTGGTCCGTTCTACAACCACCTAATTGGGAATTCGTCTGCTGGATTCACAGATCTTATCTTGACTGGAGAGCGAATAGAAGCTGGCATCCGGTCTGGGAAAATTCAAGAGGCTGCACCTTCTGATAAAAAGCCTCATCATGGAAAGAAAGAATCCAATGCTGTGCACGGTAAAAAGAGCCATCATGAGGTAGGGGCAATCCAGATCTCCAATCCCGGACCTGCTCAACAAGGACAGGGGCAGCAGCGAAAGGAGAAACGACAGTACACCAAAATCAATATGTCGCTGGATCAAGCACTGCAACAAATGTTGAAGGCAGGGCTGATCACCTTAAGGGCTCCTCTTCGGAATCCGAACACTTCTGCTCCCAACTATCATCCCAATGATAGGTGCGCGTATCATTCTGATAGTCCGGGGCATACTACGGACAACTGCTGGCCTCTCAAGAACAAGATCCAAGATATGATCGACGCCGGGGAGATTCAGTTTGAAGTGCCTGAGACTCCGAACATAATCACTGCTCTGTTGCCCAATCATTGAAGCCTTTTGTTTATTTGAATTTTTGAGTTGTATTTTTCTTTGCTTATACAAACAATTAATGTCATAGCAAACTCTTTTATTCTATCAATGCATCGCATACGTCTGTTTTGGGAATTAATACAATTGTTTTCATTATGTTCAAATTTCTTTTCGTATTTTTTCTGATGTCAACTCTGGATCTAAAATTCTAAGCCTCTTGAGGGAGGATGACGAAAACGATACCATAATCTACAGTATGCTTTTGAACAGACCCCGCTGATGAGGTACAGGCATTGTTTCAATCCCTAAACACTGGAGTTATAAGGATGATAATCCCTCGTCAACCCCTCTGAGCCAAAGAAGTAGGAGTTTTTTTTTTTCTTTTCGAAATTCAAAACCCTTCATCATAACCTGGGGCAGGGTAGTTCTCTCAGTTGATCCAAGTGCATAACGAATGGCACCAAAAAGATCCTTGCAAAACAAAGAAAGACAGTGATGGTTCAGAACAATCGTACAGACAGGCAGTCGTTATAAAAAAAAATCATAAATGAAAAGCCCAAGAAGTCAAAACCTATAAAAGGGACTTATGAAATCGGGGCATCCCGCTGACTGTAAATCCAAAAAGGAAACAGTTCAGGCAAAAAAGGAAAGGGATAACAAAAAATCAAAAGAAAGAGGTCTCACAAACCCTCAACAAAATCAAAAATGACTGCCTAGTCAGAATAAATCATCAATGTCCGAACCATTACTGGAAAATCAGAGCAAAGACTCAAACAAGGTCTGACGTATGATCAACTGAGTTTAGGTTTGGAGAACATCACGAAGAGCGGGTGGGTACAAATAATTTGAGCCTTTATCCTTTGTTTCTTAAACCGTGAACCAAGCCACGTTATAACCCTTAAAAGTCCTAGCTGAAGCATGGGTTAGTTCGAAAGCATACTGTTACGAAAGGTATCCTGACTCCTGAAGGCCTACGGTAAATACGGAGTTGACATCACGTTTTACAAACATTCACTTGTTTTATGAAAAAGAATGCATTTTCAAAATCTTCAAGACAGACATAGGCTTTGCATTTTTAACATAACTTTGTTTGCATATGACTTTTTGTTTGAACAGCAGAGAAGTTCGCACGACGAATATCTTATGAACAAAAGTCTTCTCCACAAAAGAGTCACCTCAAATGGAAGAAAGCATCTCCAATCAAGGGGCACGGCATGATCATGGTCTACCATCTGGGACAGTTAAGTCAAGATCCAGAGAATCTCTCAAAAAGGCCAAATAGCCTGGGGCAAATCTCCGCCCGAGTCATTTGGGGCATTTCAACAACGAATCTTGTCTGATCAAACACCTTCTGGTGGCATGACAAAACACTTCTAAACAGCCAGGGGCATCTCCCTGCATTCTAAGAACATGGACATAGTCAAAAAGATACTACGCAGAATCAAAGACCCGCTAGGTTGACATACCTAGGCAAAAATAAGGGCTTCCCGGCGAACCAAAAGGGTTCGGGCAAAATGAAGGGATGAAATGAAAAAATCTGTACACCCGGCAAGTCGAAAACCTGAAAAGGCGGCTTGAGCAAAAATGGGTATCCCGGTGGACTGAAAACCCGAAAAGGCGATCCAGGCAAAAGTTAGGGATTAAAGCGTACGACTATGTCCTGTTATCTTGTCACCTGCCTACCAGAAGAAGGTTTGACCCTCATCAATTATCAGCATCCCACATGTGTCTCCTCCATAGAAACAGGGGCAATAACGGGTGGTTTAAGCAATCTGATTATTTCTGTCCTCCAAGGTACCAAGGTAGGTTCAGCTAAAGAACATGACCAGTACATCTTAACTCCCCAGAGAGTAAGTCAGCAAGTCAGTACACTCCCTCCAAGCTATCAAACCTTAAGAAAGTTGGGTATTCTCCCGCAGATCTCAACCTTCCCCAGCACCATACATATATTCTTAACAAGCATCCCCGGAAGTCTTGGTCCAAAAATTGTTCCCCGACGGTATCTCAATATTCAAAGGAATCACTTCCCCAGCATATCAAAACTTCCCCAGAAAAGTCCAATCCGGTTTCCCCAGGAAAGATGGAGTCCATATCCCCAAGCAGTAAGCTTATCCCCAGTAAAATTCTGGAAGCTTACCCCCTCGCAGAGCACGAGCGCGTCGTCCGGCTTGATTTAAAGAGTTATTTCCTTAACAGGATATAACTGGGTTATCCTCAGCCAAAGGCCACGGAAAGAGCGTCCTCGACAAAGTCTTCTCACCCCAGCGAAGTCCATCAACACTTCCAACAACAAGACATCCTCAGCAAGTTACTATCAACACTCAGCAAGGCCTCTCTCTCCCCACAGAGTATTGCTTCCCAGCATGGTCGCTAGAGTATCTTTTCTCCCCGCAAAATCCTCCATTTGCCAAGTTCATTCTACAACGGAGTCATCTTCTCCTACCAGTATTCTTGCAGGTATCATCCCCAGCGGAAGCAAAATCTATTCTTCAACATCAGCCCAGGATACGACTTCCCGGCACCCGTCAAGGATTTACTTTCCTAGACAAAAACATACATAAAACATCACATACATCATTATAGCATGCATAGACGCATCATATCATACAAATCTCATTTATATTGAGAACATCATTGCTTGATCCATATCGTGCATCGCATATGACTGACCTTTACCTTTCAGGAAAGATGCAGTTGAAATTCTCAAACATATTTCAAGACCTAGACCGATTCGATTAATCAACTCAAAAGATTTCTTATCCAGTCCAAGGCCTTCTCTAGTCCAGCCAAATCGACTCCCAACAGATTTTTCTGATAAAGACTCAGCAGAAGTTATTCCAGATTATAATGTCCTATTGGTCCCCTCTCCAACGGTGAGTGAGGTGGTAAGTCCTTTTCAGATGTTTCCCTCCGACGGTGAGCGTGAGGTGATAGTCTCCCATGGTTCCCTCTCCGACGGTGAGTGTGAGGTGGTAAGTCCTTTTCAGATGTTTCCCTCTCCGACGGTGAGTGTGAGGTGATAGTCTCCCATGGTACCCTCTCCAACGGCGAGTGAGGTGGTAATTCCTTTTCAGATGTTTCCCTCTCCGACGGTGAGTGTGAGGTGATAGTCTCTTATGGTACCCTCTCCAACGACGAGTGAGGTGGTAATTCCTTTTCAGATGTTTCCCTCTCCGACGGTGAGTGTGAGGTGATAGTCTCTTATGGTACCCTCTCCAACGGCGAGTGAGGTGGTAATTCCTTTTCAGATGTTTCCCTCTCCGACGGTGAGTGTGAGGTGATAGTCTCTTATGGTACCCTCTCCAACGGCGAGTGAGGTGGTAATTCCTTTTCAGATGTTTCCCTCTCTGACGGTGAGTGAGGCGATCATTCCTTTCCTATGGTACCCTCTCCAACGGCGAGTGAGGTGGTAATTCCTTTTCAGATGTTTCCCTCTCTGACAGTGAGTGTGAGGTGATAGTCTCTTATGGTTCCCTCTCCGACGGCGAGTGAGGTGGTAAGTCCTTTTCAGATGTTTCCCTCTCCGACGGTGAGTGAGGCGATCATTCCTTTCCTATGGTACCCTCTCCAACGGCGAGTGAGGTGGTAATTCCTTTTCAGATGTTTCCCTCTCCGACGGTGAGTGTGAGGTGATAGTCTCTTATGGTTCCCTCTCCGACGGCGAGTGAGGTGGTAAGTCCTTTTCAGATGTTTCCCTCTCCGACGGCGAGTGAGGTGGTAATTCCTTTTTCAGATGTTTCCCTCTCCGACGGTGAGTGTGAGGTGATATTCTCCTATGGTTCCCTCTCCGACGGCGAGTGAGGTGGTAATTCCTTTTTCAGATGTTTCCCTCTCCGACGGTGAGTGTGAGGTGATAGTCTCTTATGGTTCCCTCTCCGACGGCGAGTGAGGTGGTAATTCCTTTTTCAGATGTTTCCCTCTCTGACGGTGAGTGTGAGGTGATAGTCTCCTATGGTTCCCCCTCCGACGGTGAGTGAGGTGACAATTCCTTTTCCTATGATCCCCTCTCCGACGGCGAGTGAGGTGATTCCCTTTCAGATTATAATGGCCTATGGTTCTCGTTCCGATCCTGCGAAGATGGTATTTCCCACCAAGATTTTCTCAACGAGCGTTGTTGAAGTTAAAATCACCCAAGGTTCTCTTACCATTCATGCTAAGGCAGTAACCATACCTGGTTCATTCATCATCTTTTGAAGCTCCAGATCCAGCTCCTGTAACCAGTCAGGACACATCTATACCAAGCATCTGAAAACCAGCTCCTGCAACGTGTCAGGTACTCATTTGTTCTTTTACAGGTATGCAGGTTCTCGCTAAGGAATCTCCTACGCGATCAACATCCAGATGGCATCTATAAGCCCATCATCCTATCCAGCAATCTCCAAATGGCATCTATAAGCCCATTCCCACCACACTGCCACTATGTGAGCGCAAATTTCTGGGCACTCTAGTGTCCAATCATCTTCTACCCTCGGATTACGAAAGGCACGTCAGCCAATCTGCATCCTCAGGTCTAAGAATATTGAACAGGGGCAACTGTTGTACCCCAAAATTTGCCCTCCCATATTCTCCAAGAAATTGCCAAGCCAAGTCACAAAACTCCCCAAGGGTTGCACAGTCCAACTGTCTCCTATACAGTCAAAACTAGGGTTTGTGTTCTGATCAAGGAAATGAATTTTTCAAAGGTCCAATCAAGTCTCATATGCCTACAAATATGGTCAAGCATCCTCATATCAAGTTTCAAGGCATTCAGCTCAAAATTGCACAGTCAAAACCCTAAATTGCACTACAGTCAACTATAGGGGCAAAATGGTCATTTGACAGTCAAAAGTTCAAATTTTTGGTCAACATATCATTTTGAAGCCACAAACATAATTTGATCAATGCTTGATCATGATTCTCAAAATTTGGCTCAAGAATCATCAAATTGCAAAAGTTTCCTTATTTGGACAGCTGAAAAAGTCAACTGAAATTGACCAGGGCATAACTTTCACATGGATTATCAGAAAAATTCCATCCAAAGCTCATTTTGAAGAGAAAGACATTTCCTACAACTCATCTTCATACTTCAAGTCCAAGCAATTCTCTCACAAAAAGTTATCAACTTCAACATTATAGGTCATTTTCAAAAGTCAACAAAAAGGGACTTTAAGTCAAAGACCATAACTTGAGATTGGTAAATCAAAATGACATGGGACCAAAGACAATGGTTAGAGGACTCAAAGACCTTTCCAAAATGTCCAAGAACATGAGAAAATCTTAAAAATTGAGCAAGTTATGCCTTGTGGAAGTTGGGAAATTTTTGGATATTTTGAAAAGTCAACTTTGATCCAAATGACCTAAAATTGCTAATGGGCCCATTTTTCTTCCATGATTCATCATTCCAAGCATGTGCACGACCACTTGGCCCAAAGGGAAGTATTTTCTCATTTTTATTTATTTATTTGAATTATTATTTATATTAATTCATTTAAACCATTTAAATATATGAAAAATATATAACTTGACCTAATAAATCTTTTCATGCATGTTTTGCACTCAATATTTCGTGCTTGTACAATTATGGAAAGATTTGGCTTGATGGGATGCTAATTGATACAAAAGCCATGTGAAAAAGATTGAAAACATAATGGAAAAAATCAAATATTCAATCAATGATTACAAGAGATTTGGATCCAATTTGTTAACCTAATTGATTCATATATATGCCAGGATCATAACCCTAATGGATATAGACTCTCAGCTGCGCAAGAAAGGCCATTACCAACTTGAAATTTTCTCCATAAAACTCAATTCTGAAATCATTGTTAGAGGTCGATTCAAGGCACGAAATTTATTCCAATAGCTTCCTCAAGGATTACTGATCACATCCCAATCAGAATCATCCATCACCACGCCAAGAATTGGTAAAACGAACTCAAACTGTATCAAGAAATTTTCAGAATCGTGCATCATGATTTAAGCATCTTTTGTAATTTTTATTCATTGATTCATGATTGTTATCTTGTCCTGAAACTAACAAATGCATTTAATTGAGTTTTTACGTTGTATACGTGATTTCACCATGGCCAAGTTCTAGGGTTTTGCAAGCTTCAGATTGGGGCTTTTCACCCAAGGAAAAATTAGAACTCGTGAATACCACCATTGACATGAGCATGCCTGGACGAAGAGATCCCAACCCTCGCGCCTAATTTATGTTCAAAGATAACCTAATCGCTATTTTCTGGTATATGGTCTTAGGCAACGCGTCTAAAACCGTTGCTCAATGTTTTATATTTCAGGGAAGGTGGAGAAGATGATTACATGTCACACGCTGACTGGCTTATTCAAAATCTCGCACGCATTTCCAAGCTATTAACCCACTTTCTTTTTTATTATTTGTTTGTCTAATATATATAAAATGCGTTTGGTTGGCACAGCTGGTCAGAGAAAACATTGGCAAGGCATATGACCTGGGTTCGAGTCCCAGGTCTTCAATATTCCCATTTATTTTTCTTCAATTAACGTTCACGTGCAGTGCTGAGGTGAGGGATCATGATACACCTCCTAATCCAAGTGTCCACGCGTCTAGCATATCCAGATCAAAGGCTCAAGGTTGCTGAACACCATAAGCGCTGGTCAACATGTCCGTAGGCCACCTGGAAAGTCAAACGGACCCAGGGTTTTTTGGGCCAGATTATTCAAAGTCCTACCTCCACTTTGGGGCCTGAACCCCCCCTGGTTTGCCTTCTCTATATTTTTCACATTTTATTTTCAATTGTTATTTTACTTGTTTTATTGTTTTGATTCAATTAATTATTTTTACCAAATATAAAAAATGCCTAAAAAACTCAGAAAAAGATAAAAAAAAAAATGTAATGATTATTTATTTTGATATTTTCTTGTAAATAAATTAGCATATAATTAATTAGTTTTAAATAGGGTTTGCAATATTAATTCTTTTCATAAAAAAAATCTAAAAAATGTAGAAATAGGTTTAATTGATAATTTTCATTCCCTTTAATTTTTTCTTTTTCACAATAATATTTATTTATTTTATTTATTTTTATAATCAAATTTGCATGTAAATTAATTAGAGCTTAAATTAGGTCAAAGTTTCATGTTTTCTTAATAAATTAAAATAATTAGAATTAGGTTTAAAATTTCATTTTAATTTCAATTAATTCTTTTCCTCATTAAATCCCAAAATACTAAAAATACCCAAAACATTCTCTTTTAATTTTTAATTTAAATTCTTCATTAATTTAATTTTTCGCAAAAGGATCCAACGCCCATGTTCTTAATGGTCTAAATTCGCGTATTTATTTTATTTCGCTTAAATAATTATGTATCTCTCCCAAAGCTTTGTAGCAATTACTTCTCGCACTTTATCTTATTTGCTTTATTTACTTTCTGTCAAATCGGGTCCGGTTTAATTTGGGCGATGTGGACCCGCGCCATTTGTAATAGTTTTAGATTTACTTTTCCGCAAATATTTTTAAACTGTTAACAAAAAGCATGAAAGAATGTATGGCCTTAAATAAAATCAAGCGTAGAACACCAATGACATGACAAGACAAATACCAATGAAAATGACACACGAATCGCACACACCACCCCTAGGGTACGCCTCACTGTTGCCTTGCCTCGAAAGGTGATCGTCGAGTAGAGGATGTCTTAGTAAGTCCTCATGATCCGGGAACCTGGCATGAGGGTAGCTTCTAAGGTGTCTTCCCATTGCTCTGGTGATCACCATGTCCCGAACCTCGAATTGACCCGAACACCTCCAACGGTGGTGCTACCTACCTCTCAATGGTGGGATGGCACTACTTTAAAGGACATTTACACAGACGAATTCCTTAGGGTAGGTTCTCGTAGATACTTGCTCTCTTCAAAAACAAAACAAATCAAAATCTTTTCACACCGACACTTTTCAAAAGCTTTCAAAACAATTTTTCAAACACTCTGACACAAGAGTCGAACTGAAATTTTCAAAGAAACTTTTTAAAACCCACATTGAAAAGCAAACAAACCATTTTTGAAAACACAATGAGCAAGTATCTAAGAGCCCATGGATAACCATGGATAGAAAGGGTGCTAACACCTTCCCTTTCTATAACCTACCTCCCGAACCGAGAGAAATCTCTTTAAGGAATTTTTCTGTGCTTTTGTCCTTTCCATTTGGAGAAAATAAAAGACGGTGGCGACTCTTACTTCCGCGACATTTCGCGAACCAGCGTTAAACAGTCAGTTCCAGATCCACCGATCACAGTATCTTAGCAAAAACAAAGCAAATACAAGATCATAGTCCCTCGATGACGCTATCTAGGTTGCCTTACAAATGATCTTAGTCCCTCTAAAAGAATGCTAAGATACCTTGCAACATTGTTAATCATGGTTATATGATGACCCACGTCCGTCCCGTTTACATCCAAAGATAGGGTTACTTATCAAATCAATGGTAAGACAACAATGTCAAAGGAAAATGAAATGAACAAGAAAGACATTTGATTAGATAGATTGCTCCTAATTACTTGCTCCATTTCAAAATAAACATCCTTGCTATTTTCAAAACAAGCACCTACACTTTCAAAACATCTTACAAAACTTGAAAACATTTTCAAAATATCAACATTTTTGTATACATTCTTACGAACGAGAATCATTACAAAGATTGCCTAAATAAATGGCCTCTTTACAAAATACTTTAAAAAACCACACAAATCACAATTTCAAACAAAAGCAAGTGATCTAGCAAGTAACTAAGAGCCCATGGAAAACCATGGATGAAAATGGTGCTAATACCTTCCTTTTTCATAATCTACCCCCCGAACTCAAGAAATAATCTCAAAGATCTTTCCTGTGCTTTTTCACCTTTCCTTTTGGATAAAAGAAAAGTCGGTGGCGACTCTTGCTAACCGCAACATTTGCGATCAAACGCAAAACACCCAAGTCAGTTCTCCCACAGTATCACACTTATCATTTGTGGTCAACCTACCAACAAACTGTTGGCTGAAGATTTTGATAATGATATTAGAAGCCAAAATGAATTAAACATTTTGATCGAAATGAGGTAAAGTGTCATGTCTTGAAGTAGCAGAAGCAGTGTTTCGAATAAGTGTGTCAAAGCTTGGAGCTTCGAGTGGCAATTATGGGAACATATCTAAAGAAGTCTCGAAATAACAACAAGGCTGTGTCTGGGAAGAGCGTTCGAAACGGAGAAGCACCAAAGCATTTGAAATTCAAATGGAAGCGGGACTTTCGAAGTTTGAAAGTTATGTGTTGGAGCATTTGGGGACACGTGGAAAGATGAAAGAGGCATTGTCCTGCATGTTCTAAACGTGGCATAATCCTATAGCAAGACCGTTATGGTCGAATTAGTATAAATAGAAGTCTTAGTATTAGGATTTCGTGTGTCATATCTATTATACAAAATACTCAGTAACATTCAAACTACCACATGGCAAGGGAAACGAATGCAAGAGAAATGTATGTATGATAGCACCATGTATTTCTGATTTAATGAAAACCTTTCACCATTTCCAGTACTTTCCTTTATCTTTTTGTCAAATAGCATTTACAAGTTTTCTCATTTACCGTCTTTTCACTTTGAAATCTCTTCTTCAAAGTTTTACATTTTAATGTTTTCTTCATATTTCAAGCACTCCATATCTCAGAAAACTGTCATATTTTCCATACCTTTACCTTCAAGTCTTATCCTTCGAACGCATATTTTTACTTAAAGTCATTTAAAGATTTCTTGCATTAAACGCTTTCTTCATATTTCAAACCTTTTACGTTCCAGAAATCCTTTATATTAACTGTTTTGTAAGTTGAAACCATTTACTTCACTTTTATGCAGTTTTATATGTCTTTACAATTAGCATTACAATTAGCACTTATTCATGTAACTTAGTTTTCACACACATTTTGATCACATCTTTAGACTTTTAGAGAGAGAAATCGAAATAAGCCAAACACATATAAAATATCAACCATGAATATCTGTTCGATTGTGAGAGTAACCTTAATATCCAAGGAGTCCTAGGATCAATCTAGTCGATCCTGTGAGTTACCAGAGGAATTGAATAACAGTCAGAAAGATTATTCGATAGTTTGGAAGACTAGCGGTTGTTTACCAGAAATCACTGGAAACAAATTGGCACACCCGGTGGGACCAATAATTGGATAATTAGAATTAAGGATTGTTGAGACATAACCATTACAAAAACGTTGGAACCTAAGAAGTTTGCTGTTTTATGAACCTAAGAAGTGGTAAGATAACCAACAGCAACCAACCTTTATCCAGAAGAAAACGTTTGGACAAAATGTCTAATTCAGACAATCAACAAGGGGACCAAAATGGCCCACATGCAACAGGCACTAACGCGTCCACTTCGATCGGAACATCTAATGTAATCCCTTCGAATGCACAGTCTGTTGCATCTTCGACCAGTAACATAGCCACCAATGGAGTAAGTGGCATATCAACTAATAGTTCAATCTTAGGAAATACTGGAACCATTGGCTACCCTGGGGGATTCGTTCCACCATCAGGGACACAATCCCATTTCGCCACTCCATTAACTAGACCACCCGGTTTCGATGGGAATAGAACCAGAAATTCCTCTTATGGAATGCCAATATCTTTTATGGCAGGTTTACACAATTCCACATCGAATTCATCTCCACAACTAGGGTCTGGGTCTGGGGCGAATCAGTTTATGACAAATAACCAAGGGTCGGTGGGTTATAGCACAATGCCTATCCTAACCACAGACAACCAGTTGGCTTTTAGGCAATTGATGGATGACAGTAACCATAATATGATAGGGGTGTTAGCACAAACCATGCAGGAGATATTTGCCCCAATAGTGCAAAATGTGACTGTGACAAACAGGGAAAACACTGACAATATGAGTCAAATAGCAGATTTCTTTGCTCCCCCAGAAAGGCGTAGGCAGAATCAGGCGGGATTTCGAACGAACATGCCTGTTATAGAACAAATTGCTAACGACCCAATTTATAGACCACCCAGAGAAGAAGTTAACTTAGGGGCCAGGGCACCAAGGTTAGAAGCCCCAATAATCCCAGGCCCACAAAGGGAAATTATGGAACCAGGGGCAAGGGTCGAAAGGCTAGAAGCCCCAGAGTTTCGAGAAGAACAACCTAGGGGAGTTGTTTTGGTTGGTCGAAATCAAGATGCCGATGCCGTCATTCATAGAATTCGAAACGATAACACCTTGGCAGAAAACAACCTAACCACCATGATAGAGAGAGTCATGGCCCAGAATGGCCTCAACACAGGAATGAGGAGGCCAAATTACGCTTCTCCTATATTGGATTGCATAATGCATACTGATTTACCAAGGGGATATAAAGTCCCTAAATTTACAAAGTTCGCTGGGGATACCAATGAGTCAACAGTCGAACACATAGCGAGATATCTAACCGAAGCGGGAGATATAGCCAATAATGAAGATCTCAGGATCAAATACTTCCCAAGTTCCTTGACAAAAAACGCCTTCACATGGTTTACCACTTTGCCTCCTGGGTCTATTGACACTTGGGCTCTCTTAGAGAGATTATTCCATGAACAATTTTACATGGGACAGTCGAAAATAAGTTTGAAGGAACTGGCCAGTGTTAAGAGAAAGTTCACCGAACCCATAGATGATTATTTGAATAGATTTAGGCTTTTGAAATCCAGATGTTACACAGTAGTGCCTGAACATGAGTTAGTCGAAATGGCCGCTGGTGGCTTGGATTATTCTATTCGAAAGAAACTAGACACTCAGTATTTGAGGGATATGGCTCAGTTAGCTGATAGGGTTCGACAGGTCGAAAGACTAAAGGCCGAAAAAGCCAGAGTCTTTAAGAATAGCAAGAAAGAAAGGATTTCCTATGTTGGGACTGAGGAAGCAGAAGAATATCCTGAATTCGAATTCGAAGAGGTCGAAATCGACCTTGCTGAATTAAAACAGGCCCCGCCTTATTCCTACAAATTGTTAGTTCCCACAAAAGGGAAAGATATTGTTGAAAATGAAAAAAGTGACAAATTTCCAAAGAAGGTTTATACCTTCGATGTCACTAAATGTGACGAGATTTTTGACTTACTTGTCAAAGATGGCCAACTAATTGTGCCATCAAATGTCAAAATACCTCCTTTGGATCAGAGAAAGAAGAGGGGATTTTGCAAATATCATAGTTTCCTAGGCCACAAAACCTCACAATGTTTTCTTTTCAGGGACCTGATTCAAAACGCGATCAAAGATGGCAGACTAAAGTTTGCTGATAAGGTGAAGATGAAAGTGGACGAAGATCCTTTGGACGTCGCAGACACTAACTACTCCGAGCCTGCATGCATTGGAGAGGTCAACATGGTGGAAACTGATCAAAGCGACGCCCTAATAGGAGAGAAGGGTACTGGAGTTGAAAACTGGGTGATGGTCGAAGTCAGCGAGGAGGTCACTGAAGACATCCAGAATACGCCAGAGACTCTGATTGCCGCCCCTGTAGCTGTTGCAAGAGAAACCCAGGCTACTAAAGGCCAGGGAAATCAAAACCAAGAATTAACACAAGTTACTGAAGGCCTGAGGCTGGAATTGGAGAAAGTCCAAATCACACAGCCAATTTCCCTCCAGAAAGAAATATGGGACACTCTAGGGGAACCCAGTGGAAAATTTGACTATTTGGTCAAATATTCTTCCCCAGAGAGTTCGAAGGTTCAGATTGAGGATATAAAGCCCACAGGATGGGGTGATGATGAAGCTAAAGAGGGAGATGTGGAAATAAATATGATGGATATGGAAAGACCTCGCTCTGAGATGGAGGAAGTGGAAAAATACTTAGAAAAAGAAAAGTATAGAATGGGGGATAATTACACTGGAGATGCTAGTCTCAAGGGGTATCTCATGACATGCCACAAAGGAGATTCAGGCATGATATTGTGCCCTAGGTGCAGCATCCTCTGCAATCAAAGAATCGCTGCGAATTTCGAAAGGGTACAGAGGACTCGAACTGGCAACAATTGGCGCCAGGATAACCAGCTTTTTAGGTGTTATCCCAAGGCTGGAGAAAGTTTGCTGGAATTTGTGTTTCGCTGCTACAAAGGGGCAACCAAGTGCTTGATTTGCCCAAGGTGTTCTGCTGTGTATGACCAAAGCATGGCCAGAGCCTTCGAAACGATTCCCTTCGCCCCTTGCTGGAACCATCAAGAAACTGCCCAGATGGGCCCACGTTTCGACAGCAGACACAAACAGCGAAGGCCTGATAGCCCTCACCCCAAGGCTGCTCGAAGAGTGACTTTCAAACTCCCTGCTGAAGTGCCAACCGATAGATGGTTACAGGTCAGAAATGACAAAGGCAAAGATAGATGGAGAAACGCTGAACGAAATGCACGCCATGCTGTGACATACATGAGGCAATTCAACACAGCAAAAAGGGAGGAAGTGAGATTAGAAAATTACAAAGGAAGGAACCCCATGTCAAGATCCCAGTGGCGCAGACAGCAAAGGATTCGAAAGGCTGAGAGAGAAGCTGTGGCAAACAAAGGGGTTACTTCAACGAAAAACCAAGGTGAATCTAGCACCAACAAACCAAAAAATCAAACTGAAGACAAACCTCCAGTCAATAGGAGGCTCTTCTCTGAAGAACAACGCGATGAACCAAAGGAATACACTCCAGGCCCGGAAGAGGACGAAGATATGATAACAGATAACTTCGAATCGGAGGGGGAGTCTTCATTTAACTTGAACTGTAACGTGGTGTCTGTGCTTCCCTGCGAATTTGGGCAGGAAACCGAAATCAACGAATATGAGGAGGAAGACACCACAGATTTGATGAAACATAGGCCCGTGTGCTACTACGTGATGGACAATATAGCTGTTGAGGAACAAAATGCGTTCTTCGAACGTCCAGAACCTGCAATGAAGAACCATCTCAAGCCACTTTTCATTCGGGCGAAAGTTGGTGTCCATGGCGTGAACAAAGTTCTAGTGGATGGGGGTGTTGCAGTCAATTTGATACCCCATTTCATGCTAAAAAGATTAGAGATCCGCGAAGGAGACATCAAGCCCCATAATATGGTTCTGTCCAATTATGAGGGAAAAGTGGGCAAAACGCTGGGGGTGGTCCAGTTGGAATTGACAATAGGCTCAAGCTGTAGGCCCACCATGTTTATGGTGATCGAAGCCAAGGCCAACTATAACCTACTGCTGGGAAGAGAGTGGATCCATGGCGTGGGGGAAGTTCCTTCGTCAATGCATCAGCGACTAGTTCTGTGGAGAGATGATGGAATCGTGGAAAACATCGAAGCAGACCAGAGTTACTTTATGTCAACTGTCAATTTAGTTGACAAGAGGGATTATGATAAAAATCTGGCAAAGATTGCTCCATGTGTTCCAAATGATGAGATTAATGAAACTAGAAACGCCCACTACTACATGACCCTTCGTCATGATGGCCTTTACTGGGATAGAACAATAATCAGTGAAGAAGAGGAAGTCGAAAGCACTATACAAAAACGGCCAGCAGGCTGGGACTTCGACAACCATAGCCATGACTGAGTCTACCTTTCTCGAAAGGATTTCGGCCTATATGGCTGAGAACGAATCAAAAGCGGCCTTAGAGGCTGAAATAAATAAATCAACTATAAAGACGAACGAAGTCAGTGGGGAGGGTTCGAAATGCTCACCCTTCAAAGAGTTTGAGATGGATCAAAGGTTAGATGCCATCTATGATAAAGAATCCTTAGGCTTCGAAAGGGACCCCATAAACTCAGGTGCCAAAATGTTGGCACAGGATCCACTCGAAGAAGTCAACTTAGGGGATGAAAAAACGAAAAGAGTAACCTACATAAGTGCTAAACTTAGCCCAGGCCTCAAGAAGGAAGTGATCGAAGTCCTTAAGGAAAACAAAGATTGCTTCGCATGGGATTATGACGAGATGCCTGGTTTAAAGAGGGAGTTGGTCGAGCACAGACTGCCAATCAAAGATGGCAAGAGGCCCATCAAACAAACTCCCAGAAGATTCGCACCAGCGGTTCTCACAAAAATTAAAGCTGAGATCGAAAGGTTGCTGCGTTGCAAATTCATCAGAACAACAAGGTACGTCGAATGGTTAGCAAACATAGTACCCGTTATTAAGAAAAATGGTTCTTTAAGAATTTGCATAGATTTTAGGGATTTAAACACTGCAACCCCTAAAGATGAATATTCCATGCCCGTGGCAGAAATGCTAGTAGATTCTGCTGCAGAGTTCGAATACTTGAGTATGTTAGATGGATACTCTGGGTATAACCAGATTTTCATTGCTGAAGAAGATGTTGCAAAGACAGCATTTCGTTGCCCAGGAGCCTTAGGCACCTACGAATGGGTGGTGATGCCTTTTGGTTTAAAGAATGCTGGGGCAACTTATCAAAGGGCAATGAATTCAATTTTTCATGATTTCATCGAAACCTTCATGCAGGTGTATATTGACGATATAGTCATCAAATCTATATCTGCAGAAACACATTTGCATCATTTAAGCCAATCATTCGAGCGAATGAGAAAACATGGCTTAAAGATGAATCCCCTTAAATGTGCATTTTTTGTGCAGGCTGGAGATTTCCTTGGTTTTGTGGTTCACAAGAAAGGAATCAAAATCAACCAGAACAAAACCAAAGCAATAATGGAGACGAAAGCACCTGCGTCAAAAAGGGAGTTGCAATCTCTGCTGGGGAAAATTAACTTCCTCAGAAGATTCATCTCGAACCTAAGTGGAAGAACCCAAGCTTTCTCTCCGTTACTTCGTCTAAAGCAAGGTCAAGCCTTCGAATGGAACGAAGCTCACCAGGAGGCGTTTGACAGAATAAAAGAATACCTTTCTCAGCCTCCTATTTTGTCTCCACCTTCATGGGGGAAGCCCATGAGATTGTACATATCTGCCTCCGAAGTTAGTATAGGTAGTATGCTAGCACAAGAGGATAGCAATGGCGTCGAAAGAGCCATATACTATTTAAGTAGAGTGCTAAATGATGCAGAGACCAGATATAGCAATTTAGAAAAGCTATGTCTCTGTTTGTATTTCTCTTGTATGAAACTCAAGTATTATATAAAACCTGTTGATGTTTATGTTTCATCTCATTTCGATGTCATTAAACATATGCTTTCAAAACCAATAATGCATAGCAGAGTTGGCAAGTGGGCTTTAGCCTTAACAGAATATTCGTTGACTTTCATGCCTTTAAAAGCTATGAAAGGTCAAGTGATTTCTGACTTCATTGTGGACCATTCGTTGGTTGAGCAGACGGTCATGAGTTACGTCGAAATGAAACCATGGAAATTGTACTTTGATGGTTCAACCCACAGGAATGGAAGTGGTGTTGGAGTCCTTCTGATTTCTCCTGAAGGAATTCCAACAAAATTCAAGTATAAATTAGATGGTCCTTGTTGTTCAAACAACGAAGCTGAGTATGAAGCGCTCATTGTTGGACTTGAAGCTTTGTTGGAATTGGGGGAAACCAGAGTCGAAATTAAAGGAGACTCTGAATTAGTGGTCAAACAAATCACAAAGGAATACAAATGCATAAAGGAAAATTTAATGGTATACTTCGTCATAGTCAATAGGCTATTAAGGAAATTTGAATACATGTATATTCAACACATACCAAGAATAGAGAACCAAGAAGCAAATGACTTAGCGCAGTTGGCTTCAGGTTATAAAGTGTCTACCAAGAACTTCAAGGATTTGGTCGAATTAAGGGGAAGAGTTATGGCTACTAGATTCACACCATCGGATCTGGAAAGTATGAGATTGGGATATGCTGAGAAACAGGGATTCGAAATATTAGCCATAAATACTTTGTCAGATGCAGATTGGCGAAGTCCATTGAAGAGTTATTTAGCAGACCCAACTTTAAAGGTGGATAGAAAAACAAAATATAGAGCATTGTCATATCTCTTCATGGGGAACGAATTGTTTAAAAAGACCCAAGAGGGTGTTTTATTGAAATGCCTAGGAGAAAGTGAGGCATACTTAGCATTGTCTGAAGTCCATAATGGGGCATGTGGGGCACATCAAGCAGGCCATAAAATGAAATGGTTGTTATTTCGATACGGCTTGTATTGGCCTAGCATGCTCAAAGATTGCATAGACTTTGCTAAAGGATGTGAGGAATGTCAGAAACATGCAGGAATTCAACATGCCCCTGCAAGTGAGTTGCATTCGATCATCAAACCATGGCCATTTAGAGGATGGGCATTGGATTTGATAGGAGAAATAAATCCTGCTTCGTCCAAAGGACAGAAATATATCTTGGTGGGAATAGATTATTTTACCAAATGGATCGAAGCTATACCACTGGTAGTTGCTGATCAAGAGGCTATTATTGAATTTATACAAAAGCACATTATCTATAGGTTCGGATTGCCAGAGAGCATAACTACAGACCAAGGCTCTGTGTTTACTGGTAGAAAGATGCAAGGATTTGCCCAAGAAATGGGGTTTAGATTGCTAACATCAACGCCATATTATGCTCAAGCAAACGGACAAGTCGAAGCAGCAAATAAAGTAATAATAGGATTAATCAAGAAGCATATTGGCAAAAAGCCAAGAAACTGGCACAAAACTCTGGACCAAATATTATGGGCTTGTAGAACATCTCCTAAGGAAGCTACTAACACTACGCCTTTCCAACTCACATTTGGTCATGATGCAGTGTTGCCAGTAGAAATTCATCTGCAATCAGTTCGAATTCAGAGACAAAACGAAATCCCAACTGCATTATATTGGGAAATGATGATGAATGAATTAGTTGAGTTGGACGAAATTAGATTACATGCATTGGAAATTTTGATGAGGCAAAAAGAAAGAGTGGCCAGAACATACAATAAAAGGGTGAAGAAAAAAGTATTCATTATTAATGACTTGGTTTGGAGAGTCATATTGCCTATGGACAAGAAGAATAAAGCGTTAGGTAAATGGTCACCTCATTGGGAAGGACCTTTTCGAATATTAAAAGTATTCTCAAACAATGCATACGAAATCGAAGAACTCATGGATGATAAACGTGTCCTAAAGGTTAATGGGAAATATTTAAAGAGATATAAGCCAAGCCTGCGGGAGATCCGAATAGTAACAACGTAAACAAGATATTATAAAAAGCCAAGATGGCAAGATAAAATGCCAAAATGGCGTTGTTCGAATATTACATGTAAGAAACCAAAATTATAGTCAAATAGACATCAAAATCTAGAAATAAGAATTATTTTTCAATCGATTAAAATTGCTTCGAAATGATTCAAGTTTCTGCTGAGCGAACCGCCTGGCTCCTTACAAGGTTGCCACTTCTCCTTTAAGTTGTTCTGCAGTCTCCATTTTCGCAAGCCCCTGGTTGAGAAGCTCTTCGAATTGGTTACCAGCAGAATTGGTTTCGAAGGCTAGTTGTTGTTCTTTAGCCTCCTTAACCTTCTGTTGAAGTTCCAGAATCTGCCTTTCCCAAAGAAGGATAGACTCAGCTCGAGCCTCATAATCAGTTTTCGCCTGCTTCAGATGCATAGCTTGATCCTCAGCTTCTTGAGAGAGTTTCGAAGCTTGTTCATAAGCGGCATCCATGGCAATGCGTTTCTCTTGAACCTTCTTGGCAGCAGATTCGTCTTGGAGAAGGTAACCAGCTACGTTGTCCAGCAAATTCTGAAGATCGAACAAGAGAGTACTAACTGGCAAGGAGCAGGTGGAAAGATTGACCTTTGTGAGCAGCTCCTTCATAGTATAGCAAGCAGTACTATCTTGCTTAAGCACTTCGAATATATCCACATTGAGAATGGTTTTCCTAATTTTGTTAAGAAGAACAATTCTTTCATCTGTGGGAAGAGGATATCTGGTCGAACTTGTGCCAGCCCTAGCGAGTGGGACGTCCCTCTGAGCCAACTTTGCCTTCATGTACCCAATAGGGTCATTTCGTCTCAGAAGTGCCAGTTCCTCGTCAGTCATTCGAGACAGAGAGGATTGAGGGAGTTCCACGCGTAGGGGAACCACGTTTGTTTCAACCTCTAGGGGTTCGTTGGTTGCATTACCATCCCCTTCATTCGTTTCGTGCTCTTGGTCTTCTTCATCCTCGTCCAAGTCCACCACTTCGATACCATCCCTTTCACTGCTATTTGCTTTGGACTCCGTCCCAGCAGTCGAACCGTCATTGGCATTTTCCTCCTCAGATTCTTCGTCTGCAGATTCTTCGGCTCTTTGCCCATAATCAGCTTTCTCTTCTTCAGTTTGAGTGTCCTTTGGGTCCTCTTGAAGAGTTTCAAGAGGGGACTTTTGAAGAGAAGCCCTTTGCAAATCCTCTGCAGACGTTTGAAGTATTGTTTCGTTTACCTCTTTCAGAGGAATGGAGGTACCTTGATCATCCTACTGTTCAGAAGTTCCAGCCAGAACCGCCATATTGGAGGAACCTTTATTTTGGACCAAGTTGTTGGAATCTCCTTGAGGAGAGGAGTTGAGCGGAGCAGCAGCTCTGGATGGTGAGTTCGAAATAGTGGAAGCTGGATTCAAGATGTTCTGCAAGGAACAACAGAATGTTAAGGAAAAACATTCACCAAGGTAATAAGAAGTTAGTATTGTAAAAAAAAAAAAGATTTTAAAGGTTCAATTTACCTGTGGACTCTCAGAGGAGAGGTTACTAGCTATGCGTTCCAACGTTGGGTTGGAGGTCGAAGGTGGATTTTTGGATTTGGGTGAGGGAGCAGCATCTCTGGAATCGAGTCCAGAGACACTAGTCGGAACAGTGCTTTTAGAAATATCTTTATTTGGCTTCTTCTTCGAAGCAGTATTTAAGTTTCCTCCAGCCTTGGGGTCTTCCCCAGTGGTGCTTGATTTCCGCTTCTTGGGAGTAGTAGGAGGAAGCTTGTTGGTCTGAAAGAATTTTAAACGAAGGGTTAGATGTAAACCATAAAGCATGAGTGAATTCGAAACATCAAGGCTAAGTGATTACTGTTGGAATTGGAGAACTGGTTGTCGTTGGTATTATTGTTGTTGTTATGGTTGCAGCAGTAGTGGTTGTTTCGGGTGGAGTCACTTTGTCAGTAGTTTCGATGGAGGCTTGAGAGGCACTCCCTTCCTTCGACTTCGAGGCAGCTGTCTTTATCCTGATAGCTGAAAATCGAAACAATTAAAGCAAAGGTTAAAGATTTGAAAAATAAAAGACATTTGGGATTTTCCCAAGCATTCGCACCTGTGCCTTGATCAGATTTAATTGACATGGCAGAAAGGTCGTATCGAAGGTGTCCTGGGAAATCATGAAGCCAGTGTCGAGCCCATGTCACAGTCACAAATGGCTTTGGTTTCCTTTGAAGATATTTGAACATCTCTTTGCAAGTAAACCACCATGGATATGGGGGAAACCAAGCCAGAGCCAGTTCTGAGGTAGGTAATCTGGGAAATTTAGGTGGATGCATTTCGAATGCCAACCTATACCTATCCTCAGGTGACAGCCCTAAAGGAAGTTTTAACTTAGAAACTTTTTGTTTAAATTTTTCCTTCAAGGTCTCAGCTGCTTGATGCACAGTGGAGTCCAAGCGCGTGGGGTCGTAAGTAGTTTCAAAATAATTTTGGAAAGCTTTAATCTCTTTGGCATGAGTAAACATACCTTTCTTTGTTGGTACCTGCACATCGAAGGCATCAATTAGTTTCTGTCGAATTGTAAGTGTATCGAACATATAAGTTTGATAAAACTTGATCCACCATTCCAGAAATCCTTTAGCCGCGAGATGGGTAGGTTCGAAGGTTATCAGCTCAAATTGGGCAAAGCCTTGATATTGTTCTTGCTGTATTTTGGCTTCCCGTGCCTTGAAAGTTCGTCCAGAAGTAATGGCGCTCTCAGTTTGAAACAAAGGTTCAGGAATCAGTTGGCATAAGCCAAACTGCCTCGAAATAAAGTTTGGTTGGTAGGCAAAGAGAAAAATTTGGTTCTTGACCGGGGTTATTCTTGAAGAAATGAGTCTAGGAAGCAAAAAGGCTCTCCATACATCCTGAATCTCCTTGCTCTTGATAGCTTCTGAGAGAGACATGGTGAACCAAGAAGGTCCATGAGCCCTCGAAGCAAAAGGCGCCATGCTCTCTTCGAATTTGTGCCTTTTGGAGAATATCATGATGTACTTCGAGAATTGAACTTTGAAGTCATCTTTGTCTTCATTAGGAGTTAATCTTCGAAGCCTAGTGCCTTCGACTATCCTATCACTTATCTCAGAATCTTGCTCATCAATGGTGTTGGCGGTTGATAAGGAGGGTTTGAACATGGCATTTAGCCATAGTTGGAGTAACCAAAAGGGGCCAGCCAATAGAATATTTTTGGAGGTGTGGGATTTGAGGCTCGAAACAGCTGACCTCAGGCTTTCATAGAGGTCAACTAAGAGTAGTTCACTTAGGCACACTTTTCGATTTTCATGCAAATCCCTAGCTAGAGGAATGAACCTACTAGCTACCTGTAGGGATCTACTGCAGAAAACGTACCTTGACAGCCACAGGGTTAAGAAAGCAATGTGCTCTACGTCAGACACATTGTCCCCCTCAGCATGGTAATGACTGATAAATTTGGAAAAACTGGCTAGCTTGACTTCGAAGTCAATTATGCTTGAGTGCTCTTCGTTGTCGGGTATATAAGTTTCTCCCACTGGCGACAGCCCAGTGATGGCCGCTATGTCGAAGAAGGTTGGGGTAATCATTCCACCTGGGAGATGGAAAGTGTTATAGGTACTGTCCCAGAAATAAAGGGACGCGAATAGCAGAGGGTGGCTGTAGGTGAAACCAGGCTTCGATAGTTTAATCAGGTTATAGATGCCTAATTCTTCCCATTGCTGGGATTTCTTAGCTTCTACTTTCGTGAACCAATTTTGATAAGCAATATCAGAAGTGGGGCAAGATCGAAATGGCTTAAAATTACTTTTTACATAATCCAAAACAAAGGGGTCCTTAGGAGGAACAGTTGGGGTTTCTATGGTATTTGAACTAGGAGATTCTACTGCCTTAGGGGCGTCCATTTTGTTAAATAAGGGTTTGAAGCTATAACAAACTTGGAAAATCGTCCTGGTGTCCTTTAATATTTCAAAAACCGTAAGAGGGCCATTTAAAGCTAACCTCTTACCAGCAACGTGGGTAGGAATGAGTACCTGTGACGCATACAACATTTCTTTTTCTTTTGAAATCATCTGAGGGGCAAGAGCGGATTGACCTTGGAGGGTGATGATTTTACTTTCCATGATAGCTCCTGCAGTTTTTCCTTTCTTCTTGGAGACTTTCTTGAGTTGGGATGAAGTAGAAGAAGACATTTTTTGAAAGATGTTGAAAGCTTGAATTGTTTTACGAGAGAAGGAGGATAAAAGATTTAGAGGGTAAAAGATTTAGAGTGTGAAAAGAAAAGAAGAAGATTAAGTTGATGTTTTATAATGGGGAAGTTTAAGCATCCACCGAATAAAGGTGTGATACGTGGAGATCATGGGTTGGTGTGATGAAGAGGTGGCGTAAAGTTAACATGGGTAATAGGCGTGATTTAAAGATAATCATTATTTGTAACTGCACCACGCTGTGAAGTGGCTCCAGGCGGTTAAGGAACCCAAAAGGTGCTGTGATTGACGTGACTGGAGTCAAATGCATTAAATGTTACGATGATTCGAAAGTCCCATCAAAATCTTGTGTAGGTGTTTAAAATAGGTATTTCTCAGAGGAATCGAAATACATATTTTAAAGGGGCAATTTGTTGGCTGAAGATTTTGATAATGATATTAGAAGCCAAAATGAATTAAACGTTTTGATCGAAATGAGGTAAAGTGTCATGTCTTGAAGTAGCAGAAGCAGTGTTTCGAATAAGTGTGTCAAAGCTTGGAGCTTCGAGTGGCAATTATGGGAACATATCTAAAGAAGTCTCGAAATAACAACAAGGCTGTGTCTGGGAAGAGCGTTCGAAACGGAGAAGCACCAAAGCATTTGAAATTCAAATGGAAGCGGGACTTTCGAAGTTTGAAAGTTATGTGTTGGAGCATTTGGGGACACGTGGAAAGATGAAAGAGGCATTGTCCTGCATGTTCTAAACGTGGCATAATCCTATAGCAAGACCGTTATGGTCGAATTAGTATAAATAGAAGTCTTAGTATTAGGATTTCGTGTGTCATATCTATTATACAAAATACTCAGTAACATTCAAACTACCACATGGCAAGGGAAACGAATGCAAGAGAAATGTATGTATGATAGCACCATGTATTTCTGATTTAATGAAAACCTTTCACCATTTCCAGTACTTTCCTTTATCTTTTTGTCAAATAGCATTTACAAGTTTTCTCATTTACCGTCTTTTCACTTCGAAATCTCTTCTTCAAAGTTTTACATTTTAATGTTTTCTTCATATTTCAAGCACTCCATATCTCAGAAAACTGTCATATTTTCCATACCTTTACCTTCAAGTCTTATCCTTCGAACGCATATTTTTACTTAAAGTCATTTAAAGATTTCTTGCATTAAACGCTTTCTTCATATTTCAAACCTTTTACGTTCCAGAAATCCTTTATATTAACTGTTTTGTAAGTTGAAACCATTTACTTCACTTTTATGCAGTTTTATATGTCTTTACAATTAGCATTACAATTAGCACTTATTCATGTAACTTAGTTTTCACATACATTTTGATCACATCTTTAGAATTTTAGAGAGAGAAATCGAAATAAGCCAAACACATATAAAATATCAACCATGAATATCTGTTCGATTGTGAGAGTAACCTTAATATCCAAGGAGTCCTAGGATCAATCTAGTCGATCCTGTGAGTTACCAGAGGAATTGAATAACAGTCAGAAAGATTATTCGATAGTTTTGAAGACTAGCGGTTGTTTACCAGAAATCACTGGAAACACAAACGCATGACCTTCTAATCTATCAGGTAATCCATGATTATGAACTTCACATTTTACATTAACTTTTCATCCAAACCCATCTTTTGTCGGAGTCGACCTGATTTTGAATGGACATCCACATCTCTTATCCGCACTTTGAGTTTCACTTCTATCCTTGTATTTTCTCCCTTTATCGCAACCAAATATTACTTTGTTACTTCTTCATCTCTTGCCTATATTAGTGTCTTAGCGATTGATAAGGGTTATTACTTTGTTTCTGAATCCAACCTCTTTTCGTGTATCGAATCTTTGAGCAGTTTAGAATACATCAATGGTGTCCACAAAGTTGTCATTTTCTTGGAAAATTTGGAGTGGTATTTCAATACCTGAAAAAAAAATTATTAAAAAACGCACCAAAAGACTTCAGACAAGTGTTCTGGTTCAGATTTTAAGACTCACTGGAACACTGTGGATATGTGTTCTAGTTAACAAAATGCACAATCGGAAGACTTTTCAAAAGTGTTCTGGTTTACATACATTTTTCATCTCAAACCAGAACACTTTGTAAAACTCTTTCGAAACGTTTTTTCTCTAAACCAAACCACTTGATCAGCTGTTCCAATTTGTTAAAATGCACAGTTGAAGACTTTCTTGAACTATTTCAAAACGCAAGCGTAGGGGTGCAATTCTCAGATTTTTTTAGTGCATAGTAAAAATTGAAATAGTAAATTGGTTAAATATATTTTGGAGTAAAATTGGTATTTTTGAAAAATTGTAGGCGTACAAGTCTAACTATAAGGGTACGGGGTGGAATTCTCTTAAGTAATGTTTACTTTTTGAGTTTAATGAATATGCACTGACAGTGTAAAATAGTTTTACACTGTCATTCAATAGTAAACTAACAGTTTGTCATGTCATTAAAAGTTTTTTAAAATAAAAATGTGATGTGTCCTAATACATGGTCGTGATTGATTAACAGTGTAAAATTAATTTATATTGTTAGTACATCACCAATTTTCTCTTACTTTTTTTCATTCACATCTCACATCTCTTATTATAGCATGACACGTGGGATTCATTTTTTAACCTTCGTCAATTAAAATTTAAAATTTCTCTCACATTTCTTTTTCCCACACACTCTCACTTTCATTTTAATTATTTTTCTCTCTACATATTTATTACTACTAAAAATACTATAATAATCTATTTTTTCATTTTAATAAAATTAAAATTTTATTTATCTCACAAGCCACTATCAACACAATATCTATTTTATTTTAATCAATTATTGTCTTAATTTGAAAGATAAAATCTTTATTTTTAAATATTAATTTTTTCTTTCTCCATCTCAATGTTTTTTTTTGTATGATTATTTAATATAATTAAATTTATATGATTATTATTCATTTTACAATTAAGTAAATCATTACAAATTTTGTGTTTGTATATAAATATATTTTATATCGCATGAAATAATTTTTTTATCTCACAGATCATAATTAGCACAATGTCTATTTTATTTTAATCAATAACTTGTCTTAATTTAAAAAATAAAATCTTTATTTTAAAATATCAAAATTTATTTTTTTGTCTTTCTTCATCTCACTAGTCTTTTTTTTCTTTCTTTTTGCATGATTATTTAATACAATTAATTTTATATAATTATTTTTTTATTTTACAATTAAATAACTCATTTTAAATTTATATAAATTTATAAATAAATTTTATATTATATCAAATAAATTTTATATTTAACGCAATACATACTATTTTAATCAATAATTACTTTTAAAAAATAAAATTACTATTTTCAAATATTAAATACAATTTTTTTTTATCTTGTGAGTTCTTCTTTTCTCTTTATATTTTAATATAACTTATATAATTATTATTCTTTTTAAAATTAATAGTTAATTTCGTATTTAAATACGTATCTAAACATATTTTATATCGTATAAAATTAATTTATACTTGCGGCCGCAGATATATTTACTAATTTATATTATATAAATATATAAATAATTAATATGAAACATGTGGCACCTAATCTTCACTTTCTGTTGTGTAGGAGTGTTCTTTCATTTGAGAACAAATACAAATAGAGAAACGATAGTATTTGTAAAAAGTATCTATTTTCTGACATGTTTTTCACGTTAATTGCGGTGTAGAAACGTTTCAACAGTAGGCGATAATTATGCTCTGAATCATTAGGTTTAGATAATTCCATTAAATTTATATTTATTCTGTTTTTATTTTTCCTACTGTAAATTATAACTTTAAAATGTATGGAATACCTTTTATACATGATATTAGAGTTGTCTTGTTTCAAAATAAAAAATACATAGCATCAGAGTTTTTGTTTTTGGTGGTCTTATTTTTATTGTTGTCAATGTGATTATTTTGTTTCCGTCTTAACTATAAGCTTTTTACAAATTTGTGACATTGTTCGTGTGTCGGTATTGTTCAGCCACGACCATTATCCATGTGTTGGCAATGTTCATTTGCGATCACTATTTATTCTGAAGTAGTGTTTTATTGAACAAAATCATAAAGATGAGTTATGAGGACGAAAATGTCAAAGTTGATAAGGGTCAATATTAAAAGTAAGTGGAAAAGTTTATAATTGATACATGTTAGGTTAGCTTTAACTATACGTAATTAGTGTGGCGAGTCAATTCATTCATGATTTGAGGGTGAAAAACTTACATGTGGTTGATTGTGTTCTACAATATTTTTAAGTCACTCAAAAAGAGGAGTTTTGTTTTAAAAGAGGTTGAAATCCAACTTCGGAGACTTACATCGATGTTAATTATGCAAGTTTATTAATTGATAGAAAATCTACTTCAAGCTATTTGAAATTTTTGTGTACAAAGTTTGTTGCTTTATGGAGTAAGAAACAAAGTATAATTGCTTGATCTGGCGCAACAGTAAAATTCAGAACTATGACATTAGAAATTTGTGACCTATTAGGGATGAAGTAAATATTAGAAGATTTTAATATGATTCAACATGACAAGACAAAATGCATTGAGATTGACCGACATTTTATTTTAAAAAGAAAAATTGAATCGTAGGTTGATAATTACCACCTACATACTTTTTGGATATCGGTTGACAAATGTGTTAACAAAGAGTCTACCAATAGAGTGATTCAATCAATTTATTTTCACGCTTGAAATAATTGATTTTTATTCACCAATTCAAAAGAGTGTAAAATTAATAATATTTAATTATTTTATTTTATTAGTAAGTGACTCATTAAACAAACTCATTAAATTTAAATTTATAGAGTTTATTTTCCTATTATAAATTACAAAATACCTTTTGAACGCGAAATCTCCCATGTGTAATGACATTTATTGGATTATTTGTTTAAAATATTGTAAGGTCATCTAGCAAACATGACAAAAAGGTAGTGTATTTGATTACTATTTTTAAGAAACAATTATAAAATAAACATAAATGATGGTATGCTGATTTTTTATTAGACTATTTATTTAAACATATTTAATTATGATAGGTATTTTGACGATTATTTGAGTTCATAAATGATGGTATGGTGATTTTTATTAGACTATTTATTTAAACATATTTAATTATGATAAGTATTTTGACAATTATTTGAGTTCACCTTACAAACTACAAAGAACACCTAACTTATGTGTATGACAATTTGGAATTTTAAGGAAAGGAATAGTACCATAATAATATAACTTGATTATGAGTTTTAAAACAAATGTTTTAGTATTAAGGAGTTGAAATCTTCAATTTAGAGGCAACAATTTCGTACATTATTATTCATAGATCAAATCTCTAGTGACATAGAAAGCAAAATCAAGCTTTAGTTGTTGCTTACTAAATAACAAAAACATATATCTATCAACATTAGTGGAATGAGAGTGTTCTTGAAAAACTTTTTTTTTATAGTTTTTCCGAAGTGAATCAGGTGAGACCGGAATTGTTATGTATTTTTTGTAATTATTTGTATTTCTTTTGTGTTTGCATATTAGTTGTTCCTTTTTTCTTTCATGGAGACTCTCTTTTATACCTCCATTCATAGGTCTTGTATTTATTTATTGATTGGTGAGTCCCTATCTTCGGTCATAAAGAGGATTTCTTAACTCATGTCGTCTCATCATGAGGTGTAACGTCCTTTTTACTAACTTTTATAACTCTAATGCGGCCTTTGGAATACTATAGCGGCTATACCGACTTGATACATCGGCCCCGACTAGGCATGTCACTCGCGTTTCGTCTTTATATATCGGCTTCAGCTTCCCATGTATATGGACTTCATGCTCAGACGGGTAACTCATATTTTTCCTATCCGACATATAGCTCATCCTAGGAATTATGAGGTGTACATAAGTCCCCTGTTCATGACACCCGACAGATTGAAGTGTTCGGAAAGAAAATCCTGGAATCCCTCGGTGACGACGTCCCTAGTTGGATGCTCACTGATCCAACGGTCATCTATTTGATGACGTGTGTTAGTAGGTTTTTAAACGCACTGATGGGAATGCCCCCAATCAAATATGTTCAACTTTCTTTGCAATCATGATTTTTATAGAAAAGACATAACTATTATAACCCCTCTCCTTAGTCATTTTAACTTCCTGTTGTAGGCATTTAAAAAGCCTCAAACCTTCCCTCACACTCAGTTACCTTATTTCTCTGCTTGTCCAAGGGTCATCACATTGTCTTTGTTGATTTTCTGTCTTTTTTTCCACACCCATGTAACCTTCTCTTCACCCTCTTTTGTTTCTTTAATTTTTAGCAATGGTTCTTATAAGAGAGTGTGATGACTCGAGGAACGTACATGTTCCCCAAAATTCCCAAGAGAGAAGTAAGGTTTAGGCTGAATGCATGAAGGACTACAAAGGTTATAATACGGTGGGAGAACTAACTTGGTTTTGCGTTTTATCGCAAATGTTTCGGATAGCAAGAGTCGCCACCAACTTTTCTTTTATCCAATAAAGAAAGGGTGAAAAGAACAGGAAATACCTTCGAGAATTTTCTGATTTCTTGGGGTAGGTAATGAAAAGGGAAGGTGTTAGCACTCTTTTCATCCGTAGTTATCTACGGACTCTTAACCACTTAGCTCACTTTTTTTGAAAATGCTTTGTGTTCGTGTGTTTAATAATATTTTGGAAAATGCCTAAGTGCGGAAAACTTTGTAATGATTCTTGTATTAGTTAAGAATGCGTACAAAGTGTTTGTTTTTGAAAATATTTCAGAGAAAAGTATTTTGTGTAAAAGATGCTTTGTTTTTGTGAGCAAGCGATTGCGAGCTATCTACCTACTCAAAAGTCTTTCATGTTATTTTCCTCCTCCTTATATAGTGATATCCTACTATTAGTTAGTAGGAAGCCCTATCGTTGGATGTGAAGGGACAGGCACGAGTTATCATACAGTCATAAAGGCAACTTGTAGGGCCGCTTTAGCAATTTATCATAAGGGACTAAGATCGTTTATCGAAGGCAGTATCGTAAGGGTCATCGAGGAACTACGATCTTTTGTATCAAAGGGACTTTACTAAAGCATATCCACTTTCGAGGGATATCATTGTTTTTATTCGAAGGCAACAAGTGGGGTTATCATAGAGGTGAGTGTGTTAAAAGTGATTCAATTCAGTTATTTGATCTTGATTAGGGTTATCTAGCGTTTTATTTTAGATCTTGTCATACATGCCCTAATTACTAGCATTTATAAGGAAAGCGGTAAATTGTGGAAAGTAAAGGTGCGGAAAGTAAACCTAAACTATTACAGGGCTTTGGGAGCGGGGATACAAACCACAAAATCATGGGGAAAAGAAAGTAAACCCTAATTAACTATTACATACTGTAGCAGATACATAATTAGGAAAAAAACTAATGTAAAAGTAAATACGCGAAGCGGTAAAATAAAGGGAAAAAGAAAATTGAAAATCATTTTGTGATCGTTTGATGATTAATCTAAAAAAACCCTAATTGATTTTAATTTAGAAAAAGAATTAGTTGATTAAAAAAAGAATTGATTAATTAAGCAAACCCTAAAATCTAGGTTGATTTTTATTCAATTGAGAAAACCTAAAAAATTTAAATTATAGTATATTGATCAAAAACCTAAAATTAAGCTAAAACCTAAAATCAAATTATAAATCTAAAATAAAATTAAAAACCTAAAAATAAAATTAGGGTTTGTGTTAAAAAAGGGTTTTGAAAAATGTTTGGTGAAAGAATAGGAAAAAGAAGGAAGAAAAGAGTGAGAAACATAAATTGGAAAAGAAATAACCAAATGAGTAGGGGTGGGTGTTGAACCCACGCCCTCACCAGTTTCACGCAGCAAGTATACCACTCAGCCAACGCGCTGGTTGTGTCAAGGATACACCTCCAACGTGTTTTATAACAAACTTGCAAAAATAATGAAAACATAAAAGAATTTGGCAAAACCGGGGATCGAACCCGTGACCTGGGAGAGGAGTGACTTAGCGCGTGTGTTTCTACCACTGGGGTGGCTATTCATCCGTTTATATAAATTAAACAATTAATATATAATATAAACACGTAGGAGTCAAAACACCACCTCCGGTGGTTAACTCCTTCTTCTCCGGCTAGGCTATTTGCGAAATCAAGGCAAAGTAAGAATAACAAACATCCTTGTCCACTAATTTAGGCCTCACGAATCTAATGGTGACGTCTGTTTTGATTAAAACGGCCTGTAACTAGGGTTTTGTGATACGGTGGGAGAACTGACTTGAGGTTTGCGTTTGTATTCGCAAATGTTGCGGTTAGCAAGAGTCGCCACCGACTTTTTATTTTATCCTAAGGAAAGGTTAAAAAGCACAGCAAAAACCTTTTGAGATGTTTTCTTGGGTTCGGGGAGTAGATTATAGAAAGGGAAGGTATTAGCACCCTTTCTATCCATGGTTATCCATGGGCTCTTAGTTACTTGCTTAGATCACTTGCCTTTTGTTTTCAATTGTTTTAAATGGTGCTTGAGTGTGTGGGTTTGAAAATGTTTTGAAAAGAGGCCAATGTGGTGGCAACCTTTGTAATGATCCATGTGGGGATGTATACAAAGATGTATGTCTTTTGAAAAGGTTTTCATTTGTTTTTTGAAAGTTGTTTTGAAAGTGTAGTGAAGTGTGGTTTTGAAATTAGGCAAGTGTTTTGTTTTGCAAGTTGATTCAAGTAACTAAGAGGTTATCTACTCCTAAATTTCTCAAAAGATTATTGCTATGTTTTAACCCTTTTAACAAGTTTATTCCACCATTGTATTTGGTGGACAATCTTGTGTTAGGATGTGAAAGGGACGGGCGCGGGTCATCGTCTAGACCATAATTGCAACGACGTTAAATGTCTTTGGGCAATTTCTCTAAGGGACTTGATCATTTGCTTGTTTTTGAAAAGTTTTATCGAGGGACTATGATCATTCAAATTGTCTGCTTTGCCCAAAGAAGTTCAACATGCAATATGGTCCATTTATTTGAAGGCAACAAAGTGGAGTACCCTAGGGGTGTTGGTGTGCAAGTGTGTTTTATTGCATACAAGAGTTTTTTTCTTTGAATTAGGTTTTTCTATTTCATTGATTTTATCTTGCCATACACGTCCTAATTACTAGCAATAAGAAGCGGAAATGTAAAATCCTACGCTATTACAATAGTTAGGGGAGGGGGATACACATTTGTACATGGGGGGTTCAACGAGAAAAATAGACAAAAAAGAAAATAGCGAAAAACAAGATATAGCGAGAGAGAGAGGGAGGCCGCGCGCTGTTGGGAGACCATCAGAAGTTCTGACCCAGATCCGCTGTCAGATGATCAACCTGTTGGTGAAACTGGATGAGTCAGAACTTCTGACTCTGGAACCTGCAAAACAGAATCTGGTTAGTGGGGAAACCAGAGGTTCTGATTTCCTTGCGCTGCAAGACAGAAGTTTGTTAGTGGAGAACCCAGAAGTTCCGATTCTGCTGAAAAGGCAATAACTCTCAGAGGTTCTGAGGTCATTGACAGCAAAACAGGCTTCAGATGTGCTAACGTCAAAGTCAGCGCTGGGCTTTTTCCTGCACTAATCAGAACATCTGCAATCCTGTTGTTACTCCACAAAACAGAAAACATATTTGGAACAGATCCAGCAAAATAGCAAAATGTCCCAGAGGTCAGAGTCACCAAGGTCACAGGCAAGTCCTAAACCGGCTCAGAACATCCTGAGGTATGAGAGTCCTCAGAACATAAACAGCGATAACATGAATATTTACATTATGTTATTTGAATATGCACAGCTGATGATGCTTAACAGTGTGGTGAGGGTCAGCAAGTGCTTACCTGTCTTTCTGGAAAATGGTGAAGGTTAGCTTTTGGTTCTGGTGGTGTTCTGGACAGATTTGGAAAAGGGGAAGTGGAGGTGTAAACGTGTATAGGGTCAGAAGTTTTGGAAAGAACGCTTTGGTTTACAGAAAAGAGCTGGGCGTTTAATGAAGTTGAAGGTGAGAAACTTAAAGTTTATGAAACAAAACTGGAAATTTTGGCAGAGTTTCAGAATGTTATGTTGCTAGGAGTTTTGTTTCTCTCTTAGCAATTTTTCTGCTTTTTTTTTGAATTTCTTGAACGTCTTTTGCAGTGGTGAAAGCTTTCTATTTATAGGCAAAGTTCTTGTGGATATCTTGAACGTTTAAGGCGCCATCAGAGTTTGAACTGGTTCTTTGACAGAAATTCCTGGGAAGTTGTGATAACAGCTATTTTTCAGCCTAGGTAGCAGCAGCAGGCGTGGATTGGGGGAAGTGACCTCTGAAATGGGCGGTGGCGTGAAGACCCATGCCAGAATCTGTGCAAAAGCATTTTCCAAGCCACACGTGATCGCTCAGGAGTGGTTGGAAGCATTAATGGGCATTAAATGGTGACAAGACCTGTCAATACCATCATTCTGGTTGTTGAATCAGCAGCGTAAACCATGCTCTGGCCTTGACTACCTGTTGTTTTAGCAAACTCTGGAGATTCTCCTGGTTTTCTGGTACGTTCCTTGGATCTACTTCTGGATAATCTGGGCTTGGAGATTCTATATCAATGTGACACCTATCCCTCTGACCTTTCATCTTCTGACTTCAACCTGTTCTGAAGGAGCCTTTATACTTTCATATTTCTTTTGCATTCCTTTAGCAAGTTCTGACTGAGCTTGTGTAACTGCTGAAGGGGTATGTTCTGTTTGAGGCTTACACTCTGAACCACGTTTACAACTTCTGATTGACCTGATGTAGCTGCTGAAGAGACAACTTCTGACCATCCTGAACCAAACTTGCAACTTCTGACCGTCTTCATCTGGAATGGGTCCAGAAGTTCTGAAGCGCTGATTTTTTCTAAAAACACTTATTTTAAAGAAACATTCTAAGCACTTAGAATTTGATTTTCCTCAAGATGAAAACATTGTTTTTGGAGTTTGTGAGATCATCTTGCTCTTGTAAGTGACTGGCTTGGGCAAAAGGATAACCCAGGGCTTTGAATCTGTTTCAGGGGACTTTTGAAAAATCTAAGATGGTTTCCTGAAGAAAGGGAGGGCAAATTTTGGGGTACAACAGTTGCCCCTGTTCAATCTTCTTGAACCTGAAGAGTTAGATTGGCGAGTTTGCCTTTCGCGACTCGAAGGTAAAAGAAGATTGGACACCAGAGTGCCCTGAAATTTGCACTCGCATGTTGAAGTATCAGCAATGTGATGTTAGGAATGGGCTTACAGATGCCATTTGGAGAGGTGACAGATAGGGAGATGGGCTTACAGATGCCATCCGGAGACGTGACAGAACCTTGTCGGGAATGGGCTTATAGATGCCATTTGGAAGTGTCGATCGCCTAAGAGATTCCTTAGCGAGAAACTTGTATATTTGAGAAAGACGGATGTTTTCCTGGCTTGTTACAGGTGTTTGATCTTCAATCTCCTCATGCAGATGTGCCCTGGCTAGATACAGGAATCGAGTCTGGAAACATGACAGTTGATAGATGTGCCCTGGCTGGATACAGGAATCGAATCTTTGAACTCTTCAGACGTGCCCTGGCTAGATACAGGAATCGAGTCTGGAAACATGACAGTTGATAGATGTGCCCTGGCTGGATACAGGAATCGAATCTTTGAACTCTTCAGACGTGCCCTGGCTAGATACAGGAATCGAGTCTGGAAATGTGGTAGTTGATAGATGTGCCCTGGCTGGATACAGGAATCGAATCTTTGAACTCTTCAGACGTGCCCTGGCTAGATACAGGAATCGAGTCTGGAAATGTGGTAGTTGATAGATGTGCCCTGGCTGGATACAGGAATCGAATCTTTGAACTCTTCAGACGTGCCCTGGCTAGATACAGGAATCGAGTCTGGAAATGTTCAGACGTGCCCTGGCTAGATACAGGAATCGAGTCTGGAAACTGATCACTCTCAGATGTGCCCTGGCTAGATACAGGTATCGAATCTGAAATGGTGACAGCTGAAGGTAGTCGTTTTTGAGATTGTCTTTTTTCCTGAAAAGGCAAAAGCGTAAGTTGTATGTAATGTCATGATGTATGATATGCATGATGTCATGATGTTCAACATTTGATGTTGTATGTGTCTCATCATGTATGTAAGCAAGATGTATGAAAATGTGAAATGTTTATGAGTGTAATTTCGTCTCAGGAAAATAAATCCTTGACGAATGACCGGGAAGCTGTTCTGCGGAAGAGATGCTTGACCGAAGCTCTGATGAGAGGCCTGCTGAGGACTTTAACAATGGATTCCGCTGAGGATAATGATGATAAACTCCGCTGGGGAAAACCAAAGATAAACTCTGCTTGGGAAAACCAAAGATAAACTCTGCTTGGGGAAACCAAAGATAGATTTCGCTGGGGATTGAAGGAACTTTTGCCGGGAACGGTCTTCCGTGGCTTTTAGCTGAGGATAACCCAGTTATAAGTCCTTGCGAGGAAATAACTCTAACTAAAACTTGGCGTGACGTTCGTACTTCGCCGGGGATAAGCTCGCAGAATCTACCGGGGATGAGCTTTTAAGACCTGCCGGGGGATGTTGTGCCTTTTTCAGGATCGACGGGGAATCGACTCCTGCTTAGGGAAAGTGCCGCTGAATTGCTTTACTCTGCGGGGAGTTGAGATGATTTGGTCATATTTTCAGTTGAACCTGCCTTGGTGCTTTGGTGGACAAAACAACTAGACCGCTTTAGACAACTCCTCATTGCCCCTGTCTTCGATGTCACTTGTAATTAATCTCTTTTCATATGCAAACATTTATGAATCAGCAATTTAATGTCAAATGCATATATCAAAAATGAACATTGGACGTTCTTCGCAAGACAAAGCAACAAAAGAAAAACAAAGGCAATTTGTATGGACAAGTGAATTTTCATTGATTTAAACTTTGCCTGTGAATAGGCGTTTTTTGTACAAGAGACTGACATCCTAGTAAGAGGACATCGCCAAATAACATAGAGTTTACAATTTGAAAAACAAAACAGCTATGTGAACCATCCCACTGGGTTCCAACTCTGCTATTGCCTTTATGTCTTCGAACGTCTCATCGCTTTGCTGCCTGGTCGAAGATGAAGCTGATTGGTCAATGCCGAAATCTGGAGCCAGATAGTCGATGCCGAATTCCGGATGCGAAGTGATCCAATGAGACATAGCGTTACGCTTTTATCCCTAACTTTTGCCTGGACCGCCCTTTCGGGTTTTCAGTCCACCGGGATACCCATTTTTGCCCAAGCCGCCCTTTCAGGTTTTCGACTTGCCGGGTGTACAGATTTTTATTCATTTCATCCCTTATTTTTGCCCGAACCCTTTTGGTTCGCCGGGAAGCCCTTATTTTTGCCTAGGTATGTCAACCTAGCGGGTCTTTTATTTATGCGTAGTATTTTTTCACTATGTCCGCATTGGCGGGGTGAGGAAGGTCGTCACCGTCCATGGTGGTTAGGATCATGGCTCCTCCAGAGAACGCACGCTTAACCACAAATGGCCCTTCGTACGTAGGGGTCCATTTGCCCCGGGGATCACTTTGAGGAAGGATGATGCGTTTGATTACCAGGTCCCCAACTTGATACTCTTGCGGTCTGACTTTCTTGTTAAATGCCCTGATCATCCGTTTTTGATACGTTTGACCATGACAGATAGCAGTGAGTCTTTTTTCGTCAATTAGATTTAGTTGATCAAGTCGAGTTTGGATCCAATCATCTTCATTCAAGTCTGCATCCTTCATTATCCGAAGAGAGGGTATCTGGATTTCAATTGGCAAGACTGCCTCCATGCCGTAGACCAAGGAGAAAGGAGTTGCCCCGGTTGACGTCCTCGCTGAGGTGCGGTACCCATGAAGAGCGAACGGTAACATCTCGTGCCAATCTTTATAGGTCACTGTCATCTTCTGCACAATTTTCTTGATATTTTTATTGGCTGCCTCTACAGCCCCATTCATCTTCGGCCGATAGGGGGAAGAATTGTGGTGCTGTATCTTGAATTGTTCACAGAGTTCAGTGATCATTTTGTTATTGAGGTTGGTACCATTGTCCGTAATGATTCTTTCTGGGACTCCGTACCGACAGATCAGATTATGCCGGATGAAACGTGCCACGACACTCTTGGTTACTGTGGCATATGAAGCTGCCTCGACCCATTTCGTGAAGTAATCGATTGCCACCAAGATGAAACGATGCCCATTGGATGCCGTTGGTCGGATCTCACCGATCATATCGATGCCCCACATTGCGAAAGGCCAAGGTGCCGTCAGGACATTCAAAGGAACCGGAGGGATATGCACCTTGTCAGCATAGATCTGGCATTTATGACAAGTCCGGGAGTGTTGGTAACAATCGGCTTCCATCGTGGACCAAAAATATCCTGCCCGAAGGATTTTCTTAGCCATGGTGTGTCCACTGGAATGGGTCCCAAATGTACCTTCATGTAGTTCCATCATAATTTTCTCTGCTTCAACCTTATCCACACAACGTAACAGAGTTGAATCATGATTCCGTTTGTAGAGAATGCCGTTGCTGAGGAAGAATTTTGCAGCAAACCTCCTCATGAACTTCTTATCATTGACAGATGCACCTTCAGGGTATTCCTGGGCTTCCAAGTACCTCTTCACCTCGTGATACCAGGGTTTTTCAGTTACCTTCTCAGCCTCGAGCTCGCAGCAGTATGCCGGTTCATCCAACTTCCAGATTAGGATTTGGGGAGCCTCATTGTCCCATTTAACTTTGAACATCGAAGACATCGTGGCTAGTGCGTCTGCTAGCTGATTCTCCTCTCTAGGGAAGTGTTCAAAAGTTATCTCTTCAAAGTGGGGGAGCAGGGTCGATACATACTCCTTGTAAGGAATGAGATTCGGGTGTTTCGTATCCCACTCGCCTTTGATCTGATTGATCACGAGAGCGGAATCTCCGAAGACACTTAGAAACTTGATCCTCAGGTCGATTGCAGCTTGTAAACCCATGATGCATGCCTCATATTCTGCCATGTTGTTGGTGCAGCTGAAACATAATCGGGCGGTGAGTGGAGTATGGGTCCCCCTGGGAGATATGATTACAGCGCCGACGCCGTTACCCAAAGTATTGGAGGCTCCATCAAAATGCATAGACCATCGGGATCCTTCCTCAGGTCCTTCATCCGGTCCAGGTACTTCACAGTCAGTTACCACCATGATGTCTTCGTCCGGAAAATCAAAGTTCAATGATTGATAATCGTCCACAGGTTGGTGTGCCAAATGATCAGCCAGTACACTCCCCTTAATTGCTTTCTGAGTTGTATACTGGATGTCATATTCTGTTAAGATCATTTGCCATCTCGCTATCCTCCCAGACAGAGCGGGCTTTTCAAATATGTACTTGATGGGATCCATTTTTGAAATCAATAAGGTAGTGTGAGTCAGCATATACTGTCTCAGCCGGCGAGCAGCCCATACAAGAGCGCAGCAAGTTTTCTCAAGCAGTGAGTAACGAGACTCACAGTCGGTAAACTTTTTGCTCAAGTAATAAATAGCGTGCTCTTTTCGGCCAGACTCGTCATGCTGCCCCAGCACACACCCCATTGAATTATCAAGCACTGTCAAGTATAGTATCAGAGGTCTTCCTTCCACTGGTGGCATAAGAATGGGTGGCTCTTGGAGGTATTCCTTTATTCTTTCAAAGGCGGCCTGACATTCATCATTCCAGCGTACCACTTGATCTTTCTTCAGTAATTTGAAGATTGGCTCACAAGTAGCAGTCAGATGTGAGATGAATCGGGCAATGTAATTCAATCGTCCTAGGAAACCTCTGACTTCTTTCTCTGTTTTTGGGGTTGGCATCTCTTGAATAGCTTTAACCTTGGCAGGGTCCACCTGGATACCTTTATCACTTACAATGAAACCTAGCAATTTTCCGGACCTCACCCCGAAGGTGCATTTGTTGGGATTCAATCTCAGCTTGTACAACTTGAGTCGGTCAAACAACTTCCTCAGATGATCAAGGTGTTCCTCCTCAGTTTGAGACCTTGCAATCATGTCATCAACGTATACTTCAATCTCATGATGGATCATATCATGAAATAAAGCAACCATGGCACGCTGATAGGTTGCCCCAGCATTTTTCAATCCGAATGGCATGACCTTATAACAGAAGGTGCCCCACTGAGTCACAAAGGTAGTCTTTTCCATATCTTCAGGAGCCATCTTGATCTGATTATACCCTGAGAAACCATCCATGAAGGAGAACACCTTGTGCTGAGCTGTATTGTCAACAAGGACATCGATGTGAGGTAGGGGGAAATCATCCTTGGGGCTGGCCCTGTTCAGATCCCTGTAGTCAACACACATTCTGACCTTACCGTCCTTCTTCGGCACTGGCACAACATTGGCAACCCACTGAGGGTAAGAAGTTACCGCAAGGAAACCTGCATCGAACTGTTTCATCACCTCAGCTTTAATTTTCTCAGACATCTCTGGACGCATTCGTCGAACTTTTTGCTTTACTGGAGGGCAATCTTCCTTGGTTGGCAAATGGTGAACTACAATGTCGGCATCCAAACCAGGCATATCTTCATAAGACCAGGCAAAGATCTCCATGTAGTCTTGTAGCATCTGGATCAATCGCTGCTTCACGCTGAGCTCTAGATTGGCACCAATTTTGACCTCTTTCCTATCTGTCTCAGTACCCAAGTTAATTGTCTCCACAGGCTCTT
Source organism: Vicia faba (assembly GCA_948472305.1). NCBI lineage: Eukaryota > Viridiplantae > Streptophyta > Magnoliopsida > Fabales > Fabaceae > Vicia > Vicia faba. The sequence goes on along the minus strand of OX451737.1, from coordinate 80,322,461 downwards.
CATGTGGTTGAATAGCCCTCTCTTCCTGTAGTAGCAGTCTTGCGAGTTCACCAGGCACTTCGCAATCATCTTCACCTTCGTCTTCGGCCAAGTTGATCGGATTTTCGAAGTCATAACTGGCGGTAGCAGAGCTGTTGCCAGTGAGATCCAGAGTGGATTGAAACCTGTATAAGTGAGTGTGTGTAAATATAGCTGTTTTGCAATATACATAACACAGAAAGAAAAGGAGCACAAGATTTGAAATGCAACAAACGTCCAATGTTTTGATTGATGATATATGAAAATGTCATACAAAAAGCCCTCACAAATGGAGCTACGATGCCCCGGGCAGGACACCGAGCCAACAGAGTTTTAACATATTGTTTGTTACAAATTTGGAAATCAAAAGAAATCAATTACTGCGTGACAAATGTGATAGGGGTAAAATCCTTTGTTGTCCAGTTGCTTGGTCCGTCGCTGGCAGTCGGGTAGATCCAATTATCAAACTCAGCTTCCTCCACATCCTCCTCGATAGCATTCACCCTTGAGCTGGAAATAAACACCGGAGCCTTTCCAATCTTCTCTTTGCGCACCACCTTCTGAGCCTCTGCAGTAAAGCCTAGCCCAAACTTGTCGTTTTTCTGAGTGAAGTCAGGAAGCTGACCCCAGTGTGCACCATTGCCTTTCTGAACCACAGCCCGGGCATCCCTTAGGGAAACCATCTTCAAGGAATCATTCTCTTCGGCCATTGTCTCCGCAGCTGCTGAAATTGGATGTACCTCCTCGAAATGTTGGAAGGGAGTTTCAACAAATTCTCCGTCCATCTCGATGTACCTGAAGGAATTCAAATGGCTCACCATATACTCCTCTTCTCCTTGCACAGTGACAATTTTCCCCCTGACGGGATACTTCAGCTTTTGGTGTAAGGTGGAGGTCACTGCCCCAGCTTTGTGGATCCAAGGTCTACCCAACAGACAGGAGTACGACGGACGTATATCCATCACGTAAAAGGTAGAGTCGAACACCTGAGAGCCCACACGAATTGGGATGTTAACCTCTCCATGAACCATCCTCTTGGAACCGTCAAAGGCCCTGACGATGATATTGCTGGGTTTCAACTCCAGGCCCTCATAATCCAGACGATCTAAAGCCTTTTTCGGAAGAACATTCAAGGAAGAACCAGTGTCCACCAATACATGTGCCAGAGTAGTGCCCCTGCATTCAATAGAGACATGCAGGGCATCATTATGGTTTCTCCCTTTTGCGGTTAGGTCAGCATCTGAAAAGCCCAGGCCGTTGTCCGCCGTCAAATTTGCTATGCAGTCAGTGAACTGAACTGCAGACGTCTCCTGCGGCACATGGGCCGTCTTGAGAAATGAGATCAAGGCTTTTGCATGGGCCTCGGAACATAGTAATAAGGAAAGCAGGGAGATCTTGGAGGGTGTATGCCCCAATTGTTCGACAACATTAAAATCACTTTTCTTTATTATTTTCAGAATCTCCTCCATTTCTTGTCGGGAGGCCTCAGCATTCACGGGTATTGGTGCCTCCATCCGGGCAGGCTCTTCTTCAATCCCTTTGCCCCGAGCATTTGACGACTCGGCAGCAGGGGACACAATTTGATCAGCAACAGGACTTGGTAAACTTGCAGGTTTTATGAGGAGGGGTTTTCGAATGGCGGGTGGCGCAATGTCAGGCGAGAAGAGCCTGCCACTGCGGGTGACTTTAGCTGGACCGGTGATATCGCAGATACTGGCACTAGCATCAAATTCTTGCTTGATTCCATTTACATATACGTCTGCCCCATAATGCCAGGGGACAGCCTTATCAGACACGTAGGAGAGGGGTCCTGGAACAGTAATGATCACAGGCGCAACTGTCAAGATTTGAATAGGCTTCTTTGGGGGAGCCTTGGTTGGATTTTTGAAGATGGTAATCACGGAAACTTCTTTCATTGGAACCAAATGAACAGCAGTCTTTTTGAATAAAATCTCCTTGCTATCCATTAGGCCTTGGATGCCTAACCTTAGCAAGGGACAATCGGATAGGGAAATAGCACAGAATGGGCAACCTTCGCCGCAACCCGGAAATAAACCGGCCCGCAGTAGGTTCTTCTTAACAGTCTTCAAAGGGGTAACAACTTCATCTATCGAAACAGCATACACTTCTTCCTCAATGGCACTTACCCTATGCTGGGGCATAGGAGCCGTTACAACATTCGGTCTTTCCGGCGCTTCAAACTGAATTTCTTTTGCGTCAATCAGATCTTGCACTTTGTTTCTCAAGGCCCAACAATCATCAGTAGTGTGCCCGGGACTATCAGAATGATAAGCACACCGGGCATTCGGGTTGTATTTAGGGGACGCAGTGTTGACGACCTTAGGAGCTTCTTTGAGGGTCACCAGGTTGGTGGATAACAGTTGGGGTAAAATTTGAGATAATGTCATACTCAATCGGGTATACTGCCTCTTGGGCCTTTCACTTCTTTGCTGATTGTACTGCTGAGGAGCAGCAACAGGTTTAGAGATGACCAAAGCATTAACGGCTTGGCGACCTTCGGGCTTGACTTGTCTTCTAGGGCCATAGACGGCGCTTGCTTCTTTCTTAAACGGCCTCTTCTCAGCACTTGTAGAGGCAGCTTTCTGTATCTTGCCTGACCTGATACCAGCCTCAATTCTTTCTCCTGTTAATATCAGATCTGTGAACCCAGCGGAGGAGTTTCCAACCAAATGATTGAAAAACGGACCAGACAACGTTCCCAGAAACATATCAACCAGCTCTCGATCAGTTAATGGAGGCTGCACCCTGCCAGCCAAGTCTCTCCATTTTTGAGCGTACTCTTTGAATCCTTCACCCGTCCCTAGAGACATACCCTGAAGTTGGGTACGCGTAGGAGCGAGATCAGAATTATATTGGTATTGCCTGTAGAAAGCGGTCGCCAAATCCTCCCAGTGCCGGATGCTAGCTCCGTCTAATTGGTAGAACCATTCAAGTTGTGACCCTGAGAGGCTGTCTTGGAAGAAGTGAATCCAGAGGTTTTTATCCGCCGTGTAAGGTTGGATTTTCCTTACATACGACCTCAGATGCAGCTTTGGGCAAGAGACCCCATCATACTTGGCGAAGGCAGGCGCCTTAAACTTGTGTGGAATTACTACTCCAGAAGATAATCCCAAATCCCCGAAATCCAGTCCCGGCACGTTCTGAATTTCCATAGCGCTCAAACGGTCCTCCAATTGTTTGTATCTGTCAGCAGCAGGTGGGTATTGCTCCTCGTTATAGTCCGTCTCGTTGTCGGAGACTGCGGGACTAGGTGCTTCTCCCCCTTGGGGACTGTTTTTCTCAGCAGAAGAAGTGGTTGGATCAGCTTCATTGTGGAGTGTGTTCCCAAATCTGCGTCCGGTGTTGAACATTGCCGTCCTCTTCTTCTTCTTCTTCTTCAGGAGTAGAGTCTTCAACTCTTGCTGTCCCTGGGCTAGGCTTAGGACCATCTCTTGAAACTGTGCACTTTGGGCCTGAAGGGCCTTGATTGCTTGCTCACTGGACGACTCCGAATTCATGATGACTGTGCACACAAACAGCGAAGAAAATTAAGCAACCTGTAAATTAGGGTACCTGCTATGCATATGGTGCAATGGAATGCGTATGTATGCAATGCATTCAAGGATTTAGAACATTCAAACTTTGTTGTAGACAAAAAGGAACGCACATCATATTAATAAGGAGAAATTCGTTAGTACATAAATGCCTCATGGGCCAAATATTACAAAATAAACTCCTTAAGGTAAAAAGACATTGCGCATCCTTTTTGGCGCGATGTAAGTGTTGAGATTCCTTTCCTCGTGCAGCAGGCGGGTGAGTTCCAGGACCTTCTTTTCGCTAGCATGTAGACTGGTCTCAAGAGAATTCCGCTCTTCCTTAAGTTGGATCCAGCTCTTCTGCATCTCTTCCCAGGAGGTGGGCATGTCGGGATGTTGAATGGTGTAGGATGCTTCTCCTTCCAAGACTGGCTCTTTGATTACAGGTAGCATGTGAGGGTAAGGCATTACTAACTTCTGAGAGCGGGCTCGTACCCACTTGAGGTAAGGCTCCAACGGGATGGAGTTCCGGTGCCCCAGTGTTTTACTGTCTATCCTACTTGGCATCCTCCAAGCTCTGATAAATCTCTGACGAAGCCCTTGAGTATCGTTGTCGAAGTCGAAGACTATGTCAGGAATTAACATGTCATGAGGGCCATCCTTCCGAGCATAACCAAACTGTCTCCAAGCCAGGCATGGGTTGTAGGTTATACCTCCTTTGATTCCAAATAAAGGAACATTAGGGTATTCCCCACAACGATCAATGATAGTGACGTCTTCCCGGGACCTAGGACACCAATGTATATCTGCATGCGTGAGAGTCATTAACCGTTGTGACCATCTCAAACCCTGCTCGTTCTTCAAAACTGTTTGTGGAAGATGCGAAATAAACCACCTTCCCAAGAGAGGAGTGCAACACAAAAGGACACCCCTTCTTCTCATGGTTCGAGTGTAACATGAGTGAAGGATGTCCCCCAACAGTGTAGGTATAGGATTCCTGGTCATAAAGATCTGGACAGCACTGACATCGATAAGCTGATCTGGGTTAGGGAACAACACCAAACCATAGACAAGGAGGGCTACAACTTCTTCAAAAGCTCGTAGGTCAAGAGAGTTCCAACATTCTTGGGCCTTATCAAACAGAAACCTAGCTAAGAATCCTTTGATACCACTTCTCGCTTCCCAATGTCCTTTGAGGTCGGATATCTGTAGGTGCAAGGCTTTAGCAATCTCTTCAAGTCTGGGTTCCTTTTCCGTACCGTTGTAGGGTAGTTGATCGAGGATAGGGACCTTCAGAAGTCGGGAGAATTCTTCTAATGTAGGCACCAACTGATAATCCGGGAAGGTGAAACAGTGATGCAGAGGGTCAAAGAATTGGAACAGGACCTTTATCAAGTCCTCCTCAATGTTGGTGTTAACCAAGTTGATGAGTCTTCCATGCCTCTCACTGAATGAAGAACTCTCGGGAATTCTGGACAGAAGCTCCTTAAGCTGAGGAGGGATCTTTACAAGGCTAATCTGAATTGTCTTTCTGCGAGCAGTTTCCATGTCCTATAAAACAAGGACAAAGATGAAGATTCGAAACCCTTGAAATGGTTAGTCAATGCTCATGATGTTTGTATGATGTAATGATGTGATGATTAAATGCACTATAAACATTCACAAAGGCAAACATGGTAAGGCATACAAGTCACACAAACCCTTAGAGTTTAGGCCTGCATGGGGTCTGGGTATTACCCTCTTGAAGTTTTGTGGGCTCAACCTGTCCTAGCAAAAGTAACCGGGTTCTAAAGGTCCCAATATCACTGGATTGCTTTCATTGTTCATCGTTTCGATTTAGCCACTGAACTGGCGACCGAAATATTCCAGGAAAGCAACCCTCAATTGAGTGTAGTATCGAGTATCAACCAACCTCGGACTGCACCAAAGTCAGTTATCTCACTACCCTAAGAAGGCCAAGATGGTTCAATTAAGGTTCCTAAGGTCAGTTGATGCTTCATGACACCACATGGAGGCCCCGTACTCTCCTTGACTGAACTCAAGGGTTACCGGTACACACCAAAGTGCCACATCAACGTAGCAGACTGCTTCAACCATGTCGGTATACCCCGCACAGTTCCCTCACAGCCTTGTTGCTACCTAAAAAAAGGTTCCCCCAGATCCGGGTTAGGATCTATAAAACTCCGATACAAAGCCCACAATATGTAAAAGCAAACAAAGCAAGCAATTGAAAACAAAGGTGATCTAAACCCTAAGGTTACTCCACTTTAAAAGATTCTCCCCAGCAGAGTCGCCAGTTCTGTGATACGGTGGGAGAACTGACTTGAGGTTTGCGTTTGTATTCGCAAATGTTGCGGTTAGCAAGAGTCGCCACCGACTTTTTATTTTATCCTAAGGAAAGGTTAAAAAGCACAGCAAAAACCTTTTGAGATGTTTTCTTGGGTTCGGGGAGTAGATTATAGAAAGGGAAGGTATTAGCACCCTTTCTATCCATGGTTATCCATGGGCTCTTAGTTACTTGCTTAGATCACTTGCCTTTTGTTTTCAATTGTTTTAAATGGTGCTTGAGTGTGTGGGTTTGAAAATGTTTTGAAAAGAGGCCAATGTGGTGGCAACCTTTGTAATGATCCATGTGGGGATGTATACAAAGATGTATGTCTTTTGAAAAGGTTTTCATTTGTTTTTTGAAAGTTGTTTTGAAAGTGTAGTGAAGTGTGGTTTTGAAATTAGGCAAGTGTTTTGTTTTGCAAGTTGATTCAAGTAACTAAGAGGTTATCTACTCCTAAATTTCTCAAAAGATTATTGCTATGTTTTAACCCTTTTAACAAGTTTATTCCACCATTGTATTTGGTGGACAATCTTGTGTTAGGATGTGAAAGGGACGGGCGCGGGTCATCGTCTAGACCATAATTGCAACGACGTTAAATGTCTTTGGGCAATTTCTCTAAGGGACTTGATCATTTGCTTGTTTTTGAAAAGTTTTATCGAGGGACTATGATCATTCAAATTGTCTGCTTTGCCCAAAGAAGTTCAACATGCAATATGGTCCATTTATTTGAAGGCAACAAAGTGGAGTACCCTAGGGGTGTTGGTGTGCAAGTGTGTTTTATTGCATACAAGAGTTTTTTTCTTTGAATTAGGTTTTTCTATTTCATTGATTTTATCTTGCCATACACGTCCTAATTACTAGCAATAAGAAGCGGAAATGTAAAATCCTACGCTATTACAATAGTTAGGGGAGGGGGATACACATTTGTACATGGGGGGTTCAACGAGAAAAATAGACAAAAAAGAAAATAGCGAAAAACAAGATATAGCGAGAGAGAGAGGGAGGCCGCGCGCTGTTGGGAGACCATCAGAAGTTCTGACCCAGATCCGCTGTCAGATGATCAACCTGTTGGTGAAACTGGATGAGTCAGAACTTCTGACTCTGGAACCTGCAAAACAGAATCTGGTTAGTGGGGAAACCAGAGGTTCTGATTTCCTTGCGCTGCAAGACAGAAGTTTGTTAGTGGAGAACCCAGAAGTTCCGATTCTGCTGAAAAGGCAATAACTCTCAGAGGTTCTGAGGTCATTGACAGCAAAACAGGCTTCAGATGTGCTAACGTCAAAGTCAGCGCTGGGCTTTTTCCTGCACTAATCAGAACATCTGCAATCCTGTTGTTACTCCACAAAACAGAAAACATATTTGGAACAGATCCAGCAAAATAGCAAAATGTCCCAGAGGTCAGAGTCACCAAGGTCACAGGCAAGTCCTAAACCGGCTCAGAACATCCTGAGGTATGAGAGTCCTCAGAACATAAACAGCGATAACATGAATATTTACATTATGTTATTTGAATATGCACAGCTGATGATGCTTAACAGTGTGGTGAGGGTCAGCAAGTGCTTACCTGTCTTTCTGGAAAATGGTGAAGGTTAGCTTTTGGTTCTGGTGGTGTTCTGGACAGATTTGGAAAAGGGGAAGTGGAGGTGTAAACGTGTATAGGGTCAGAAGTTTTGGAAAGAACGCTTTGGTTTACAGAAAAGAGCTGGGCGTTTAATGAAGTTGAAGGTGAGAAACTTAAAGTTTATGAAACAAAACTGGAAATTTTGGCAGAGTTTCAGAATGTTATGTTGCTAGGAGTTTTGTTTCTCTCTTAGCAATTTTTCTGCTTTTTTTTTGAATTTCTTGAACGTCTTTTGCAGTGGTGAAAGCTTTCTATTTATAGGCAAAGTTCTTGTGGATATCTTGAACGTTTAAGGCGCCATCAGAGTTTGAACTGGTTCTTTGACAGAAATTCCTGGGAAGTTGTGATAACAGCTATTTTTCAGCCTAGGTAGCAGCAGCAGGCGTGGATTGGGGGAAGTGACCTCTGAAATGGGCGGTGGCGTGAAGACCCATGCCAGAATCTGTGCAAAAGCATTTTCCAAGCCACACGTGATCGCTCAGGAGTGGTTGGAAGCATTAATGGGCATTAAATGGTGACAAGACCTGTCAATACCATCATTCTGGTTGTTGAATCAGCAGCGTAAACCATGCTCTGGCCTTGACTACCTGTTGTTTTAGCAAACTCTGGAGATTCTCCTGGTTTTCTGGTACGTTCCTTGGATCTACTTCTGGATAATCTGGGCTTGGAGATTCTATATCAATGTGACACCTATCCCTCTGACCTTTCATCTTCTGACTTCAACCTGTTCTGAAGGAGCCTTTATACTTTCATATTTCTTTTGCATTCCTTTAGCAAGTTCTGACTGAGCTTGTGTAACTGCTGAAGGGGTATGTTCTGTTTGAGGCTTACACTCTGAACCACGTTTACAACTTCTGATTGACCTGATGTAGCTGCTGAAGAGACAACTTCTGACCATCCTGAACCAAACTTGCAACTTCTGACCGTCTTCATCTGGAATGGGTCCAGAAGTTCTGAAGCGCTGATTTTTTCTAAAAACACTTATTTTAAAGAAACATTCTAAGCACTTAGAATTTGATTTTCCTCAAGATGAAAACATTGTTTTTGGAGTTTGTGAGATCATCTTGCTCTTGTAAGTGACTGGCTTGGGCAAAAGGATAACCCAGGGCTTTGAATCTGTTTCAGGGGACTTTTGAAAAATCTAAGATGGTTTCCTGAAGAAAGGGAGGGCAAATTTTGGGGTACAACAGGTTTAAAGAATTCACGAGCTTGGTGCCCTAACAATGGCACTCGGTCATTCTGGCATTAGATCTCACATGTTATGCGTCCAATATGTTCTAATGATGGGTATAAACACATTCAAACACACCAAGTTAATTAATAATGCATAAATAGTAAGCTTTAGATTTGAAACATTATACCAAACCAGTGAGGATGGAGCGCGGCCTTCCTGCGTGCTTTTGGCATCAAAGAGGGTAAGGATGATCTCCTGGAACCTTCAGGGAGATGATTGGATCGTTGGAATTGCTTGACAAGGGCTAGAGATGAGAGTTTGACTTTGCCCTAATTCTTTGAAAATTTTGAGAATTTTCTATGAGTTTTTGAGGAAACTTGCACATGTCTTGTTGGTCTGGTATTATTAGATATATATATATAGGACAAGGTCTTGTTATATATATATATATATATATATATATATATATGACAATCATATTAGGTTAACAAAAGTGAAAGAAATCTTGCATTAAGAGGTGAAGATTTGATTTGGAAATTTGCATGAAAACTTGCTATTATTGGGTCAATCTTTCACCAATCACTCTTGCACGAATTTCATAGCTTGTATATGTAATCTTGGGCTTCCAATATGATTCATAGCAAAGCCCGCATGCCTTGGTCCATTGGTCTTATAATTATTTAATTTATTTTGGATTTAATAGAATAAAAATCAAAATAAATAAAATAAAAATAAAAGATAATACATGAATAGACTTATGGGTCTTTAAATATGTCATGGACACATTTGGACCTGAGAACTTAGGCCCAATAGTCCAAAATCACAAATTTGTTCACTTTGAACTTCATGCATTTGCTCAAAATTCTCAACTTGCAATGGCCATAACTCTGTCAATTTTCATCTTTTGAAGGTGATCTTGGACTTTTTGGAAATATAAAGGTGTCCTCTAAAATCTCTATGTTTATCATTTTTGCTTTTGAAGACAATATCTTGATGTAAGTTGCATTGGAAAAAGTGTCTTTTATTGACTTTTGAAATGACCTGTAATGTATTGGCTTATATCTCTCAAATGATGCATTTTTTGGACTTGAGCTTAGAGATACATAGTTGTAGAGAATTGAATTCCATTAAAAATAAGCTTTGGTTGGGGAAAAATTGATGAAACATGTGAAAGTTATGCTTGGTCAAAGTTCAGTTGACTTCTCCTAAGAAAACCCTAATTTGGCAACTTTTGACTTTTGATGATTTGAGGACTTTTCTTGAGGAATAATTATCAACCCTTGACCAAATGATGAATGTGACTCCAAAATCTTGATGTTGACCAAAAATCTTGAAGTTTGACTGTATGTGGACCATAGTTGACTTTTCACCTAATAAAGTTGATTTTCAGTCACCTGAGCCATTGACTGAGCATACTTGTAGTGCAAGGCTTGAAACTTGGTATGAGAATTCTTTGAAGCATATGAGGACCCGTGAAAACCACTTGAGACCTCAGAAACCCAATCTTCCTTGAGAAATATCAAACCCTAGTTGTGGACCCATTGCTTAGGAGGAGAATTTGTCTGATCAGTTCTTGAGCCACCTTGAGCATTTGAAGACCTTTTGATAATATCTTAAAGAAAAATAGGAGGGCAAATTTTGGGGTACAACAGCTTCCCCTGTTCAATCTTCTTAAAACTGAAGGGTTAGATTGACATGTCCGCCATTCGTGACTTGAAGGTAGAAGATGATTGAACACTTAAGTGCTCAGAAATTTGCACTCGCTTGTGCAGGAAGTAACACTGTTGGTCGATTATACCTGGAATGAGCTTAAAGATTCCATTTGGAGAGTGATGGGTTATCGTCGGAGATGGGCTTATATATGCCATCTAGGGTAACTGTTTATAGGAATATCAGAATAAGTCTACGCCTAACTTTGTCTTAGAAGACATATTTGGAATGAGTCTACGCCCGACTTTGTCCAAAAGAATATCAGAGTAAATCTACGCTTGATTTCATCCGAATGATGTACTAGAATAAGTCTACGCTTGACTTTGTTTAGAAGATACATTTGGAATGAGTCTATGCCCGACTTTATCCAAAAAGAATATCAGAAAATATCTACGCTTGATTTTATCCGAATGATATACTAGAATGAGTCTACGCACAAATTTGTCTAGAATGATGCATTTGGAATGAGTCTACGCTCGACTTTGTCCAAAAAAAAATCATAATAAATCTATGCTTGATTTTATCTAAATAATATACTAGAATGAGTTTACGCCCGAATTTGTCTAGAATGATGCATTTGGAATGAGTCCACGCCCGAATTTGTCCAAAAAGAATATCAGAATAAATATATGCTTGATTTTATCCAAATAATATACTAGAATAAGTCTACGCCCGACTTTGTCTAGAATGATGTACTAGAAGATGTCTACGCCCGACTTCATCTAGAAGAGGTATTGGAAAGAGTCTACGCCTGACTTTTTCCAAAAAGAGTATCATAAGGAAATTTGTGCCTGACTTCATCTGAATGATGCACTAGAAGATGTTTACGCCTGACTTCATCTAGAAGAGATATTTTTTAGAATGACTCTCTGGGGAAAGTGCTTAAGTAGCTACTTGTCAGATTTAGTCTCTGAGGGAGATACTTGTCAGAATTTAGTTTCTGAAGGAAATTTTCTGGCCATGTAGATAGTTTCCCCATCTTGTTTTGGGAATTACTCTGTGACCTGTTAGAAAATTATTGATGATGTTCGTCCATTTATGGACTTTACCTGAAAAGATAAAGAGTTAGTTGTATGAAATGTCATGATGTATGAAATGCATTGCTTAATGATGTTCTCAAAGTAAATGAGAGTGTGTGATATGTGTTTCGTATGCATATGCTATGACAAATGATGTATGAATGTGAGATGTCGTTGAAGTGTATTGGTAGCTTTGTATAACATTTTTGATCGGGAAAATAAATACCAGACTACTGTTGGGGATGGCAATAGTAATTCTTCAATCTTGTTTAGAATGTCTCTGCTGGGGACTACTGCTTGTTGTTTGAGGAAACTCCACTTGGGAATTTGATTTCTGCTTGGGGAGAAGAGTTCAAGAACATTGGTCGTTCATCGCTCTACTGGGGAGTTTAATTCTTATATACCCTAACTGGAGATGAAAGAGATGGATAACCTTCCAAGTTGTTGTCTGACCGAGTTTTTGATATGGATGTCGACTCATTTGAGAAGGATAAGATTAACTGATATCTGGTCTGGTCTCGTAGAGACTCTTTAGGGATAGTGGTATGGACTACCCTTTGTAGTAGTCAAAGTGATAGACTCAAGCTGGGGAGACTGGATCCTGTTGGGGAAATAAAACATGTTGGAGAAATAAACCCTGCTGGATAAACACTCTGCTGAGGAGTATATTTTACTGAGAAAATGAACCTTGTTGAGGAATATGCTCTGCTGAGGACTTTTACCGTGTTGGAGAAATAAGCTCCGCTGGGGAAGATAATTTATGTGAACCGTATTGGTGACATACTCTCTAACGAGGGTTGGGATTCCATAGGTTAGCGACATCATCGGGAGAAAGATCGAACTCCTTTATCTTCTAGGGGAATCTATTGGCGAGTATGATTAGGGTGTTTCAGACTTGCGGGGAATGTGTCGAGTTTTGTGAAGATGACTCCACGAGGGACAATCTTATGGGAACTGCTCTATGGGGATTCGTGGATGACTTGAATGTTATCTCGTCTCCTGGAGTCTTTAGTAAATACTCATTCCTGTTTTTATGCATATATTTTTTAATAGTAATCATATTCACATGCATATGTTCATTCAATTTAGTCATTGGACGTTTTTGCAAACAGAACTGAAAAAGTAAAAAAGTTTGAATTTTGAAATTGTGTTTATATTGATTATTTGCCTATAAACAGATGATTATTGTACAAAGAGACAGAAATCATAGTAAGAGGAAATCATTGTGAAAGTGAAGAGAGTACAAAGTGAAAACATAATATATAGCTTTGTGTAAATGATCTCGTCAGGTTTCAACATTGCTATTGCCCCTATGTCTTCGAGCATCTCATCCCTTACTGTCGGATGAAGTTGATTGAATTGATTTGTACCATTCGAACTTGACATTGGTAATAAAGTTGGCTGTAAGTGATCCAACGGGACATAGTCGCAGAGCCATGCATCACCGTTTTTCCATTCTTGCATGAATTTGCATTTTTGTTTTCTTTATGTTTTAATGCAAACTAACTTGTTTCTGAGGTATAACAATACATGATAGACCCATTGCATGGCCTCCATAACGGTTGAATCGTGTCTGGCCATGTTTGCACCGTGTGATATTATTTTCGTCGTATCTCATAATACAACAGGAATTAGCCAAAACTAAGGGTTCCATTGAAATTGCAAGGCCCAAATTAGAGGGTAGGGTATCATTAAACCACTAACTCTTCTTATTTTGCAGGAACGAAGAACCAGCTCGCTGGAGAAGACGATCGGAGCTAGGGCTCCAGCCTAATGATTTTGGTTTATTATTTGTTTAATTGTTTTCACTTAGGTACCGGATAAAACAGCCACCCCAATGGCAAGTGCGCGCATAATAAGGCATTTGTACAAGAAGGCATGGGTTCAGTCCCTGCTTTTATCATTTTATTTTTCATGTTTTCTTAATCCTTGCAGGTTAATTACATTTTGAATAACGCGTGTTTTGCTAACACCAGCGCACGCTTGGCGCAGTGGTGAACCTTGCAGTACAGGAAGCTAAGGGTGTGGGTTCAACACCCACCCCTGACATTTTTATTCTTTTGGTTTTCTAATCCTCTTTTCTATTGATTTTTCTTTCCCTATTATTTTATTTTTTTGGAAATCTAATTTATTTTTAACCTAATGTTATTACACCTAAAAATAAACTCTTTTTCTAAAACCCTAATTTAATTAGGTTTAGGTTTAATTAACTTTTTTTATCAACTAATTAATTAACCTTTTTTGATTAATTATAAAACTAATTAGGGTTTTTAGGTTTAATTAATTAATTATGATCAAAACTTCTTTTCATAAAAAATAATCAAAAAACACTTATTTTTTCTTCTATTTTCATCTTTTTTTATTGTATAGGATGTTATCGCAAATGTAATAGCGTAGCTTTTATCTTCCCGCATTTTTATTATCGTGTAACTGTTTCGGGATGTAATAGTTTTTACGCACTTTACTATCATCTAATTTCCCTAAAGCCATGTAATAGCGTAGGAACTTTACTTTCTTCATTTTACTTTTTTTATATTTACTATACTACTTCTTAGTAATTAGGGTTGTATAGAAAGATAAAAACAAATGATAGAAAACCCTAAACTTAAAAGATAAATAACTGAATATAACAAACTCGCACACTTGCACCTTTAAGGTAACCTCTCTTGTTGCATTCGGAATAAAACACTCATGTCCCTCGAAAGTGGGAACGCTTTAGCAAAGTTCCTCGAATAAAAGATCATAGTCCCTACGATACAAAGATCATAGTCCCTCGATGTCCCTCAAGTTTCCTCTGAAAAATGATCTAGTCCCTACGAATAATATGATGATAGTCCCTTACAAAATTTCTAAAGCATCCTTACAAGTTGCCTTTGATGACCGTACGATGACCCTTCTCTTGTCCCTTCACATCCAACAATAGGGCTTCCTACTAACTAATGGTACAGATAACACTATCTAAAGGAGAAGGAAAAGTACAAGAACGACCTTGAGTGGGTAGAACTGTTAATCGCTTACTCACAAACCTTTCAAAACAAAAACATTTTACACAAACACTTTCAAAGATATTTTCAAAACACTTTGTACGCATTCTTGAGGACCGATACAAGAATCATTACAAAGTTTTGCCTTACATTGGGAAATTTCAAAATATTTTTCAAACACACGCAAAAAAGAAAATTTTCAAAAGTGAGCTAAGCGATTAAGAGCCCGTAGATAACTATGGATGAAAAAGGTGCTAAAACCTTCCCTTTTCATAACTTAGCCCTCGAACTCAAAATCTATCAAGTTCTTTTCACCCTTTCCTTATTGGATAAAAGAAAGTCGATGGAGACTCTTGTTATCTGCAACATTTGTGATAAAACGCAAAACAAGTCAGTTCTCCCACCGTATTACACATGGGATGGGTGTTGAACCCATGCCCTTAAGCCTCACAATTGCACAGCTTGCCACCAGGCCAAGCGCTGATTGGTGATAGGAAACAGGTGATAGAGATTATATTATAAACCTGTAAAAATTGGAAAATATAAAAAATAGCAAAAGGCAGGGATCTAACACACGCCCTTATAGATCAATGCTTTAACGCGCGCGCTCCTGCCACTGGGGTGGCTGTTACATCTGGTAATATTAGGAAAACAAATAAATATAAAATAAAACAAATAGTTGGACTGGAGAGGCGTCGGAGCCCTAGCTCTGGTCGTCTTCTCCAACGAAGCGTTTTCTTTAACCTACAAAATAGAGTGTGTTAGTGATCCAAAGGGACCCTACCCCCCTAATTTGACCCTTGCGAGTTCAACAGTGGACTTGGTTTTTGCTAATTCTCCCTGTACAAAGAAATACAAAGCAAATATGATAAATAGGTTCAAGAATGGCAACACATGATTCTAGCATCATGGGGGCCATGCAATGATTCAGACCTGCATAGTTATATCTCAGGAACACATTAGTATCATTAGTATGAAGCAAAACACAATAGAAACTAAAATACAAAATTCAAGCAATCATGTAAATTGGTGATGCATGGATGCTCGTTTCAGGCTCTTTGGATCATCAAGGATGATCCTTACTTACTTTGTAATGTCCCTGGAATCGATTTTGATGGCTAGCTTGTTTTGAGAAAGGCTGAAAATAGGGTTTGAAGTTTGCCCTAGTTTGGAAAAAATTTTGAGATTTGGAAGGTGTGTTTTCTTGCAAGGTTTTCGTGTCCTTTTGTTTCGGAATGTGAGGAATATATAGGAAGAGATTAGGTTAAAGGAATGAGCTTGGATACCTTGCAAAACAAATCTTTGATTTTTGTATAAAAATAGAATAGAATAAAATAGGAAAAAAGCATGGAGATTTGAGACAAGAATAGGCTCCAGACAATTTCTTGCATGATCTTGGGCCTCTAAAGTGTTTGAAACAAAAGCCTTCTAAGCCTTACACCTCCCTTTACTATTTATTTAATTTAATTTTGAATTTAAATGAATAAAATCAAAATAAATGAAATAAAAAATTAAAAGGGTGCATGAATATATTTAGAGGTCCGTTATGAGGTCAAGAACACGTTTGGACTCTAAAAGATAAGCTCATTAGCCCAAAAATTCAAGTTTGATCAATTTGGGTTCCATGCATTTTTCTCAAAATTTCCTAACTTGTACCAATCATAACTTTCTCAATTTTTATTATATGAAGGTGATCTTTGACTTTTTGGAAAGGTCAAGATGTCCCCTAAAATCTCTATATTGATTATTTTTTCATTTGAAGAATTTATCTTGATGTAAATTGCTTTGATAAAAGTATCTTTTTGTTGACTTTTGAAATGACCTATAATGTTTTGGCCCATATCTCTCAAATGAAGCATTTTTGAACTTGAGCTTAGAGAGACAAAGTTGTAGAGATTTTAATTTTCTTCAAAATAAGCTTTGGTTGAGAAAATCTAATGAAGCATGTGAAAGTTATGCTTGGTCAAAGTTCAGTTGACTTCTCCTAAAGAAAACTCTAATTTAGTAACTTTTAACTTTTGATGAATTTTGAGTTTTCTTGATGAATCATGATTAAACCTTGATCAAATGGTGATGTGACTTCAAAATATTGATGTTGACTAAAAATCTTGAAGTTTGAGTGTATGTTAACCACAGTTGACTTTTTGTCCAATATAGTTAGTTTTCAATCATCTAAGCAGTTGACTGAGCAAACTTGTGATGCAAGGCTTGAAATTTGGCATGAGAATTCTTAGGGACATATGAGAAACCATGGAATCTACTTGAGGCATTATAAGATCAATTTTCCTTGAGAAAAGTGAAACTTAAGTTATAGGCCAACTGTCTAGGAGGAAGGTTTGTCTGGTCCAACCTTGAGTAGCCTTGAGCAATTAAAAACCGTAAAAGCATGAGGAGATATCTTGAAGAAAATGGGAGGGAAAATTTTAGAGTAGAACAGCTTCCCCTATTCAATCTTCTTAAACCTGAAGATTTAGATTGGCATGCTCACCATTCGTGATCTAAAGGTGGAAGAGGATCGAACACTTAAGTGCCCAGATATTTGCACTCACATGTGCACGAAGTAACACTGTTGGTTGATTGTATTGCTTGAATAGGCTTAAATATGCCATTCAGAGAGATAGTAGAATGTCTTCAGAGATAGGCTTATAGATTCCATCCAAAGTAATTATCGATAGGAGTATCAGAATAAGTCTACGTTCGACTGTATCTGAGAAGTATACTAGAATGAATATGCATGCGATTGTATCTAGAAGATGTGATGGGGTTTGTCAGAATGAATCTTATGTCGCGATTGTATCTGAATGATATCCTAGAATGACTCTATGTCTTGATTGTATCTATAAGAGGATCAGAATGAGTCTTCTCCCGACTGTATCTGCGAGAGGATCAGAATGAGTTTTTGCCCGACTGTATCTGAGGTCCATATTATAATGAGTATACGCCTAACTGTATCTAAATATATACCGGAATGAATATCAGAATAGATCTACATCTTGATCGTATCTGAACGGTATCTAGAAGATGTACTGGAATGAGTATCATAATGAATTTATATCTTGATCGTATATGAATTGTATCTAGAATATGTATCGAAATGAGTCTACGCCTAACTATATCAAAAAGATCATCAGAATGAATTGTCAATTGATTGCATCTAAAGCATGATAAATTGTTGAAAATATTTATCTGTTTGTGAAATAACCTGAAAGAAAATAAAGTTAGTTTTTTATGCAATGTCATGATGTATGTAATGCACATAATGATTTTCTCAAAATAAATGAGAATATTGTATGCGTTTTGAATGCATATTCTATGATATTTTGTAAATGATGTATAGATGTAATATGTCACTGGAACATATCGACAACTCCGTATAACATCTTCGACTAGGGGAAAATAAATCCCTGACTTTCGCTGGGTAACGAAGAATATGAATCTTCAATATCGTTTAGAATGTCTATGCTAGGGATTCCTGCTTTCTGTTTGAGGATACTCTGCTGGGGACATTCAACTTCTGTTTGGGGATGGAAGAGATCCAAGAAAATTGACTGTTCATCGTTATTTTGAAGGATTTGATTCTTATATATCCTTACTGGGGATAAAAGAGATGGACAATCCTCTGATGTGTGTCTGACAAAGTTTCAGATATGGATGTCAACTCTTCTGGGGAGGACAAAGTTGAATGACATCTGGCCGGGGAAGAGAATCCTGTCAAGGAATTGCAATATCAGAGAAACAAAATCCGTTAGGGAAATAAACCCTACTGGAGAAAAGGATACATGTAAACTATGTTGAGGAGATGATGAGGATGAGCTTGTGAAGATAGCTCTACGGGGATGGCTCCGTGGAGATTGCTCTGTGGAGATTTGTGGATGAATTGAACATTATCCCAACTCTTAGAGTCTTTAGTAAATTCTAATCCTATTTTTATGCATATATTTTGTTAACAGTAATCATGTTCAAATGCATATATGTTCATTCAATGTAATCATTGTACGTTTTTGTAAACAAAACAGAGAAAGTAAAATAACTTTTAATTTTGAAGCATATTTGTATTGAAATTTTTCCTATAAACAGGAAGTTTAATACAAAGAGACAGAAATCCTAGTAAAAGGAAATCGTCGTAAATGAAAAGGGGTAAAACGGAAAACAAAGAAAAATAGCTATGTGGAAACAATCCTATCGAGTTTCAACTCCGCTATTTCCCCTATGTCTTCAAGCATCTCATCCCTTGTCGCTGGAATAAGTTGATTGAATTGAGATGTACCATTTGAACTTGACATTGATAATGAATCCTGATGTAAGTAGATGATCCAACGGGGCATAGTCATGCGCTTTAAATCCATATCTTTTTCCTGGACCTCCCTTTCGGGTTTTCAGTCCACCGGGATACCCTTTTTTGCCTAAGCCGCCTTTTTCAGGTTTTTGACTTGCCGACTGTACAATATATATATATATATATATATATATATATATATATATATATATATATATATATATATCCCTAATTTTTCCCGAAGCCTTTTGGATCATCGGGATGCCCTTACTTTTTCCGAGGACTGACAACCTAGCGGGTCTCTTTTATGTGTAGTATGTTTTGACTATGTTCGCGTTCACAGGGTGTGGAAAACCTTCAATGTCCATGGTAGTAAGTATCATAGCACTACCATAAAATATCTTCTTGATTACAAATGGCCCTTCGTATGTGGGAGTCCATTTGCCCCTAGGATCACCTTGTGGTAGGATGATGCGCTTTATTACCAAATCACCAGCCTGGTATACTCGATATTTGACTTTCTTGTTAAAGGCTTTGATCATGCGTCTTTGATACACCTTACCATGACAAAAATCCGCAAGCCTTTTTTCATCAATCAAATTTATTTGGTCTAGTTGAGTCTGAGTCCATTTGTGTTCATCTAAACCTGTGTCTTTCATAATCCTTATGGAAGGAATCTGGACTTCAACAGGAAAGACAGCCTCCATACCGTTGACTAGAAAGAATGGGGTTGCTCCAGTTGATATACGTACTAAGGTACGATAACCATGAAGAGAAAATGGTAACATCTCATGCCAATCTTTGTATGTCACTGTCATCTTCTGTAAGATCTTCTTGATATTCTTGTTATTCTTCGGGAGAGAGCGGGTTTCTCGAATATGTATTTTATTGGATCCACCTTAGAGATCAACAAAGTAGTATGATTCAACAAATATTCTCTTAGTCAACGAGCAGTCCATGCCAAAGTGCAAAAAGTTTTCTCGAGTAGTGAGCATCTTGTTTCACATTCGGTAAAAATTTTGCTAAGTGTAGCAACTAGTTTTTAAATCAGAGCCGCCACTATTAGTTTTTATCCTAGGGAAGGGAATCTAACAGAAAACCCTAATTCGCGGATAGAGATTCTAGGTTTCGGACTCAATTAGACGAAAGGAATGTGTTAGGTACCTTTTATTTACCTTGTTCACAAGGATATTAGGCTCTAGGTTTAGATCGGGTAAAATTGGATTTTAAGTTTTAATTAATAAGACTTGCCACAATTTTAGATTGTATGTCTACGTATCCTCTTATGAGGAAACAGAGTCCCAATTCGTAGTTCGTATGGGGTTGGTATTTTTTAGGAGGTCGCAAACATATTTTGAATCACCTCGCACTTGGTCGGGAGTAGTGATTGCAGAGATTTTGACTGGATACGCAGTAAGTCAAAACTAGTTTGGAACCCTTTTGCAAAAAAATAGTTGATTAGTTTAGTTTATTGCGAAAAATAGTTTGCTGATTTGTTTGTGTTTTTTAATCGTATTATTTGCGAAGATCTTGATTAATGCATGATTAGAAAAGATTTAATGCAAATAATATATAAAATAATATATGCAATTTTAATATAAAATAAATTTATATGATAATATAATAATATTTAAATAGTAAATATATTAATAATAATATTCACATAAAAAGGGATTATAAATAATAAGTTATAGTTATAATAATAATAATAAAATTAAGTAACTACAACAATATATAACAATAATATAAAAATATAATAATAATAATAATAATAATAATAATAATAATAAAATCATCATTTGATAATAATAATAATAATTATTATAAATAAATAATATGTGTATATTTATAAAAAAATAGAAAAAATAATTGAATTATAAAAGAAAATAAATAAAATTAACTAAATTCAGGGGGGTGTAAATTCTAGTTGTGTAGTTAAACATGGGGGGTTTTACTAGAAATCTGACTAGGCCCAACACAGTTTTGTCAGGGGGGGGGGGGATGTGATTTGCTTTACGATTTAGTAATTAGATAGAAAGGGGGTGTGGATAACATCTAGGCCCAGCCCATTGCGTTTGGGAGAGGGGCCAGTGTATTCTAGTGTGGTGAGGGTACACATTATTGTGGTGCAGACTTGGCTTATGACCGTCTGATCAAGATCAAATGGATAATAACAAGGGAGCATGTTATTACAATAGGCGTGCGTGTACTGGATACGGCGGAGCATAACATATTGTTTTTTCATTTTTCATAATTCATTATTGTTTTTACAGCCATTATCCCTATCTTTCTCTTTCAGCTACGCCTTCTTCCTCTAACCCTAATATATCTTCGGTGGCGCCGCTAACTATCGACCATTCCCCCGACTGCGAATTCGAACCCCAAATACCCCAAATTGCAACAGCAAACAACATAAACAACAAAGTTAAGTTTCATTATACCTCTAATCGCTATTATCCGATATTTTGCATTTTTTATCATGATCTTCTTTTCTCTTTTTGATATGCAGGTCAACAATGATCCTCGAGGGTGGTGACAGCGGGATCTCCGATGGCGTTCGCAATCTCAGCGATGGCGCAATTAGTCTCCTCTTCTCTTCTAATAATAATGAATTTGGTATCTTCTTCTTGTCCAGAAATTCTTCTTCGCCAATAATCTCCTCTCTGTCACCTTCTTCTTACTCTTATGTGTTCAAGTCCGTCGCCCTCTTGTTCTTTCGCCTACTGTAAAAATTTCCTCCTCCCCTTACTGTTAATTTAGTTTAGTTACTTATAGATGTTGTACCCCAATTTTTCCCCTAAGATCCCTTCATCATACCATGTTGTTTCACTCACAACAAGATCACACTAGAATTCTTGGTTCCCCTCCCTACATTTAGCTTTGCTCCTTTTGAGGAGTTACCAAGAACGTTGACTTGTGTTCCTTTTGTGATCATGAATATTGTTTTGATTTCTTCACTTAACTAATGAAATACAATGTTGGCTTGTCTTGCTTGTTATCTATATAGGTAAGGGCAATGAGATTTATCAAGTTACTCCTTGGGTTCATGAGTTTATTTTCATGCCCTAGTCAACATAGCTTGAGAAGTTCAAACCTCACAATTGGATTGGTTTTGGAAGAATTGCCATGGAAAAGTTGCTTTGTTTCATCACATTTCAAGGTTATTAGATTTGACTCAAAAGTACAAGGGGTTGATTGGAGAAGTTGTCATGTTTGGACAAGACCTTGTTCCTATTGGTCACAAGAACATATTTCTCTCAAATTTCAAGATATGGACGTGGTTTTGGTGGCTATGAGTCCTCATTATCATCCTCAATAACTTCTATTCACAAAGCAAGAATATTGGCACAAGAAGTTTTCTCAAACTTGTCAAAGTTCCTCAAAGCATTCTCTTGATCTAGAAGCTATGGTTTTAAACTTCAAATGAGCATATCTTGCTCACCTTTTGGTATTTTTGAGTGTTTCTAAAGACATCCTTCTCTTTAAATGGTTATCAACAAATCACTTCAAAGGTTCCAAAGAGTTTTCATGTGGAAGGAACTTGGTGAAGAAGAAAGATTACAAGTCATCCAGATGAACCCACAATTTTCCATATGTGACTTCAAATGGTCATAAATTGGTCAATTTTTATCACTTTGAGTCCATTATTTTTCCATAATGATCTTGAAGATGTGTACTTTATGCCTTCTCTTATGTGCAAAGTGATAAAATGGATGGAAGTTTCCTTAAATATGCAAAAGATTATAGGTCATTTCATGATTTTTGGCCAACTTCAACAAGTCATAACTTGCTCAATTTTTGGATATTTTGAGTGTTTCAAGTTCCAAAATGTCATTCAAGAGATCTACTTCATTCCATATTTTTTTGTCAAGAGCGAATTCCATGTGGAAGGCCATGTTTGGATGCAAAAGATTATAGGTTATTTTTGAAGAAGAATTTGAAATATTTCTAAGTATGGAAAGTCAACCCTTTTTCATCAACTTTGACTCAATGCAACTTTCAGCTCAAGCATCCATTTGATTCCATTCTTTTTCTATTACAAAGCTTGTAACCTCATCTTTCTAAAGCATCAAGAATCAGGCCCTAAGACCCCTTGAGTTGAAAATGCCATTGGTCAGAATTTGGCACTTTGAAATTGAATTTCTCACCAAGTCGGAATTTTGAAATCCATAATATGGCCTCTAATCACAAGTTTTTCACGCGTTTTTGCCTCTAAACATGTTTAGTGAAGTTCCAGATTTGTTTAGCACATCAAAACGTAAGGATTGGATGAGTTTTGATGAAGTTTGTATCACACTTCACTCGTGCATCAGGTGTGCATGATTTCCCTCCAAAATGCATCATTCACCCTTCCTTTTGATCCCATTCGCTTCTCCTATAAATACATGAACTATCCCATTCAATTTCCCAAGCTTGGATAGCCAGAATCACCCTGCCAAACTTGTCTCACAACTCAGAATTCAGAAACTTCAAAATCCATTCTCGACCCTTTTTCAATCCAATTTTTCCCTCAATTCACCTTCCTTGATCTTCCCTGAAGCTAACCATATAATTACATTAAAGAATCGTGCCCTATATTGTTTCATAGAAGTCCAGTTTCAGAGCTATGCAACTCAACTTCAATAGGTAGATTCCTTCATCAATTCTTCAAAACTCTGATATAATTGTGTTGCTCTCATTGCCCTGGTTCTAGTTACAACACTTACATTTCACTGGAAACACGTTTTGACCATGAAATTTCAAATCCCTTTTCAAAACTTTCCTTCCAAATTTCTTGAGCTACAATTTATATAAATTTGGCGCAAGGGTGTGGTTGTTTTCGTCTTGAAGAGATGAAGCGATTGGCATAGGTCTGAGCTTCTGATTTTATAGTTTGAGAGACCTACAAATCACGTTGGCTGGAGGTTGAAGATGACCTATGTGTCATCTTCCAAACAATGATGGTACGCCCCTTGTTATTTTTGAAAATTTGATTTATATTTGATTCTGTACATTATTCACTAATGACCATGATATGCACAGCGCGCCAGATCCCTTGGATTTGATTACTAATTCATTTTGACTGTCATCCAATGGTCCACATATTTTACTTTTATTTTCTTTTTCTGATTTTTATATTTTAATTGTTTTAAATTTCAAAAATTCATAGAAAATTCAATTTTGGTCCATAAAATCTGAAAAAATTATGAAAAATATTTTTGATTATTCTCTTTCTGATTTTTATTTTTTCACAATTTAATTTTGTGTTTTGGTATTTTTTATAAATTTTACACTTATTTGATTTGTTTAAAATGTTTAAAAATACTTTTATACATTTTTAAATTCTGAAAAAATTATGGAATGATCCAATGATACTGTGACAAATATTTGTGACCTTATTTTATTTTTGTTTCTGACTTTACTATTTTTTATTATTTTTTGTTAATTTAACCCATTTATTTTAATTTTAAAAATATTTTCTGACTTTAAAAAATTACCAAAATTTTTGTAAAATTACTTGGCCCTTTTTCTGATTTTTCTATGGTCTTAATTTTTCATTTCTTGATTAATTTGAACATAGTTGATATTTTTCTCATTATTTTCTATTTTTTAAAACATTTTTAAAACTGTTTTTGTGTATATTAAATGTGATATTATTTTGTGATTATTTTCTGGTTGATCTTGAGTTAGATTTTGGATCTTGAACTTTATTAACATCATCAGATCCATGGTGTTGAGTCTAACTCCACAAAAATGGATAAATGATTTTAATAATAGTTTGATTAAAATTTAATTCAAATGTGGTTTGTAAATTTTTTCCTCATCCCTCTTCATCTCATCCTTTTCTTATTGCACTAAATGTTGTTGGAGCATGATCTCTATATCATGTCTCAAAATAAATGGTGCAAAGATTGCTATTGACCGACCTCAAGATAGGTGCGACTTCTACATAAGTCCACTTACGATTGCTTAACATAGCGCTAAATTTTGTCCCGATTCGAATAAATGATCATTTGTGGCCCAAACTTATGATTGCAAGACCAAGTATGTTAATTTAATCTCTTTGATCCAATAACCTTGAGATTCATTGTGTGGGGGTTTTGGTTCTACCAATTCTCTAATGGATCTATAACACCTTTGGCCAACGTGGATCACTTAAACATCATTGATCATTAAAAAGTACTTGTGAGAATTTCCAATGGATGATATACTTGACAAAAAGCAAATGCAACTTGTTGTGTGGAGGCTTTGGTTCTACCAATCCTCTAATGAGTTCCAAATGCAAGTTTCAAGATGGTCATCCAACTAACCACTAATTATTGACTTGTTTTATCTTATGCTTTTATTCTTTTTTATGCTTTATGTACTATTTATTTTTATCATTTACATTTCATGCCATTTTCATCTTTGCTCATTTGAGCATTTATTTTTCTTGCCATTTTTACTTTGCTCACTTGAGCTTTTCCTTTCTTAAGATACTTAATAATCAACATAAACCCTAAAAAAAATTTAATGGTACTTGGACTATTTGGTTACTATCCTTGGAATTATGGAGCATGGGACTTTTTCTTGGACTTAGGATTAGAGACCTTGGCCTATCTTGGAGACTTTGTGACTTTATCTCATTATTTTGTCTGGAATTCTTGAGGTTTACCTCAAGACATTGGGTTGTTTGTTTGTTTTGTATGCAGGTTTTTGTGATTACATAATTTGTTTGTAATCTTGAATTCACCCGTATACAGCCGTTACTCTACCCAATTTTTGAAGACTTAATACACTTGAAGTTTGTTTCTCTCAAGAGGTCTAGTATTTCTTTGCTTGATTGGTTTCAATCCAAGGAATGGGAATTCTATCTTGGCTCATAATGTCAAGTTTTGGCTTCTTGTTGGTTAGATGGTTCTTATCCACAACTTTTACCTTATGCTTTAGGATAGCCTCTTCTTCTCCTCCCATCTTCATTAATTTCAAAATCTTCTTCCTCCTTTTGAAAACTCTTCTTGCTTTGAAACTTAAACTACTTTCATAATAAACTTGGACTTAAGTCCATGAATTTTCAAAACATCTTCATAAATAAACTCCAATCAATCTAATAATACCTTGACATTTTTTTGTGAGAAGACTAAAAGTCAATCAATCTCATTCAAACCATTTTTGCCACTTTGGCTTTTTATCTTTTAACTTTTCTCAAAAGATTAAACTCTTGTCAATCCTTGTAGTGATGCAAACAACTATACTTCTACAATGTGCAGTGAAGTGAGATATTTTCCACTTGGGTGTTGAGTGAGGCATTGTTGATTTTAAAATACAAGCCATATCCTCCACTTTGAGATGATGCAAATTCTCCTTTCTCATGATTGTGGGTAGTAAGTATGTTTTCCACACGGACAATGACGATGATGTTTTCTCTCATAAAAATAACCAACACATTTGTGTTTTAAATTTTTAAAAGAGGAACTACGTGTATCCTGATCCCCTATTGCATGAAAGGTGGTACGTAGGCACTAAAGGTTCGCAACCGTGGCGGGTGCAAAAATCATAAAAAATATATTTCTTTTCTCACCTCCACCATCCATTTTATATACAATATTTTTTTATATAGCCAAAATATACAAATTTTTCAAAGAGGTTCCTGCGGAGTACCATAGATGTTTATGGTGATAATACCTTCCCTTTGCATAACCAACCCCCTTACCTTGAATCTCCCCCCCCCCCCCCCCTCTTTTTGGGTTATTCTCTCTTTTACCATTCCTTTGGAAACAATAAAGCGTGGTGGCAATTTTTATTTTGATTTGTATAAAGTCTAGTCAATCCAATGGCTTAGTCTTAAACATTTCTACCGCTACAGAAAAATGGCGACTTCACTGGGGAAAGATTGACCTCTTGCTGGTCCATCTCTAAGTGGGTTGAGCCTATCTTTTTTTATATTTGTATATGTGCTATTGTTGTTTATGTGTTATATTTTGTATATATGTTTGTTTGGGTTTTCCTGGTTTTTAGGGTGCTTGGTGATTACTCATAAGTCCTATACCCGGACTTGGGAGAACTTTAAGATAGGACGGGTGGTATAGTCATGTTAACTTTGAGGGAGTAATCCCAAAAAAGGAGGCATGAGATCCCCCACTCAGTGGATTCCCCCTTTGAATGTAGTGTCGTTTACTGAGTAATTGGGAAGACGTACTGCTTTCGACCTGGGAGCCTGCTAAAACCGAGGACCGTAGAATACCAAACCCATCTTGGCCTTTTAGGTGTAGTGCATAAGCTATGACAGAGTAATTCAGAAATAGTTGTCACGCGATACTACACTCGGACGAGTCTTTCTTGAGAATATTACTAGTTACCGAGTTAATCAGGAAGTTGGTAATATCCGAAGGAAGAATGTAGACTTTGGGAACCTCTAGAACCTTGTTCGGCAGGTGATAACTTTTTAGACCAACACCTTATGGGTAGTACCTTCGACCTCATGCTCGTGACGTTGAACCTATGAACCCTATATGTGTGATCTTATGTGTGATTGTTGCATCATGCATCCATGCACTCATAAGCATCTTTTGAAGAAAACAATATTTCAAGGGATTTAAAGGTCGACTATTTGTGAATATCTCAGGTACTTCTAACCATGATTCTGGAAAGAGAAAGACCGGGAAATACAGTTTCAAGGATCCCAAGATAGATGAGTTGGTCAGTCTAATTCCAGAGATCGAGTGTTCTGCAGACTTTCGGAAGAAGTATGGATCCATCATTCCTCTCAGGAAACTGAAGATGAATGAGGGTATTCTCTCGACCTTGGTCCAGTTCTATGATCCGATGTATCACTGCTTTACTTTTCCCGATTATCAGTTGATGCCTACACTGGAGGATTATTCTTATATATTAGATTTACTTGTTACCGATCGTGTTCCTTTTACTGGTTTGGAGGGTGAGCCAAAACCATATGAGATTGTTGCTTTGATTCATCTGGGGAAGACTGAGGTGGAAGCCCATATGACTACTAAAGGAGGGATTATAGGATTACCAGCTCAGTTCTTATTGGAGAAAGCTCGTTACTTTTCCATAATGAAGAGTACAGTTGCTTTTGAGGCCATCTTTGCTCTACTTGCTTACGGATTGTTCTTATTTCCTGATATGGACAAGTTTGTCGACATTAACGCTATCAGGATTTTCATGATTGGAAACCCATTTCCTACACTGTTGGGTGATGCTTATTACTCTGTTCATCTTCGGAATTCTTATCATGAGGGAATGATTATCTGTTGCACGTCTCTGTTGTACCGGTGGTTCATCTCTCATATGCCTCAGTCTGATGCTTTTTGGGATGTCAAGAAGGAACCCCGTTTGGCTCCTAAGATCATGGCACTTACTCACTCGGATATTGATTGGTATCATCGAGCTTACCAGGATGTGGAGATTATTGACAGTTGTGGTTGTTTCCCCAATGTACCGCTTCTTGGTACAAAGGGAGGAATTAACTACAACCCTATTCTTGCACGATGATAACTTTGTTATCCGATGAGGGATAAACCGAATAGTATTCATTTGAGTAGTTTCTTTTTGAAGGAAGGAAAAGACCACAAGGAAGCTAGGGATAAGATTGCGAAGGCCTGGCATCACATTCATAAGAAGAGTAGGAAGGATTTGGGACCTAGGGGTGTTGTTTCTTTGGAGCCATATCTCCAATGGATCCGATCGAGATCCATTCAGTTAAAGATGCCATATACTCGGGAGACACCCATGCCTGATCTATTTGTGAAGACCACCCCTCCCTTATTAGATGACCTAGAAGAGCTGAAACTCGCTTTGGTTAGGATGCAACAGGAAATGGATGCTTGGAAGAACAAGTTCCAGACTTTAGAGAGTTCCTATAAAGCAGACTTGAAGGAGAAAGACGATTTGATTGAGATCCTTGAGAGTCGAGCGGTAGAGTCCATGGAGAGGCAAGGGGATTTATTTTCCCCTAAGCCTCAATCAGGTGTTGATCACTTACTTCCTGATTCAGATGATTGGAAGGAGGTTTCCATCAGACATGTGGAAGAAAATCAGAGGTTGAGGGCTTAGATTGTCAGGCTCACAGGGAAACGCCAACATACAGATTGATTTCCATCATCTCTTTTTCTCAGGATTTTAGATTGAATTTTCATCTTGTACTTGAGATCATTGAAACTTGTAATCCATTTTAAAGTTATTATAATAAAAATTTTCAGTATTTCAAATGTGTTATTACTTTGATGTTTGCAATATGTCTATAAACCATAAATCCCTTGAAATATTAAATAATGAAGCAAAAATAATCATATGAATTGCATATCATGCATCATATTGCACATATTTATTGCATTTATTATGCATATCCATGTGTCTTACCCAACTTTTTGCTTCGTTCAGCAAGCTGACTCATCACTACAACACTCGGGTTAATTTCAAAAAGAAGATGGATAACTTAGAACAGGAGAATCGCGAGCTGCGCGAAGAAGTTTCTGCTTTGAAGACCGGCATGGCCAATTTGAATACTTTGATGGAAGCTCTGGTGGCTTCTCAGAATCAGCCACTGAGTGTTCAACCTCAACCAACAAGGGCAAATACTGAAGTTTCGACTGTTCCTGTATCCGCTACTCCAGTTGTTGTTCAAAACTGTATGCCTCAAGGTTATCCATGGGGAATGCCAGAGAATTTGCACCTGAAGGTTTCAATCTTGGTCCTCAAGATACTCCAGTGATTCAGACTATTGTTACTCCAGCACCTCATGTGGTGCATGTTGTTCCTGCTACACCTCCTTCGGTGAACATGGTTCTGTTTGTTAGTGATGATGTGTGTCGTCCTTTCCCTCTTCCGGGTGAAGACTTGGGTCTTTATGACAGAATGGATGATTTTCAAGAGCAGTTTGATAAGATGCAAAGAGAGATGAAGGCTCTTATGGGAAAAGAGCTATTTGGGCAGAATGTGAATGAGCTATGTTTGGTCCCGAATGTTAAGATACCTGTTAAGTTCAAGGTCCCGGAATTTGAGAAGTATAAGGGAAACACTTGCCCTCGTGCTCACCTGGTAATGTACGTGAGGAGAATGTCTACCGACACTGATGATCAGCGTCTGCTGATTCACTTTTTTTAGGATAGTTTGATCAGCGCAGCACTGAAATGGTATATGAGTTTGGACAACGCCAACATCCATACTTTTAATTATTTGGGAGAAGCATTCATCAAACAATACAAGTACAATGTGGACATGGCGCCCGACTGTGACCAACTTAGGGCTATGGTTCAGAAAGACAGGGAATCATTCAAAGAGTATGCGTGGAGATGGCGCGAAGTAGCTGCCGAAGTGATTCCTCCCATGGAAGAGAAGGAGATGACTATGATTTTTCTGAAGACGCTGGGTGCTTTCTACTACGAGAGGATGGTAGCAAGTGCGCCAAGTGACTTTACAGAGATGGTAGGAATGGGTATCCGCCTAGAAGAGGCTATAAGAGAAGGTCGTTTAACAAAGAGTGAAGGATCCAGAGGTGTGAAAAAGCCATCTTATAGGTTTACCAAGAAGAAAGAAGGGGATGCAAATGTTGTTATACAAGAGAGGAGGGTAAACGCCCCTAGAAGGAATTATCAGCGTCATCAGCAAGTCGCCTCAGTTACTCCTGTTATGAATGTCGCTCCGACTACCGTTGCTTATCAGAGACCGTCCCAGCAGGGGAATCAAGGGTATAATCAGAGAAGGGAGAGTTATGACCCTATTCCCATGAGCTATACAGAGCTACTACCAGCATTGATTCATAAAAAGTTGGTCTAGACACGACCACCTCCCGCCGTACCCTCACCATTGCCTTGGTTTTACAAGGCAGGCCAAACATGTGCTTTTCATCAGGGAGCACCAGGGCATAGTGTTGAGAATTGTTATCCTTTGAAGACTGAAGGGCAAAAGCTGGTAAAGTTTGGAATTCTATCTTTCAAGGACATGGGACCTAATGTGAAAGATAACCCTCTACCCAAGCACGGGGGAGTAAATGTTGTGAATATGGTGGCCTGTTGTCCAGGAGACTTCCGAATTTTTGACATTAATTTGGTTAGAGGAGATTTTGTGAAAATGCACGTAGACCTCTATGAATTCATCTACTACACGCATGACCATGCCAGCTATGCTACTTGCAGTACAGATATACAGGGTTGCGAGAAGATAAAGGCTGATTTACAGGAGATGATGGATGAGGGCTTAATCCATATAATCAGGCCTAGGGCAGAGTATGAAGAGGAAGTGAACATGGTTTCTGGATGTCCTGGTGAATTCAGAATTTTTGATGTGGAGTATTTAAATGAGGATCTCGTGCAGTTGCATGCTACCTTTTGCCATACGGCTGGTCAGGTGGAACACTAATATGGATCTTGCATAGTTTGTTGTCGAGACCCTCGGGGATGTTCAATCGTGAGGGAGGGTGTTCAGTTGCTGTTAGACAATGGAACTATCAAGATTACAGGTCAGAGGGATGATTATCATGAGGTTGATATGGTTGAAGTTTGTTTAACGGAAGAAGAGTCAGAGGAAGAGTATGCCTCCGCGGATAAGTATTTCTCTTCAGGAGAAGATTTGTTTTCCATAAATGACTTTTTGATGACTGATTATGTTGAAGAAGGGGTAAACGTCATTGTACCTTGTTTTGGTGAACCCGCCCATTTTGAAGTGGAGTACCATAGCAAGCTAGTTGTTACCCCATTGGTAATTAGTTTGCCAGGTCCCATCCCCTACAAATCAGATAAGGTTGTGCCTTACAAATACAATGCTATAATTCTAGAAGATGGGGTGCAAATTCCCATCCAGCCAATGCCCGATGTTGGAAATATAGCTGAAAATAGCAGGGTGACCCGTAGCGGTTGTGTGTTTATGCCGGTTGTTCTGAGAGATGTTGTTGCTGGAAAGAAAATTGCTGAGAATGATGAACCTAAGAAGACTACAAGAGAGACTAGTGGAGCTACATTAGAAAAAGAAGTGGATGATACTTTGAAGATAATTAAGATGAGCGACTACAAAATTGTAGATCAGCTACTGCAGACTCCTTCAAAGATATCTATCCTAGCTTTATTGATGAACTCCTATGCTCATAGAGAATAATTAATGAGATTACTAGACCAAGCTTTTATGGAGAGTGACATGTCGATAGATCAATTCAGCAGCGTAATTGGAAATATTACGTCATGTAATAACTTGAGTTTCTGCGATGATGAGTTACCAGATGAAGGGAGGATTCACAACCTGGCCCTCCACATATATATGAACTGCAAGAATGATTCGCTATCCAATATTCTAATTGATAATGGATTCGCGTTGAATGTTATACCGAGAAGTACTTTCATAAAGTTAAAATATCAAGGAGCACCTATGCGCCCGAGTGGCATCATTGTGAAAGCATTTGATGGGTTGAGGAAATCTGTCATCGGTGAAGTGAACTTACCCATCCATATAAGACCACATTTGTTCCAGATAACCTTCCAGGTCATGGACATTATTCCCGCATATAGTTGTTTGCTAGGATGACCATGGATACACGAAGCAGAGGATGTCACTTCAACTTTACATCAGAAGTTAAAGTTCGTGTGTGAAGGGAAAGTGGTAATCATAAATGGGGAGCAGGCGTTGCTGATATCTCATTTGTCCTCTTTCAGTATTGTAGAAGCGGATGAGGCTGCTGTCGGAACCCAGTTCCAAGCCTTATCCATTGACAACATAAGGAGAAATGAGAGTTCTATGGTTTCGCTGAAGGACGCGCAACAGGTTGTGCGCAATGGTTATAATACAGTTTGGGGACGAATTGTGGATCCACCCGTGAACAAGAACAGAGCTGGTTTGGGTTTCTCTTCTAAGAATGGAAAAAGCTAAAGGTTGAAGTCAAAGTCTACTATGAGCAGTTATCATGATGTTTTCCGCAGTGGAGGTTACCTCCATCCAACTGATTCTGGAATTAATGTTGTTGAGGAGGATGAAGTAGAGCAGGAAATTCCGAACTATGTGACGCATGGAGTCAGGGTTCAAAACTGGGTCACCATTGATGTTCCCTCTTGCATGCATGTTTCAAAGTAATTTGATTTGTTAATCTTTCTTTTGAAAAGCTTTCACTCTGCCCAAGGTGGAAGTATTAATGTTGTAGGGCTTATTTGTTTGCTGTGACTGTTAAGATCAATAATAAAAGTTGTCTTTGTTTCCCGAATTATGTTTTTATTTTCTGCTTTTTCTTGGAAAATGGTAATCAGAAAAAACCTTTCAAAGTAAATAATAATTGAAATTCAATCTGCATGATCACTTGTTATATGTGTTAATTTCTAAAAGCAATCATAAATCATATGTGCAGATTAATTAAAAAACCCATTGAATACAATGACCCTGCACCCTCTCCCAACTTTAAATGTCCTGTGTTTGGGGATGAAGGAGAAGATTATGATTAGATTCCATAAGAGGTCTCACGGTTGCTTGAGCACGAGGAAAATACCATTCAGCCATATAAAGAGCCTTTGGAAGTGATCAATTTGGGTTCAGAAGAAGATCTGAAGGAAATCAAGATTGGAGCATCGTTACATCCCGATGTATAGAGAAGTTTGATTGAGTTGTTGAAAGAGTATGTGGATATTTTTGCTTGGTCTTACCAAGATATGCCTGGTCTAGATATATATATTGTCGAGCACCGTTTGCTGTTGAAGCCAGAGTGTCCGCCAATTAAACAAAAGTTGAGAAGAACTCACCCAGATATGGTAGTAAAGATCAAAGAGGAGGTTCTAAAGCAGATTAATGCTGGTTTTCTTATGATGTCAGTGTATCCTCAATGGATTTCCAATATTGTCCCAGTACCGAAAAAATACGGAAAAGTCCGCATGTGCGTAGATTACAGAGATCTAAAGAAAGCTAGTCCAAAATATGATTTTCCATTGCCTCACATCGACATGTTAGTGGATAGCACAGCAAAATTCAAAGTATTCTCGTTAATGGACAGATTTTCTGGGTATAATCAAATAAGAATGGCTCTAGAGGACATGGAAAAAACAAGTTTATCACACCCTGGGGAACATTCTGTTACAGAGTGATGCCCTTCGGGTTGAAGAACGCTGGTGCAACGTACCCGAGGGCTATGACAACCTTATTCCATGATCTGATGCACAAGGAAATCGAAGTATATGTTGATGATATGATTTCCAAATCCCATACTGAAGAAG
The DNA here is from genome assembly GCA_948472305.1 of Vicia faba. Lineage (NCBI taxonomy): Eukaryota > Viridiplantae > Streptophyta > Magnoliopsida > Fabales > Fabaceae > Vicia > Vicia faba. The sequence continues at coordinate 80,288,636 of OX451737.1, read as the reverse complement.
GGCATATAGAAGATTTGTTGAAGTTGTTTCAGCATTTGAGGAAGTATCGTCTCCGCTTAAATCCAAATAAATGCACCTTCGGTGTTTGATCGGGGAAGTTGTTTGGTTTCATTGTTAGCCAGAAAGGAATCGAAGTTGACCCTGATAAAGTCAAAGCAATTCAAGAAATGCTAGCACCAAGAACTGAAAAGTAAGTCAGAGGATTCCTCGGGCGTTTGAATTATATTTCCAGATTTATTTCCCACATGACTGCGACGTGTGAACCGATCTTTAAGTTGTTAAAGAAAGATCAAGGTTGTGTTTGGACGGATGACTGCCAAAGGGAATTTGAGAGTATTAAAAATATCTGCTTGAACCTCCTATCTTGCTCCCTCCCATAGAAGGAAGACCGTTGATTATGTATCTGACAGTGTTAGACAAATCCATGGGTTGTATTCTGGGACAACAGGATGAAACAAGGAAGAAAGAGTTTGCCATTTATTATCTCAGTAAAAAGTTCACTGATTGTGAGTCACGGTATTCCATGTTGCAAAAGACATGTTGTGCTTTGGCCTGGGCGGCAAAATGTTTACGGCAGTATATGTTGCATCATACTACTTGGTTGATCTCCAAAATGGATCCAATCAAGTACATTTTTGAAAAGCCTGCTCTTACTGGGAGAATTGCCCACTGGCAGATGTTGCTATCTGAATATGATATCGAATACTGCACTCAAAATGCCATTAAAAGTAGTGTGTTGGCGGATTATCTTGCTCACCAACCAGTGGAGGATCACCAGTCTGCAGAATATGAATTCCCCGACGAGGATGTGATGTTCCTTAAAGTGAAAGATTTTGATGAGCCGTTTCCTGAGGAAGGCCCTGACCCTGAATCCCGTTGGAGTATGATATTTGATGGAGTTGTGAATGCTTATGGTAAAGGAATTGGTGTTGTTATTGTCACTCCTCATGAATTGCACATTCCTTTTACTGCAAGGTTAACATTTGATTGCACCAATAATATGGCAGAATATGAGGCTTGCATCATGGGTCTCGAGGAAGCTATTGATCTCAGAATCAAAATTCTAGATGTGTATGGTGATTCAGCTTTGGTAATAAATCCGATAAAAGGAGAATGGGACACTCATCACCCTGGCTTGATCCCTTACAAAGATTATGCTAGAAGATTATTACCCTTCTTCAATAAAGTTGAATTCCATCATATTCTAAGAGATGAAAATCAAATGGTGGATGCTCTGGCAACTCTGGCTTCCATGTACCAAGTGAATACTTGGAATGATATACCCAGGATTACGGTTTGGCAACTGGATAGGCCCGCTCATTGTTTACAACAGAGGAGGTAGCAGATGAAAAACCCTGGTATTATGATATTAAGCATTTTCTTCAGACTCAGGAATACCCGATCGGTGCATCGAGGAAAGATAGAAAGACGTTGAGAAGATTGGCAGGCAGTTTCTTCCTCAGTGAAAATGTGTTGTATAAAAGAAATTATGACACGTCTTGCTCAGATGCGTGGATAGACACGAAGCAGGCATGTTGATGCATGAGATTCATGAAGGTTCATTTGGCACTCATGCTAATGGACATTCGATGGCTAAAAAGATGCTAAGGGCAGGTTATTATTGGTTGACAATGGAATCTGACTGTTACAAATTTGCAAAGAAGTGCCATAAATGCCAGATTCATGCAGACAAGGTCCATGTGCCTCCGGAACTTCTTAATGTGATTTCCTCCCCATGGCCTTTCTCTATATGGGGTATTGACATGATTGGGATGATAGAACCTAAAGCTTCGAATAGGGACCGTTTTATCTTGGTAGAAATTGACTACTTCACCAAATGGGTGGAGGCTGCTTCATATGCCAATGTTACCAAACATGTGGTTGTGCGTTTCATCAAAAATAATCTTATATGCCGGTATGGTGTGTCGAGTAGAATCATCACTGACAACGGCTCGAATTTGAACAACAAGATGCTGACAGAACTGTGTGAAGAATTCATGATTGTCCATCATAATTCATCTCCATACAGGCCGAAGATGAATGGGGCTGTTGAAGCTGCTAATAAGAATATCAAGAGAATTATCCAGAAATGGTTGTTACTTATAAGGATTGGCATGAAATTCTCCCTTTTGCTCTGCATGGATATCGAACATTTGTCCGTACTTCAACAGGAGCGACCTCGTTCTCTCTGGTATACGGAACGGAAGCTGTACTCCCAGTCAAAGTAGAGGTTCCCTCGTTGCGTGTGATTATGGAAACCAAATTGACAGAGGCTGAATGGGTCCAGAACAGGTTTGACCAATTGAATTTGATTAAAGAGAAGAGAATGACAACTTTGTGTCATGGGCAGTTATATCATAAGAGAATGAAGAAAGCATTTGATAATAAGGTCAAACCTCGTGAATTCAGAGAATGCGACCTCGTGCTCAGGAAGATCATGTCTTTCAGCGCTGATTCTAGGGGCAAGTGGACTCCCAATTTTGAGGAGCCATATGTTGTCAAGAAAGCCTTCTCTGGCGGTGCATTGATTCTTGAAACTATGGATGGCAAGGAGTTCCCACGTCCCATGAATGCTAACGCAGTCAAGAAATACTTCGCTTAAAGAAACAAAAGAACAACTCGCTAAGTTGAAAACCCGAAAGGGAGGCTTAGGCAAAAAGGAGCGTCTCGGTAGGCCGAAAACTCGAAAGGGAAGTCTAGGTAAAAATTAGAGACATAAATAGAATAAATTTCCCGCTAAGTTGAAAACCCGCAAGGGCAGCTTAGGCAAAAGTTAGGGATTTTCTTGGCAAGTAACTACGTCAGACAAGACTTGATTGTTGAAGCAACAATCTTCTCGGATCCTCACCATACTTCAACAAAAGCTGTTGCTCAGGATTTCAAAAGTTGTTAGGGGGGATAGTGGTCATTGTATCTCAATGTATCTTTTTCCATTATGTATTACCATTTCCCAAAATTTGTAATCATCTATGGAGTCTTGCCATTCGCAGACTACCATTCTATTAATGAAATTCGAGCTTTTACCCAATTCTTTGTGTTCTTATTTTATTTAGCTTACAAAGACTCCATTTATTACTGATAATAACTTTCAAAGCAAAAAGATTAAAAAAAACAAAATTGATTTTTCAAAAAAAAGATTTACAATTTACTTTTACTTTGAGATTTGTGATGAAACAATGACAAAAAGAATGGTGATCCCAGGAATGAACAAACTCCGGTTGTTTTGAGAAGTTTTATTTCCCTTGGGAAGGTCTACTCGGGTTGTTTTCGCCGAATTGGGTTTACGGTTCCGGTATCCTCGGTCAAGTTTGGACTCATTTCTCCTCTTTTCTGAGTTTTCATGATGAAAAGTTTCAATCCTCATTTTTCTCCAGGGAGGTAGGCTTGAATTCCCCAGTGAAGTTTGATTGTTTCGGCGTCAGTCTGCTTTATTTGAGACTGGTCTTGCAATCTCCAGTAGGCATGTTACTTTCGGAAAAAATTGGTTTCCCCGATAAAGGCTGAAGAAGGATGTTCTACCCCGGTATCTGTTGGATTTGTCTACCTCCAAATTATGTTTCTCCTTAGTAAAGTTAAGGAAGGCAGTAGGCTTGATTTCCGCAACTGGCCTTTACCTTTATTGGAATGATCATCTTGGTCGAAGCTTAGACGAGTGTTGTTAATGCCCGAGGCAGTTTTTCTTATTCCCGAGGACTGTGTATCTGTTTTGTCAGCATACACACGATAACACTCATACATTCATACATGCATCATGCATAGCTAAAATTTACAAATCATTGTTCATCAACATTTGTTAATATTTTTGTTGACATATTACCCTGTTTTGCAGAGTTACATTGCCCTCTTTTCAATAGAGCGTTGGTCTTAAGAAGAAAACGTATATTCTTTCAATTTCCCTACTGAGTTGTCCCCCATAGAAGATTTTTGCTTTAAGCCTTCTGATACAGCTCTTTGTTTGGATAAATTTGGTTTTCCCACTTGAGTTTATTTCTCAAAGGAAGATTTCAGGTTGACTATTTTATTCCAGTTTATTTCTGGTTTGGATCTGTGGCTCCCCGGCAATGCTATTTACTTTGGAATTCTGAAAAACTCCAAGCTTTGGTTGGTGCATTTATTTTGCATGAGAAGACCTCATCCCCTTAGCGAGAATATCATGGCATCTCCCCTGGAAGTCATACCTCTTGCCCCCAAAAAAGTCATTTCCTTTTACAATCCTTCGTTACCACAAATAGCAAGTCTCTTTATTTGAGACAGCTTATGTTTGATCCTTTCCAGGCGGATTGCCTTGGTTAAAGAAGAAGTTGAGACCCGCTCTAGGTGAATCACCAGAATCTTGGGGAAACTTGTTATCTTTTTTCTACCCTCAGTGAACGTTGGTAGTTCATCGTCAGTGAATGGCGGTGATATGATATATTCTCTTTCTACCTTCAGTGAAAGTTGGTAGACCATCGACAGTGAACGTTGGTGTTTGTTATCTTTTTGCTACCTTCAGTGAACGTTGGTAGTTCATTGTCAGTGAATGGCGGTGATATGATATATTCTATTTCTACCTTCAGTGAAAGTTGGTAGACCATCGGCAATGAACGTCAGTGTTTGTTATCTTTTTGCTACCCTTAGTGAATGTTGATAGTTCATCGTCAGTGAACGGCGGTGATATGATATATTCTTTTTCTACCTTCAGTGAAAGTTGGTAGACCATCGGCAGTGAATGTTGGTGTTCATTATATTTTTGCTACCCTCAATGAACGTTGGTAGTTTATCGCCAGTGAACGGCGGTGATATGATATATTCTCTTTCTACCTTCAGTGAAAGTTGGTAGACCATCGGCAGTGAACGTCGGTGTTTATTATCTTTTTGCTACCCTCAGTGAACGTTGGTAGTTCATCATCAGTGAACAGCGGTGATATGATATATTCTCTTTCTACCTTCAGTGAAAGTTGGTAGACCATCGACAGTGAACTTCGGTGTTGATTATCTTTTTGCTACCCTCGGTAAACGTTGGTAGTTCATCGTATGTGAACGGCGGTGATATGATATATTCTCTTTCTAACTTAAGTGAAAGTTGGTAGACCATCGGCAGTGAACGTCAGTGTTTGTTATCTTTTTTCTACCCTCAGTGAACGTTGGTAGTTCATCGTCAGTGAACGGTAGTGATTTGATATATTCTCTTTCTACCTTAAGTGAAAGTTGGTAGACCATCGGCAGTGAATGTCGATGATTGTTATCTTTCTCTCTGCCTTCAGTGAACGTTGGTAGCTTCTCCTTCAGTAGAAGTTAGTGTGTCCTTTGACCATCCTACTATCCTCTCTGATTCAGTTCTCCGAGTCCACCAGTGATTTATTTTCCTGGTGGGGGTGCTCCTTTGTTCCTTTTATTATTGTTGCATCCCCAGTGATACTTTGCGTCTCTTTGGTACTGTTCATATGCATTCATATGCATAAGCATTTGCATGGCATCTTAGGGCCAAAAATAGGGTTTGTTTTATATTTAAGTATCTTCGATCGCGTCGACACGAATATTTTTAACCTTTGTATCTCCGGATAAAAGAAACTTAAATAAGGGCAGCTGTTGTACCCCAATTTTTGCCCCTAATATCCCTTCATCATACCATGTTGTTTCACTCACAACAAGATCACCCTAGGATTCTTGGTTCCCCTCCCTACATTTAGCTTTGCTCCTTTTGAGGAGTTACCAAGCACCTTGACTTGTGTTCCTTTTGTGATCATGAATATTGTTTTGATTTCTTCACTTAACTAATGAAATACAATGTTGGCTTGTCTTGCTTGTTATCCATATAGGTAAGGGCAGTGAGATTTATCAAGTTACTCCTTGGGTTCATGAGTTTATTTCCATGCCCTAGTCAACATAGCTTGAGAATTTCAAACTCACCATTGGATTGGTTTTGTAATAATTGGCATGGAAAAGTTTCTTTGGTTCATCACATTTCAAGGTTATTAGATTTGACTCAAAAGTACAAGGGGTTGATTGGAGAAGTTGTCATGTTTGGACAAGGCCTTGTTCCTATTGTTCACAAGAACATATTTATCTCAAATTTCAAGATATGGAAGTGGTTTTGGTGTCTATGAGTCCTCATTATCATCCTTAATAACTTCTATTCACAAATAAAGAATATTGGCACAAGAAGTTTTCTCAAACTTGTCAAAGTTCCTCAAAGCATTCTCTTGATCTAGAAGTTAGGGTTTTGAACTTCAAAGGAGAATATCTTGCACACCTTTTGGTATTTTTGAGTTATTCCAAAGACATCCTTCTATTTAAAGGTTTATCAACAAATCACTTCAAAGGTTACAAAGAGTTTTCATGTGGAAGGAACTTGGTGAAGAAGAAAGATTACAAGTCATCCAGATGAACTCACAATTTTCCATATGTGACTTTAAATGGTCATAACTTGGTCAATTTTTATCACTTTGAGTCCATTCCTTTTCCATAATTATCTTGAATATGTGTACTTTATGCCTTCTTTTATGTGCAAAGTGAGAAAATGGATGGAAGTTGCCTTAAATATGCAAAAGATTATAGGTTATTTCATGATTTTTGGCCAACTTCAACAAGTCATAACTTGCTCAATTTTTGGATATTTTTAGTGGTTCAAGTTTGAAAATGTCATTCAAGAGATCTACTTCATTCCATATTATTTGGTCAAGAGCAAATTCCATGTGGAAGGCCATGTTTGGATGCAAAAGATTATAGGTCATTTTTGAAGAAGAATTTGAAATATTTCTAAGTATGGAAAGTCAACCCTTTTTCTTCAACTTTGACTCAATGCAACTTTCAGCTCAAGCATCCATTTGATTCCATTCTTTTTCCATTACAAATCTTGTAACCTCATCTTTCTAAAGCATCAAGAATCAGACCCTAAGACCCCTTGAGTTGAAAGTGCCATTAGTCAGAAGTTGGCATTTTGAAATTGAATTTCTCACCAAGTCAGAATTTTGAAATCCATAATGTGGCCTCTAATCACAAGTTTTCCACGCGTTTTTGCCTCTAAACATGTTTAGTGAAGTTCCAGATTTGTTTACCACATCAAAACACAAGGATTGGATGAGTTTTGATGAAGTTTGTATCACACTTCACTCGTGCATCAGGTGTACACGATTTCCCTCCAAAACGCATCATTCACCCTTCCTTTTGATCCTATTCGCTTCTCCTATAAATACATGAACTATCCCATTCAATTTCCCAAGCTTGGATAGCCAGAATCACCCTGTCAAACTTGTCTCACAACTCAGAATTCAGCAACTTCAAAATTCATTCTCGACCCTTTTTCAATCCAATTTTTCCCTCAATTCACCTTCCTTGATCTTCCCTGAAGCTAACCATATAATTACATTCAAGAATCATTCCCTATATTGTTTCATAGAAGTCCAGTTTCAGAGTTCTGCAACTCAATTTCAATAGGTAGATTCCTTCATCAATTCTTCAAAACTCTGATATCATGGTGTTGCTCTCATTGCCCTGGTTCTAGTCGCAACACTTACATTTCACTGGAAACACGTTTTGACCATGAAATTTCAAATCCTTTTTCAAAACTTTCCTTCCAAATTTCTTGAGCTACAGTTTATATAAATTTGGCACGAGGATGTGGTTGTTTTCGTCTTGAAGAGACGAAGCGATTGGCATAGGTCCGAGCTTCTGATTTTACAGTTTGAGAGACCTGCAAATCACGTTGGCTGGAGGTTGAAGATGACCTACGTGTCATCTTCCAATCAATGATGGTACGCCACTTGTTATTTTTGAAAATCTGATTTATATTTGATTATGTACATTATTCACTAATGACCATGATATGCACAGCGCGCCAGATCCCTTGGATTTGATTACTAACGCGTTTTGACTCTCATCCAATGGTCCAGATATTTTACTTTTATTTTCTTTTTCTGTTTTTATATTTTAATTGTTTTAAATTTCAAAAAATCAAAGAAAATTCATTTTTAGTCCAAAAAATCTGAAAAAATTATGAAAAATATTTTTGATTATTCTCTTTCTGATTTTTATTTTTTCACAATTTAGTTTTTTGTTTTGGTATTTTTTATAAATTTTACACTTATTTGATTTGTTTAAAATGTTTAAAAATACTTTTATACATTTTTAAATTCTGAAAAAATTATGGAATGATCCATTGATATTGTGACAAATATTGATGACCTTATTTTATTTTTGCTTCTGACTTTACTATTTTTTATTATTTTTTGTTTATTTTACCCATTTATTTTAATTTTAAAAATAGTTTCTGACATTAAAAAATTACCAAAAAATTTGTAAAATTACTTGGCCCTTTTTCTGAATTTTCTATGGTCTTACTTTTCATTTCTTAATTAATTTGAACATAGTTGATATTTTTTTCATTATTTTCTATTTTTAAAATATTTTTAAAACCCTTTTTGTGTATATTAAATGTGATATTATTTTGTGATTATTTTCTGGTTGATCTTGGGTTAGATTTTGGATCATGAACTTTATTAACATCATTGGATCCATGGTGTTGAGTCTAACTCCACAAAAATGGATGAATGATTTTAATAATAGTTTGATTAAAATTTAATTCAAATGTGGTTTGTATATTTTTTCCCATCCCTCTTCATGTCATCCTTTTCTTGTTGCAATAAATGTTGTTGGAGCATGATCTCTATATCTTGTCTCAAAACAAATGGTGCATAGATTGCTATTGACCGGCCTCAAAATAGGTGCGACTTCTACATAAGTCCACTTACGATTGCTTAACATAACGCTAAATTTTGTCCTGATTTGAATAAATGCTCATTCGTGGCCCAAACTTATGATTGCAAGCCCAAGTATGTTAATTTGATCTCTTTGATCCAATAACCTTGAGATTCATTGTGTGGAGGCTTTGGTTCTACCAATCCTCTAATGGATCTACAACACCTTTGGTCAACGCGGATCACTTAAACATCATTGATCATTAAATAGTACTTGTGAGAATTTCAAATGGATGATATACTTGACAAAAAGCAAATGCAACTTGTTGTGTGGAGGCTTTGGTTCTACCAATCCTCTAATGAGTTCCAAATGCAAGTTTCAAGATGGTCATCCAACTAACCACTAATTGTTGACTTGTTTTATCTTATGCTTTTATTCTTTTTTATGCTTTATGTACTATTTATTTTTAGCATTTACATTTCATGCCATTTTCATCTTTGCTCATTTGAGCATTTATTTTTCTTGTCATTTTTACTTTGCTCACTTGAGCTTTTCTTTTCCTTTCTTAAGATACTTAATAATCAACATAAACCCTAAAAAATATTTAATGATACTTGGGCTATTTAGTTACTATCCTTGGCATTATGGAGCATGAGACTTTTTCTTGGACTTAGGATTAGAGACCTTGGCCTATCTTGGAGACTTTGTGACTTTATCTGATTATTTTGTCTGAAATTCTTGAGGTTTACCTCAAAACATTGGGTTGTTTGTTTGTTTTGTGTGCAGGTTTTTGTGATTACATACTTTGTTTGTAATCTGGAATTCACCCGTATACAGCCGTTACTCTGCCCAATTTTTGAAGACTTAATACACTTGAAGTTTGTTTCTCTCAAGAGGTCTAGTATTTCTTTTCTTGATTGGTTTCAATCCAAGGAATGAGAATTCTATCTTGGCTCATAATGTCAAGTTTTGGCTTCTTGTTGGTTAGATGGTTCTTATCCCTAGCTTTTACCTTATGCTTTAGGATAGCCTCTTCTTCTCCTCCCATCTTCTTTAATTTCAAAATCTTCTTCCTCCTTTTGAAAACTCTTCTTGTTTTGAAACTTAAACTACTTTCATAATAAACTTGGACTTATGTCCATGCATTTTCAAAACATCCTCATAAATAAAATCCAATCAATCTAATAATACCTTGACATTTTTTTATGAGAAGACTAAAAGTCAATCAATCTCCTTCAAACCATTTTTGCCACTTTGGCTTTTTATCTTTAAAATTTTCTCAAAAGATTAAACTCTTGTCAATCCTTGTAGTGATGCAAACAACTATACTTCTACAATGTGCAGTGAAGTGAGATATTTTCCACTTGGGTGTTGAGTGATGCATTGTTGATTTTAAAATCCAAGCCATATCCTCCACTTTGAGATGATGCAAATTCTCCTTTCTCATGATTGTGGGTAGTAAGTATGTTTTCCACACGGACAATGACGATGATGATTTATCTCATAAAAATAACCAACACATTTGTGTTTTAAATTTTTAAAAGAGGAACTACGTGTACCCTGATCCCCTATTGCACGAAAGGTGGTACGTAGGCACTAAATGTTCGCAACCGCGGCGGGTGCAAAAATCATAAAAAAATATATTTCTTTTCTCACCTCCACCATCCATTTTATATACAACATTTTTTTATATAGCCAAAATATACAGATTTTTCAAAGAGGTTCCTGCGGAGTACCGTAGATGTTTAGGATGCTAATACCTTCCCTTTGCATAACCAACCCCTTTACCTTGAATCTTTCCCCCTCTTTTTGGGTTATTCTCTCTTTTCCCATTCCTTTGGAAACAATAGAGCGCGGTGGCGATTTTTATTTTGATTTGTATAAAGTCTAGTCAATCCAATGGCTTAGTCTTAAACATTTCTACCTCTACAATAGGCTTTAGATTTTAGGGCTTTGTTAGAGATTACGATAAATTAGGGATTGTAGAAAACTTAGGGATTTGATCTTATGATGTAATTGATTCCGTTTACTGTAATTCTAGATTTTTATTGTAATAGAGATTTATGGATTTGGATTTTAATCCGTATTGAAGATTTGGTTTAATACATTTTAGTTTTATTTTGAACTGTAAAAGATTTGACTTTTATTTAGATTTTCTGAAATTGATTTTGGGATTCTGTATTTTTTAGATGAAGATTTGCAGATTTGATTTGAACAGTTGTTGTTGTTGGCAAAACAAGTGTGAATCTTGGATGATTTGCACAATAGCAGTTAATGATTTGGGCTTCCTCTTTTGTCCAGCTTATCGGATTTTGGCATGCGTTAATTTAGTTAGCCCAATAGTGCTTGCTTATTTCATTTTGTTTTTGCAAACAACAATTCCTTTTTTGGACATGCATTGGGCCTAATAGGCATTATATTTTTTTCAGAACTTTTAATAACTGCTTGTAAAATATAAAATAATAGAATGTTTTAATAATACTCAAATCTTTTAATGATTTATAAAGAAATTTTTTTATAATAACAAAAAAAGGTTTGGATAATTTTTCCAAAATGATATAGCAGTAAAACGTTAGATGGGCTAATTGCTTAACGGGCCTTTAAACTGATAATATACCCCCCTTTTTTTATTCAATCAAAACGAAAACGGGCCCTGAATTCTAACGGACTCTTAAATTTAAAGTTGCACCCCCTTTTTACTAGAAAACAGCAAGCCTCTATTGGGTTTTATAATTATTACTTAATTGTTATTTCTTCTTAAAAAAACAATGACAAAATGGGCCAACTTTAGAAATTGTTTAACGGGCCTGTAAATCGAGTTTTCAACCCCCTCTTTCTTACAGCAAACCTCCATTTAGGCTTTACTAACAAATAATTTATAAAATCAGTAAAACTAATGCTTTTAATAATAATTTTTTCAAATGAAACCAACAATAACCAAGAATCCTAATGGGCCTTTAACAACCATACCGATATCTTTGTTATCAACAACAAAAATAGAAATGTGTCTAAACAAAATGGGCTCGCATGTTGAAACTCCGCCTCCCTTTTTACTAACAACAACCATTCTTAAATGGGCTGACGTAATTAAAAAATTAATAATTATTCGAAATAATTTTCAATTTTTGAATCCCATGGGCCATTGGCCAACATGCTTCGCGAATGGGTTCACAGATGCATGGGTCTTTCTGCTTTAGAAAGCCCCATTTTCGCGAATTAAAATACACCCCTAGTTTTGGATAAAGATGGTCCATCAGATACTGTTGTACCATCCTTAATTAAATATTTCTTCTATTTTAATAAAATCATCGTGGTAGGATAAATTTGGGGTACGACAGCTGCCCCTATTCAATTATCTTCCAGTCGAATAGCGTGAGAAAACTCGAGTCTTACGTATTTTGATTGGAAGTTTATTGAATACTTGAAGTATCCCAAAATTTGTCTGACAAGCATAAGGTTACACTGATATAGCATACCCTTACGAGTCTCAAGGAAGTAGGCAAAGTTGATGATGTATCACTTACCAGGGTTTGATAACGAGGCAGATGGTTTTAAGAGCGCAGTTTCCTATGTCTTGGTTTGGTTTTTGATTACTCATCCATTTGAGGGATGAATACAACAATGATTGATGATGCATGGATGCTTGAAGACTGAGGCCGTGGGCTAGAGTTTTGTTTTCTTTTGAGCATCGCAACATGAAGTCTGAGGCGATGATCGGTGTTTATAGAATGACGAAACATATTACAGCATGAAGTCGGATGCAATGGGTTAAAGTTTGTGAGTCGTTGCGTGAAGTCTGATGCGATAGGTTGGGTTACAGAGTAAAGTAATACATTGTTGCATGAAGTATGAGGCAATGGGCTTGGCTCGCGAATCACTGCATGAAGTTTGAGACGATAAGCTAGATTTGGTTTTCGGACATCGCTGCATGAAGTTTGAGGCGATGGTTTATGTCACGGAGCAAAGAAATGTACATTGCTGCATGAAGTCTGAGGCAATGAGTTTGGTTCGCAAAACGATGCGTAAAGTCTGATGCGATAGGCTAGATTTTATGGGATACATTGCTGCATGAAGACTAAGGCAATGAGTTAGGTTCGCAAATCACTGTGTGAAGTCTGATGTGACAAGCTAAATTTGGTTTTGAACATCGCTATATGAAGTTTGAGACGATGGTATGGAGTTTGGAACACATTGTTGCATGAAGTCTGAGGCAATGGGTTAGGTTCGCGAATCACTGCGTGAAGTCTGATGTGATAACCTAAATTTGGTTTCAAACATCACTGTATGAAGTCTGAGGCAATGATCTGTGTCACAGAATAAGGAACACATTGCCGCATGAAGTCTGAGGCAATGGGCTATGTTTACAAATCATTGTGTGAAGTCTGGTGTGATAAGCTAAATTTGTTGTTTCGAACATCGCTGCATGAAGTATGAGGCGATGGTTTGGGCTTTGCAAATACATTGCGGCTTAGAGACAACATAATGGGTTTTGAGAATACATTACAGCTTAGAGGCAATGTGTTAGGTTTTTAGAATACATTGTGGCTTAGAGGCAATGTACTGGGCTTATGAGGAACTCATTACTGTGGGAAGACTTAGGTGATGGGATGAACGTGTCACAGCATGAAGACTGAGGTGACGGGTTGAATCATAGAAGAAGTATTGCGTTGGTCGACCCTTAGATAGTTGAATCAAGGGTGAGATTATTTGTCTGTTTGCTATGTGATACATGTGTATGCATGCGTATTGAATGTTGTATGTATGCGTATTGAATGTTGTATGTATGCGACACGTATGATGTTTGGCATCGATATGGACCCCTGAATGTATTGAATATTGAAATGTATAGGGTACGTATGCTTTAGATATGAAAGATGTATGTGTGAAATGTGTGTAATATGCGTATATTCCTTGGAGTGTTATGAAGACCATTTATGGAATTCTCTCCTTTAAACCATTGGCTTAGAGTTACCAATTCCTGGCGTTGTATGTTGTGTCATTGCAGCTTTGTTGAACTTGAACGCAGTGGATAATGTTAGCTAAATTTGAACAGTGATTTTGTATTGTGAGTGTGGGCGCATATGTAGACGTAGGTAAGGGCCTATTCATAGATTTGTATGTTGTGGGCGTAGGCGTAGACGTATGTATTGGCATATGTGTGGCCTTTGTGTTGTAAGCGCAGGCATAAGCGTAGACGTATGTAGATTCGTATGTTGTGAGCGCAGGCATAAGCGTAGACGTATGTATAGAATTGGCAGGAGTACACATGTGCGTGGACGCGTGCGAACGTAGACCTTGTGTTGCAAGTTAGGCATGGGTGCTGACATGGACGTAGACTTTGTGTGCTGACGCGTAGATGTAGGCATAGACTTGGTATTGTTGAGTGCAAGCATAGGCCCAGATGTACGTGTGGGCGTAGACTTTTTGCGTTGTGAGCGTAGATATAGGCGCAGACATGTGTATATATTTTTGTATTGTAAGACGTAAGAGTAGTCATGTGCGCGGACGTAGACGTGGATTTTATTTTGATGTTTTTCTAACCCAAAATGTTTTTCGATGTTTCATCAAATGCTTTTATTTTGTTAATCCCCCGAAATGGTTTCAAGACAATATTAACAAGTAATGATCGTAGTATTTTGTAAACAAGTCTGAGAAAAGAAAAAACGCAATTTTAAAGATGCGAAGAAAGTAAATATTTTATTAATATGCCTCTGAATAGGCGAGAATACAAGATGCAATTCCTAGAAAGAGGTAATTACAGAAGGTTTTAAAATTGTAAATGGCAATAAAAATGATAATTGATACTGTTGTTCTCCAATATCCTTTTAATGATCTCATCTCCTTTGCTTCTGAATTATATGATTCAGGTCTATCTCTCCCTTCGTGGTTCGTAGTCACAGTTCTTAGATCGCAGTCTTTTTGTTCTTTATTTCTTTGTATGAAATCCCTAACTTTTTCCTAGATTGCCCTTTTGGGTTTTCAATCCACCGGGATAATTTTTTTATATGCCCTTAATTTTTGCGTGGATCGCCCTTTAGGGTTTTCGATCCACCGGGATGCTCTTTTTTCCCTAAGTCGCCTGTTTGAGGTTCGAGCTTAGCGAGCTTCTTATACATGGTATTTTTTTACTGCGTCTAAATTTTCCGGATGTGGTGGTTTTTTCCCATCCATTGTTGTGGGGATAAGACCACCACCAGAGAATGTTGTTTTGACTACGTATGTACCTTCATAATTGGGGGTCCGTTTACCACGTGAGTCGAGGCGAGGTAGTAGAATCTTCTGGAGCACTAGACCGTGTCGTGGTCCATCTCGTACAGTATACTGTTACTCAAAGAATTTTGAGGCTAATTTTCATAGAGTTTGCTTGTCGATGTTGGAGGCATTTTCTGGATGTTCTTATTTTTCGAGGCCTTTCTTGGTGTCGTAAAACCAAGGCTTGTCATCCGGTCTTTCTTTGATAGCAAGACAAAGTGCGGGCTTTTGATTATGTCTGTTTGTGATGTGCGATTCGTGGTTTGACCAAGTTACTTTGAATATAGATGATATAGGTGCCAGGGCGTCTGTCATTTGATTTCCTTTTCGTGGGACGTGACTGAAAATGATATTTGCGAATTCCACAGTCGGTTTTCAAAACATGATCGCGATATGGAACCAGTTTTGGATGTTTAGTATCCCGTTCACCATTGACTTGGTATATGGCTTATGAGCATTCTTTGGAGAAGTCAATACTGCCCCTATATCGTGCCCCGGTGCATTTGAAGCCTCGTCGAACTGGGATACCCAACATGCCCCTAGCTCGGGTTCTTCCTCAGATCTTGGTATTTCGTAGTTGCTTATATTTACAGCAATGTTTGTATTTGGCCTTGGCCTATTTCTATAGATATGTGTAATAACTTGATCAACTTCTTTGTGGCTCTGCTCTAACATTGCCCCCTAGCTTGGTTTCTTCCGGGTCTTCCCCTGTGCTCAAATTGATGGCCTTAACAGCCTCTTGATATGGTTGCATATTGTTAGCTTTCCTTTTTATTTCCCTTGACATTTTCTCAGAGAGTTAAAGATCTTTATCATCTTCCTCTTTAGCTTGGTTGATAGGATCATCAAAATTATATTGGATTGCAGGAGTAGAATTATCGGTGGTTTTTGGCATGGATTTGCACCTTTATCATGTTTTGGCTCAGATTTTAGTATATGAAATTTGAAAATGCATATGTAGAGAAAGTATTGTCATTTTTAAATTTACGATATAAATGCAAGAGAAAGAAAGGGGATCTTAATTGAAAACAAAACATAACTTTTATTAATCTTAAATATTGTCTGAAACAAAATAGGGAAACCCTTACAAGTAACCTCTATGCCTCGGGCTTGACATAGGTTCTTTCAGAAACAAGAAAAATTAATTAGGAAAGAAAAAGATCTCAGTAATCTCCACGGCCGTCCATCTTTATAGTTTTTCTCCTGGGGCGCATTCTCTGATGAATTCAGTTGCCCCTTTGGTGTTGGCTTTGTTGGATATTTTTGCCCCATGTTTGCTCTGCACTACTCAATTGTTGACAAAAGTCTCTTGGATCGGAGGAAAATGTACTTCACCCTTCAAAGTATCTTTATATTTTTCTTCAGGGTATTGTCCTAACTGGACTATCCACTGGTCCCTTAGCCTTTGTAGAGCTCTTTCGAAAGCTTCATTGTGTTCTAGCGGGAGTCCACATCCCAACAGATATTCTTTCAGCGAGTTTATCTGGGTTTTGCTTGTCTGCTTGCCCCAGAGTTAGTGACTACTTCAATTGCGTTTATTGTCATCCCATCGTGCAACGGCATATGGTTTGATATGATGTCGAGCTTCTCGAAAGTGATGTCTTAAGAATCCAGCAAATCCTACACCTTGTGCTTGAAAGGCCAACAATGTTCTATGGTACGTCCATGAGAATTAGCATGATACTCGCATTTGGCATTGGCGTCGTATCTTCGTGGGAGTGGCCCGACTGGAGGAGCTAGAGGCTTGAGCTCCACTAAGGATGCCTTAACTAACTGTTGCAATAACTGGCTAGGTGGCATAGGGAGTGGATCAAATTTCCTGGGTGGCTTTTTGCCTTGCTGCTGCCCTAGTGGGATCACTAATGGTTGTTGTACCCTGGGTTATGACGCTGCAGCATTAATTTTTCCCTCTTTTCCTTTGGTGAAGTTTGAAGCAGGCCATTTTGAATTGTAGGGAGCATTTGATGGTCCCCCTGATATCTTCCCACTTTTTATCCCAATCTCGATTCTTTCTATGATGGTTACTAGGTCTGAGAACCCCGGAGAGATACTTCCAACCATCATCTCATAATACATCCCGTGCAAAGTTCCCATGAACATGTCTACTAACTCCTTCTCTAACAGTGGCGGTTGCACACGGGATGCCAACTCCCTCCATCTTTGAGCATACTCCTTGAAGGACTCTTCTTTCTTCTGGGACAAATTCTTGAGTTGCATGCGGGTAGGCGCCATGTCCAGGTTATATTTGTAATGCTTTAGGAAAGCATTAGCAAGATCTGCTCAGGTTCTAATATGCGTTCACTCCAATTGCACATACCATTCTGAAGATGCCCCACTCAGGCTATCTTGAAAATAGTGAATCATCAGCTTCTGATCATGGGCATGGGCATGCATCTTCTTGCAGTACATACGAAGGTGATTTCTTGGACAAGTGAGCACCTTGTATTTTTCAAATTCAGGTACTTTGAACTTTGGTGGAATCACCACCTCAGGAACTAGGCCCATTTCGAGAGCATCTACTTCAAAAGCATCGAAACCCTCCACATCTTTTAGTCTTTCCTCCAGAGCTTTGTATTGATTCATCGTCAGTGGATTATCAACAGCATAAGTACCAGTCGTCTTTAATGGCGCTTGGTTGGCATCCTCTGGGTCGTGGTCTCCGTATTTCATGTCCTAGTAGTTTTCTGCATTATTGGTTGGAATCTGTAGGGTACGAGATGCCCCTGCTTTTGGAGGCGGTGGTACAAACCCTTCAGCTTTAGCTTCTTGTTGGGCCATGACGGACTTCTGGAGTCCTGCCTCTGACTCTTTCCTTAGTTGGTGACCGATTGATGCACCAATAGTTTGAGCTACTTCTTTGAAAGCTGCCCTGGGAATCTGGTCTTGCCTGTCAATAATGTTCTTCAAAGCTAGGAGAACTTGACTCAGATCTCCTTTCATTGAAGTGACATCACCCTTTACTTGGTTGAGATTCTCTTTGAATGCAGCCCGGGTTTCCTCGATTTTCTCCATTGCTTTCTGTTGGTATGCCCTTGTTTGATATGGAGGCCAAGGAGGTGGAGACCTTCTTCTACCAAAGGTTCAACTGGAGAGATGTTTTTTTTTTTGAAAAATGAGTTTTGACATGATATGCGGGTGTTCGTGAATGCATGTGTGTGATTGAATACGTATGAATATGAAATGGTTACTTGTTTTAAATGTCTTATTAACTTGGGTATGTATTTTTCTTTTGGTTATTTTTTATTCGATGACCAGCTTAAAAATAGATACGCCAATGAGATAGGGAACAAAATGCCGTTATTGAAGGTAACATAATTCTGATATTGAAAAATATTACAATCTTTAAACCAAAACTTTATTTGCGTGAAATCAAGCAAAGGGAAATAAGTCTTCTAGGTGTGCCTGCAGATATCTGCTCTTGAAACCATCCCCTATTGCTGGACAAATCTTGAGAAATTCTTCAGCATATTATTTCCATTTTGTGACCTTGATTCCAGACATGTTTGGCATGTTAACGCGGGCAACTTGTTTCCCTCTGGTATCCATTTTTAAGGCAGTCACCAAAAATCTTGCTTTTTGTCATATTTTTTATTTCGTACCCTGTGAATAAGACAAATAAAAGAAGCAAATGATGAATATGAGATATATATGTGTGATACGGTGGGAGAACTGACTTGAGGTTTTGCGTTTGTGTTCGCAAATGTTGCGGTTTAGCAAGAGTCGCCACTGACTTTTCTTTTATCTAAAAGGAAAGGTGAAAAAGCACAAGAAAGACCTTTAGAGATGTTTTCTTGAGTTCGGGGGGTAGATTATGAAAAGGAAAGGTATTAGCACCCTTTTCATCCATGGTTTTCTATTGGCTCTTAGTTACTTGCTAGATCACTTTCTTTTGTTTGAAATTGTGCTTGTGATGTGGTTTTTCAAAGTATTTTGAAAATGTAACTTTGTAATGATTCTCGTTTCTATAAGAACGCATACAAAGTGTTTGTTTCGAAAATAGTTCAAAGAGGTGTTTGTGAGATGTGTTTTTGAAAGTGATTTTGTTGTGAGCAAGCGAGTAACTGAGAGTGAACCTACCTACTCAAAAGGTCTTAGATGTTCTTTTCCTCCTCCTTTAGATGTTGCTATCTTACCATTGATTTGGTAAGAAGCCCCATCGTTGGATGTGAAGGGAAGGGCGTTAGGACGTTTGTATAGTCATAGATGGCAACATATGGGACGTTTTAGCAATGTCGTTTTATGGACTAGATCGTTTACCGAAGGCAACATCATGGGTCATCGAGGGACTACGGTCTTTTATCGAGGGTCTTTTGCTAAAACACCCATGTTCGAGGGACATGACTATTTTTCCGATAGGCAACAAAGTGAGATTACCCTAAGGGTGCATGTGTGCAAGTGTGTTTGGTTTGCATGTATTTAGTCTTGATTAGGGTGATCTATTTGTTGATTTTCATATTTTGTCATACAAACCCTAATTACTAGCATTTACATTTTAAAGTGATAAGTTGCAGAAATGTAAAGTCCTACGCTATTACAATATTTAGGGGATGGGGGTACATATTTATGAATGGGGGTTGCAAGTAAAAATAAGTCCTAAGTTACTATTACAACCATATTGAAATGTACAATATAAGAAAGAAATGGACTTGTTTAGAGAATGTTTTTTGTCTTAAAAAAAAGAAATAAATTAGTTAATAAAAGAAAATATTTTTATGTCTTTTTATGTTAATATTAAAAATGATGAAAAGGGAAATAAATGAAAGACAGAAACAGCGTGCTATTGCAAGCAAAATAAACAAGGATCAGAAGTTCTGAAGCCAGGCGCGTGATGACTCAGAAAGAAACGTCAGTGGAATTAGAAGTTCTGGATTCGTACACTCTGAGGTCCTGCAAGAAACGTTAGAGGGAAAACACAAAAATTTTGGGTGGTATTCAGACAGTGGGCCACAAGTCAGAAGTTCTGTATTACACTAAAACAGTGAGTAAACTTCATAAGTTCAGTGTATTGTCCGTATATGAAAATCAGAAACTCTGAGTGTTTGAAAACAACAAATGGAAACATCAGGAGTTCAGTGTATCTGACATGTAAGGAGAACTCAGAAGTTTTGTATGTGTTAGAACAGTGAGTGAATCATCAGAATTTCTAAATTGTGTTGAGCCAATGAGTGAACATTAGCAGTTCAGAGCGTTATCAGCATGTAAGAATCAGAAGTTCAGTGTGTGTTAACAGTGAGAAAAAAAATCATAGAAGTTTGTGTGTTAAAACAGTGAAGAGAACTTAGAAGTTCTGTGTGCTTAACAGTGAGAAAAATCATAGAAGTTCTGTATGTTAAAACTATGAATGAACATCAGAAGTTTTATGCCATATTTCAACTCTTAATCAGCACATCAGCAATTTATTCAGTTCTTTTTAAACAGCAAATCAGAAGGATAACAACACAACAGTTTATAGAAGTTCTAAATCTAAATTTGAGTCTAGCCCTAATCAAGAAATTCTTATCCACAGTTTTTTATACTTATGCAATGATATGAACAACATCAATAATATGATATTTACGTGTTTAATGATGTTCTGAATGAAAAAGATGCAAAGTCAGAAAGACTTACCTTGAACCTGGAACGTGGGCTTGGAGCTTTGAGTTGCTACTTTTGGATGTTCTAGAATCAGCAAGAGTAACGGAAGAGGAAGTGCCAAGCTCTTTGATTCAAAAGGAAGAACAAAGGTTCGATTTTCTGTTTGGGATTTCTGGATTTTTTATGAAGGTTTCAACTTCCTTTTCTCTCCCTTTTTTACCAATCTCTCTTCCAAAGTCAGCCTCTCCCTCAAAGCCCAACCCTTTGAAAGTGTGATGGAGCAACTTATTTATAGGTGAATTTGTTGTGATTTTGGGGGGAAAGACAAATGGGATTTTAAATCAATTTGGCATCCTGCTCCCTTGCTTTTTCATCACTGTTTTCGTATGCTAGTTTGGTGCAATTATGGGATGCAGGCGTAGGCTGAATTAGCTGTTGGTTATAGGTTTGCAGCGGGTTCTATAAACAAGGTTTTTGGATTTGGTCATGTTCTGACCAAAGCGTTGAATATAGCCTTCATATGCTAAGGTGATGCCTTGTTCTTGAAGCAAGCATGGTGGTTGTTAGCAGGAATTGAGGAAAAGCAAAAGCAAAGCATGGGCCTAGTACCAAAGTTTGCTATCCCAAGACAGTAGAAGTACACGTGGTGAAAATCCTTTGGATAAAGACTCAGAAAGTGGTTGTGAGCATTAAATGATGATGAGACTTATCACAACCAGAAATCTTGCAATGTGAGATTCTACACCACGGCTTAGTTCTGAATCAGAAGTTCAGCTTCAGTGTAACGTCCAACCTCTGATCTTTGTATCTTCTGGCTCCAGCATGTTCTGAAGGCGTTTCCAGACTTTCTAGGAAGCTTGCAGCATGTCTTGTATCCTTTTTGAATTACCCTGGCAAACTCTGACTGAAACTTTGTGAAAAACTTGCCCATAAGCTCTGACCATACTCTGTCTTGAGAATATCCAGAATTTGCTGAGTGTTAGGGCGATAATCTGGTCAGAAGTTCTGAAATTGTCATATTTCTTAAACACTTAGAAAAATTCTAAGTATTTAGAATTTTGACTTTCCAAAGTAAATTTTGACTTTTGAAATTTTTTTGATGAAACAAACTTCATATTCCAACATGTCTTGATGAAATATGATTTTTGAGATTTGATTTTCATCAAAAGTCAAAGTTGGACTTCTCATTGTGCAAATGACCATTTTGCCCTTGCGGATGACTTTTCTTGAAAAATTGCAGTTCAAGGCTTGGAATTGGATGCAAGCAAACTTGAGGATCCAGGGTGATTCCTTGAGAAATGAGAGGGCAAATTTTGGGGTACAACAGCTGCCCCTGTTCAATCTTCTTACACCTGAAGAGTTAGATTGGTAATTCTGTCATTCGTGACTTGAAGGTGGAAGATGAATTAACACTAGAGTGCCCAGAAAATTTGCACTCGAAGATGTGTTAGTTGATTATGTGGGGAATGGGCTTAAAAATGCCATTTGGAGAGATAATGGATAATTTTTGGAGATGGGCTTAAAGATTCCATCCAGAAATGATTGCTAACTCGTATCTGTGAAATGTACTAAATGAGCGTCAGAATGACATCTGAATCTGGATCATATCTGGATTGTATTTGAATGAGTAACAGAATGACATCTGAATCTGGATCGTATTTGGACTGTATTTGAATGAGTGAAAGAATGACATCTGAATTTGGATCGTATCTGGACTGTATTTGAATGAGTGACAGAATGACATCGGAATCTGGATCATATATGGACAGTATTTGAAGGAATCTGGAGTAAGTATCAGAATGTCAGCCATAGCTGGATCGCATCTGAATTATTTCTTGAAGAGAATCTGGAGTAAATATCAGAATGTCAGCCATATCTGGATCGCATCTGAACTGTTTCTAGAAGAGAATTTGGAATAAGTATCAGAATGTCAGCCATATCTGGATCGCATCTGAACTGTTTCTAGAAGAGATTCTGAGTAAGTATCAAAATGTCAGCCATATCTGGACCGCATTTGAACTGTCTCTAGAAGGAATCTGGAATAAGTATCAAAATGTCTGCCATATCTGGATCACATCTGAACTATCTCTAGAAGGAATCTGGAATAAGTATCAGAATGTCAGCCATATCTGGATCGCATCTGAACTGTTTCTAGAAGGAATCTGGAATAAGTATCAGAATGTCAGCCATATCTGGATCGCATCTGAACTGTTTCTAGAAGGAATCTGGAATAAGTATCAGAATGTCAGCCATATCTGGATCGCATGTGAACTATCTCTAGAACGAATCTGGAATAAGTATCAGAATGTCAGCCATATCTGGATCACATCTGAACTGTCTCTAGAAGGAATCTGGAATAAGTATCAGAATGTCATCCATATCGGGATCACATCTGAACTATTTCTAGAAGGAATCTGGAATAAGTATCAGAATGTCAGCCATATCTGGATCGCATCTGAACTGTCTCTAGAAGGAATATGGAATAAGTATCAGAATGTCAGCCATATCTGGATCGCATATGAAATGTTTCTAGAAGGAATCTGGAATAAGTGTCAGATGTCAGCCATATCTGGATCGCATCTGAATTGTTTCTAGAAGGAATCTAGAATAAGTATCAGAATGTCAGCCATATCTGGATTGCATCTGAACTGTCTCTAGAAGGAATCTGGAATAAGTATCAGAATGTCAGCCATATCTGGATCGCATCTGAACTGTTTCTAGAAGGAATCTGGAATAAGTATCAGATGTCAGCCATATCTGGATCGCATCTGAACTGTTTCTAGAAGGAATCTGGATTAAGTATCAGAATGTCAGCCATATCTGGATCGCATCTGAACTATCTCTAGAAGGAATCTGGAATAAGTATTAGAATGTCAGCCATATCTGGATCGCATCTGAACTGTTTCTAAAAGGAATCTGGAATAAGTATCAGAATGTCAGCCATATCTGGAATGCATTTGAACTATTTCTAGAAGGAATCTGGAATAAGTATCAGAATGTCAGCCATATCTGGATCGCATCAGAACTGTTTCTTGAAGGAATCAGGAATAAGTATTAGAATGTCATCCATATCTGGATCGCATCTAAACTATCTCTAGAAGGAATCTGGAATAAGTATCAGAATGTCAGCCATATCTGGATCGCATCTGAACAGTCTCTAGAAGGAATCTGGAATAAGTATCAGAATGTCAGCCATATCTGGATCGCATCTGAACTATTTCTAGAAGGAATCTGGAATAAGTATCAGAATGTCAGCCATATCTGGATCGCATCTGAACTGTTTCTAGAAGGATTCTGGAATAAGTATCAGAATGTCAGCCATATCTGGATCGCATCTGAACTGTCTCTAGAAGGAATCTGGAATAAGTATCACAATGTCAGCCATATCTGGATCGCATCTGAACTATTTCTAGAAGGAATCTGGAATAAGTATCATAATGTCAGCCATATCTGGATCGCATCTGAACTGTCTCTAGAAGGAATCTAGAATAAGTATCAGAATGTCAGCCATATCTGGATCGCATCTGAACTGTTTCTAGAAGGAATCTTTGTCTGTTGATTGATCTTTCCTGAAAAGTTAAAGAGTTAGTTGTATGAAATGTCATGATGTATGCATTGCTTAATTGTGTTCCCAAGATAAATGAGATTTGTGTTATATGTATTTTGTATGCATATGTTATGAATTTTGTTGAAATGTAACTTTGTCTTGGAAAATAAATCCTTGACAAGTGTTGGGGAGTCATTAAATCCCAGACTGCTGTTGAAGAGTAGGTGAGTCTTCAAACTTTTCTTAGAATGTTTCCACCAAGGATTCCTGTTTTGTTGAGGAGAACTGTGTCGGGGAAAGTTGAAAACTCTGTGGAGAGTATTGATTCCTGCTTGGGGCAAAAAGTTCAGGAGTCTTGGTAGTCCGTTGCTCTACTGGGGAGTCGAAGTTGAACTAACGTCTGGTTGGGTCCAGGCTTCATAGTAACCTGCTGGGGATCGTAGAATACTCTACTGGGGAAAGGGAGTTGTGGTCCTTTTATTTGTAGTAGTTGGAGAGGCAAACTCAAACTGGGGAATCTGTAGTTTGTTGGGGAAATAAATGCGGTTGTCGGTCTACTAGAGAGGTGACGACTTCGTTAGGGAAAGTCTTCGAGGACTCTTGAGGTTGGCTCAGCTGGGGGAAGGTTTTCAGAGATTAAACCCTTGTTGGGAGTCATCCTATGAGAAGGATTTTGGGGAGATTTGTCATTGCCCCTAGTAGCAAGTTTTTGTGGCAATGCCAAAAAATGTTTGATCGTACGTAACCCTTTGCTGAGATTGACGTTCAATGCCCCAAGTGACGGAGATGGAGACTTACCCCTGGTTACTCTCTAATTCTTGAGAGATTTCTTGGAATCTTGACTGGACTGCCCCAGGTGTGCTTACATAGTGATATGTCATGCCCCCTTGTTGATAGGAGATTTGTCATTGTAAGTGTCATCCTACGTGAATTGATTTTGTTCACTGAGAGAGCTTTCGTTCACTGGATATTCATTGTGTAAATTTCTCCGCTGCTAAACAAATAGCCATATGCAAACAGTGATATTCAAGTAATGCGAAGTTCATGTTTGTCTTGAAATTTTGAAAAATGCGTTTTTAGCAAGTAAAGAAGTTTGTAATTCAACTCTGGATTTTGAGTAAAGCCTTACAGGAGTCAGGATACCTTTTGTAACAGTATGCTTTCAAACTAACCCATGCTTCAATTAGGACTTTTGAAGGGTTGTAACATGGCTTGGTTCACGGTTTAAGAAACAAAGGATAATGGCTCAAAGTATATTTGTACCCACCCGCTCTTCGTAATGTTCTTCGGTCCTAAACTCAGTTAATTGTGCGTTTGAACTCCAATTGGGTCTGGAATGACGTCTTGGTGATGGTTCAGACAAGTTTAGTTTATCAGAAAGCAATCATTTTCTGCAACATTTTTTCAATGTTGTTGAGGATTTGTAGTGACCTCTTTCTTTTGATTTGATATCCCTAATTTTTGCCTGATTGTTCTTGTTTTGAGATTACAGTCAGCGGGATGCCCCAGTTTTCTTTAAGTCTCTTTCGTAGGTTTTGACTTAGTGGGCCTTTCTTTTTTTGAGAGATAATGACTGCCTATGTGATAGGTAACCATCACCGTCTTTTGATTCCAGAGGAATGTTTCTTGACGTCATTCGTTGTATTACGAGATGAGAGTTTGCGGCTAAACGCGCGTTTGAATTAACTGAGTGACTACTCTGCCCCAGGTTTTGTTTAAAGGTTTTAATTTTGTGAAAAAGAAAAACTTCTACTTCTTTGGCTCGAAGGGGTTGACTAGGGATTATCTTCCTTATAACTCCAGTATTTAGGATTTTAAAAAACGCTTGTACATCGTCAGCAAGGTCTGTTCAAAAGCATAATGTATGAGATTATGGCATTGTTTTAGTCATCCTCCCTCTAAAGGCTTGTAACTTTTAGCAAGAGTTGAATGTCATAAAGTGAGTAAAAAGCATAGTTTAAATTTAATGAAAACAAATGGATTGATTCAAGACAAACATATGTAATGCATTAATTAAACAAAGTTTGACATTAATAGATAATTGTTTGAATAACAAAAGAGAAATTACAACTTGAAAACTCAAAATGAACAAAAGCCTCTTTGTTTGAACTTGTCACTTAAGGTGGTGAGCCTTTGAGGGACGGTAGAAGAATTCCAGTTGACCATCTGGTGCATATTCTAGCGTTCCTTCATCAATCAGATCTTGAATTTTATTTCTTAACGTCCAACAGCTATTGGTGTCATGTCCAGGACTGTTGGAGTGATACGCGCACCTTGCATTTGGGTTGTACCTTAGGGACACTGTGTTAGTATTCTGAGGGGGGTCTTTTAACGTAACCAGCTTGGCCTCCAACAGGTGTTGTAGTGCTTGAGACAATGACATGTTGATTTCGGTGAAGCGTATTTCCGATGTATTCTGCCTACGCCGATTACCCTGTTGTTGTTGGTGAGATTATTGTTGGGCTCGTGACGCAGAAGCAATTTGGAAAGGTGCACTCTTCACCGGAGGATGATCAATGACTCGATCTCCACTTCTGGCTGTTTGCCCCATTTGGTTGCATATGTCTTGATGAAGCTTGTTGACAAGGGCTTTCAACTCCTCCTGTCCTTGAGCCAGGTTTTAAATAAGAGCCATCTGACCCACCAGATGTCCCATCATCTGGAATTTCATTGTTGCCATTTCAATTTGTAGCCTTTCCAACTGATCATCCTTGGTGTCCTCCGGATTCCACATGACCATGCCCCTTGTGAGGAGAGATTTCACCTCTTCTTTTCCCTTGGATAGGTTCAAGAACATCTCTTGAAGTTGAGCGTTTTGAGCCTGGATGCCTTTCACCATTTGTTCCATATCCATCTTACTGAAATAAACAGTAAGAAGATAAAGAGACCTGTATGGGAGAAACCTGTCATGATATGATGCATGATATATGGATGCATGTTTTCAAGGATCTTGTGGGGTAAATGTTAGTAGTCACTTACAACTTTGATTGGAGAACTTTGTATCGGTGGATGTCTTTCCACGAGAATCAAGCTCACCATGTCAAGTGGGTCATAGCCCTTGACTCAAGTTGTTGTACTTGATCTTTGACGGCGTTTAGAGGAAAATAAATCCTCTTTCCCCCTGGTAGACGTCTGGTTCAACGTGACCCTGCATCAAAGACCCTTGAGATCCTTGGAATGCTATGGTTTAATGTTATTGAAAATGCTATGGTATGATGTTATGATGTTATGTACAAATATGTGAGGTAAGCCAGTTTATATACAAATAATCATATTCACACAAAGTAGACAAGTCCTTAGGTTTAGGCTTGCATGGAGTTTGTAGGTAAGTACGATCTTGAAGTTTAGTAGGCTTGCATGGAGTTTGTAGGTAAGTATCACTGATCTTTCTCCCGGCTTCGTTCAATAGGCGATTGACTCGCAACCAAACAAAGCTCAAGAGTCCAACCTCAATGAGTGTAGCATCGAGTATCTGTCGACCTTGGAAATACACCAAGTTCGGCCACCTCGCTACGTCCTACTGGCCAAGTTGTGCAATCTAAAGGTTCTAAGGTCAGTTGATGCTTTATGACACCACGCGGCGGCCCCGTACTCTCCTTGATTGACTCAAGGGTTACCGGTACCAACCAAAGTGCCACATCAACGTAGCTACTGCTTCAACCGTGTCGGTATACCCCACACAGTTCCCTCACAGTTTATTGCTACTTACCTAAAAGGTGTCCCCAAATCCGGCTGTAGGATTTTTAACAGTAACCCAAACAAGGACCCATAATGTAAAGCAAACAAATCAAACAATGTAAGCAAGTAAATGTGATCTAACCCTAAGGTAACCTCACTTTTAAAAAATCCCCAGCAGAGTCGCCAGTTCTGTGATACGGTGGGAGAACTGACTTGAGGTTTTGTGTTTGTGTTTGCAAATGTTGCGGTTTAGCAAGAGTCGCCACCGACTTTTCTTTTATCCAAAAAGAAAGGTGAAAAAGCACAGGAAAGACCTTTAGAGATGTTTTCTTGAGTTCGGGGGGTAGATTATGAAAAGGGAAGGTATTAGCACCCTTTTCATCCATGGTTTTCCATGGGCTCTTAGTTACTTGCTAGATCACTTGCTTTTGTTTGAAATTGTGCTTGTGATGTGGTTTTTGAAAGTATTTTGAAAATGTAACTTTGTAATGATTCTCGTTTCTATAAGAACGCATACAAAGTGTTTGTTTCGAAAATAGTTCAAAGAGGTGTTTGTGAGATGTGTTTTTTAAAGTGATTTTGTTGTGAGCAAGCGAGTAACTGAGAGCGAACCTACCTACTCAAAAGTTCTTAGATGTTATTTTCCTCCTCCTTTAGATGTTGCTATCTTAACATTGATTTTGTAAGAAGCCCCATCGTTGGATGTGAAGGGACGGGCGTTAGGACGTTTGTATAGTCATAGAAGACAACATATGAGACGTTTTAGCAATGTCGTTTTAGAGACTAGATCATTTACAGAAGGCAACATCGTGGGTCATCGAGGGACTACGGTCTTTTATCGAGGGTCTTTTGCTAAAACGCCCATGTTCGAGGGACATGACTATTTTTCTGATAGGCAACAAAGTGAGATTACCCTAAGGGTGCATGTGTGCAAGTGTGTTTGATTTGCATGTATTTATTCTTGATTAGGGTGATCTATTTGTTGATTTTCATATCTTGTCATACAGACCCTAATTACTAGCATTTACATTTTAAAGCGATAAGTTGCAGAAATGTAAAGTCCTACGCTATTACAATATTTAGGGGATGGGGGTACATATTTATGAATTGGGGTTGCAAGTAAAAATAAGTTCTAAGTTACTATTACAACCATATTGAAATGTACAATATAAGAAAGAAATGGACTTGTTTAGAGAATGTTTTTTGTCTTAAAAAAAAGAAATAAATTAGTTAATAAAAGAAAATATTTGTATGTCTTTTTATGTTAATATTAAAAATGATGAAAAGGGAAATAAATGAAAGACAGAAACAGCGTGCTACTGCAAGCAAAATAAATAAGGATCAGAAGTTCTGAAGCCAGGCGCATGATGACTCAGAAAGGAACATCAGTGGAATCAGAAGTTCTGGATTTGTACACTCTGAGGTCCTGCAAGAAACGTTAGAGGGAAAACACAGAAATTCTGGGTGGTATTCAAACAGTAGGCCACAAGTCAGAAGTTATGTATTACACTAAAATAGTGAGTAAACTTCAGAAGTTCAGTGTATTGTCAGCATGTGAAAATTAGAAACTCTGAGTGTTTGAAAACAGCGAATGGAAACATCAGAAGTTCAGTGTATCTGACATGTAAGGAGAACTCAGAAGTTCTGTATGTGTTAGAACAGTGAGTGAATCATCAGAAGTTCTGAATTATGCTGAGCCAATGAGTGAACATTAGCAGTTCAGTGCCTTATCAGCATGTAAGAATCAGAAGTTCAGTGTGTGTTACAGTGAGAGAAAAAAATCATAGAAGTTTTGTGTGTTAAAACAGTGAAGAGAAATCAGAAGTTCTGCGTGCTTAACAGTGAGAAAAATCATAGAAGTTATGTATGTTAAAACTATGAATGAACATCAGAAGTTTTATGCCATATTTCAACTCTTAATCAGCACATCAGCAATTTATTCAGTTCTTTTTAAACAACAAATCAGAAGGATAACAACACAATAGTTTATATAATTTCTAAATCTAAATCTGAGTCTAGCCCTAATCAAGAAACTCTGATCCACGGTTTTTCTACTTATGCAATGATATGAACAACATCAATACTATGATATTTACATGTTTAATGATGTTCTGAATGAAAAAGATGTAAAGTCAGAAAGACTTACCTTGAACCCGGAACGTGGGCTTGGAGCTTTGAGCTGCTACCTTTGGATGTTCTGGAATCAGCAAGAGTAACAGAAGAGGAAGTTCCAAGCTCTTTGATTCAAAAGGAAGAACAAAGGTTTGGTTTTCAATTTGGGATTTCTGGATTTTTTATAAAGGTTTCAACTTCCTTTTCTCTCCCTTTTTTACCAATCTCTCTTCCAAAGTCAGCCTCTCCCTCAAAGCCCAGCCCTTTGAAAGTGTGATGGAGCAACTTATTTATAGGTGAATTTGTTGTGATTTTGGGGGGAAAGACAAATGGGATTTTAAATCAATTTGGCATCCTGCTCCCTTGCTTTTTCATCACTGTTTTCGTATGCTAGTTTGGTGCAATTATGGGATGTAGGCGTAGGCTGAATTAGCTGTTGGTTATAGGTTTGCAGCGGGTTCTATAAACAAGGTTTTGGGATTTGGTCAAGTTCTGATCAAAGCGTTGAATATAGCCTTCATATGCTAAGGCGCTGCCTTATTCTTGAAGCAAGCATGGTGGTTGTCAGCAGGAATTAAGGAAAAGCAAAAGCAAAGCATGAGCCTAGTACCAAAGTTTGCTATCCCAAGATAGTAGAAGTACACGTGGTGAAAATCCTTTGGATAAAGACTCAGAAAGTGGTTGTGAGCATTAAATGATGATGAGACTTATGACAACCAGAAATCCTGCAACGTGAGATTCTACACCATGGCTTAGTTCTAGATCAGAAGTTCAGCTTCAGCGTAACATCCAACCTCTGATCTTTGTATCTTCTGGCTCCAGCATGTTCTAAAGGAGTTTCCAGACTTTCCAGGAAGCTTGCAGCACGTCTTGTATTCTTTTTGAATTACCCTGGTAAACTCTGACTGAAACTTTGTGAAAACTTACCCATAAGCTCTGACCATACTCTGTCTTGAGAATATCCAGAATTTGCTGAGTGTTAGGGCGATAATCTGGTCAGAAGTTCTGAAATTGTCATATTTCTTAAACACTTAGAAAAATTCTAAGTATTTAGAATTTTGACTTTCCAAAGTAAATTTTGACTTTTGAATTTTTTTTTGATGAAACAAACATCATATTCCAACATGTCTTGATGAAATATGATTTTTGAGATTTGATTTTGATCAAAAGTCAAAGTTGGACTTCTCAGTGTGCGAATGACCATTTTGCCTTTTTGGATGACTTTTCTTGAAAAATTGCAGTTCAAGGCTTGGAATTGGATGGATGGAAACTTCAGGATCCAAGGTGATTCCTTGAGAAATGAGAGGGCAAATTTTGGGGTACAACAGCTGCCCCTGTTCAATCTTCTTACACCTGAAGAGTTAGATTTGTAATTCTGCCATTCGTGACTTGAAGGTGGAAGATGATTGAACACTAGAGTGCCCAGAAAATTTGCACTCGAAGATGTGTTAGTTGATTATGTGGGGAATGGGTTTAAAGATGTCATTTGACGAGAAACCAGAGCTCATCTTGTCTTTGAGCTAACCCTTGAATGGCAGTCACCTGCCCCAGCATCTGGGATTTCATTACATCCACCTCAGTTTGTAGGTGTTTCAGCCTTTCATCCTCAGCATTGTTCCTGACAAAGGTCTCCATGAGAAGTGTCCTTAGCTCCTCCTGCCCCTTGGATAGATTCAGGAGGATTCCCCTGAACTGAGTCTCTTGAGCGAGAAGGTCCTGGTTATCTGGTCGGAAGGCCATTGCTGAAATAAACAGCGAGAAAGGTAAGTGACCTGCAACAAAGATACCTGTTATGTAACGATGTGCATGACATATATGCAATGTTTTCAAGGATCTCGCGGGGTAAACAAAAATTGTTAGAACTAGGTAGCTTGATTGAGGGAACTTCATGTTTGCTGAGATTCCTTCTTCAAGGATCAAAGGCTCACCATATCCAGTGGGTCATAGCCCCTGACAACTTTGTCTAGAGGAAAATAAATCCTCTTTGTCCCTTGTTGGGATAGCTGATTCACCATGACCTGCATCACAAGCCCTTGAGATCCTTGAAATGGGTTAGGATGTATGCAATGGTATGATGTTATGGTATGCATGGGGTAATGTAGGTAACCCTGTTATGAGTCCCAATTAAGGACTGCAAGCCAAAACCTGCAAGAAACTCAAGTAAAACTTGTTATGAGTCCTAATTAAGGACTATAAACGAAACCTACAAGAAACTTAGTAAACCTTGTTATGAGTCCTAATTAAGGACTACAAACAAAACCTGCAAGAAGCTCAAGTGTCAGACAACAAGCATGCAAATAGTCAAGTACGAAGGCACACAAGTCACACAAGAGAAACCCTTAGACTTTAGGCCAGCATGGGGTCTGGGTATTACCCTCTTGAAGTTAGTGGGCTCAACCTGTCCTATTAGAAGTAACCGGGTTCTAAGGGTCCCAATATCACGGGATTGCTTTCATTGTTCATCGTTTCGATTTAGCCACTGAACTGGCGACCGAAATATTCCAGGAAAGCAACCCTCAATTGAGTGTAGTATCGAGTATCAACCAACCTCGGACTGCACCAAAGTCAGTTATCTCACTACCCTAAAGAGGCCAAGATAGTTCAATTAAGGTTCCTAAGGTCTATTGATGCTTCACGACACCACGCGGAGGCCCCGTACTCTCCTTGACTGAACTCAAGGGTTACCGGTACACACCAAAGTGCCACATCAACGTAGCAGACTGTTTCAACCATGTCGGTATACCCTGCACAATTCCCTCACAGTCTTGTTGCTACTTTCTAAGAAGGTATCCCCAGATCCGGGTTAGGATCTATAGAACTCCCAAGACAGTCCCACAATAATAAAGCAAGCAAATCAATACAATTGAAAACACAGTTATGAACTAACCCTAAGGTACACCTCACTTTAAAAATAATTCCCCAGCAGAGTCGCCAGTTCTGTGATCGGTGGATCTGGAACTGACTGTTTAACGCTGGTTCGCGAAATGTCGCGGAAGCAAGAGTCGCCACCGTCTTTTATTTTCTCCAAATGGAAAGGACAAAAGCACAGAAAAATTCCTTATAGAGATTGCTCTCGGTTCGGGAGGTAGGTTATAGAAAGGGAAGGTGTTAGCACCCTTTCTATCCATGGTTATCCATGGGCTCTTAGATACTTGCTCATTGTGTTTTCAAAAATGGTTTGTTTGCTTTTCAATGTGGGTTTTAAAAAGTTTCTTTGAAAATTCCAGTTCGACTCTTGTATCGGTCCTCAAGAGTGTTTGAAAATTTGCTTTCGAAAGCTTTTGAAAATGTGTTGGTGTGAAAAGCATTTTTTGATTTGTTTTTGAAAGTAGAGCAAGTATCTAGAGTCATCTACCTACCCTAAGGAATTCGTCTGTGTAAATGTCCTTAAGGTAGTGCCATCCCACCATTGAGAGGTAGGTAGCACCACCGTTGGAGGTGTTCGGGTCAATTCGAGTTTAGGGACATGGTGATCACCAGAGCAATGGGAAGACACCTTAGAAGCTACCCTCATGCCAGGTTCCCGGATCATGAGGACTTACTAAGACATCCTCTACTCGACGATCACCTTTCGAGGCAAGGCAACAGTGAGGCGTACCCTAGGGGTGGTGTGTGCGATTTGTGTGTCGTTTTCATTCGCATTTATCTTGTCATGTTATTGGTGTTCTACGCTTGTTTTTATTTTGGTCCATACATTCTTTCATGCCATTTGATTAACAGTTAAAAGTTGCGAGAAAAGTAAATTCTAAGCTATTACAAAAGGCGCGGGTCCACATCGCCAAAATTAAACCAGGACCCGATTTGACAGAAAAATAAAGAATTAAAGAAAATAAAAGAATTAAAAAGTACGAGCAATTATTTACACGGCCTTGGGAGAGATACATAAATATTTAAACGAAATAAAATAAATATGCAAATTAATAATTAAATCGAAACGAGGGCGTTGGACCCTTTTTGCAAAATTAAAATTATATGGAATTAATTAATTAAAAAGAAAAGGAGATGTTTTTGGTATTTTATGATTTTTAAGATTTTAAGGAAAAAAGAATTAATTAAAATAAATACTAACCCTAATTCTAGTGGCTTTTAATTTATTAAGAAAACATTGAATTTTAACCTAAATTAACCCTAATTTTTATATACAAATTTAATTATAAAAATAAATATTTAATTATTTAATTATTATGGAATAAAAATAACAAGGATGAAAAATTATTAATTAAACCCTATTTCTACATTTTTTTAGATTTTTGTTATGAAAATATTAAATTAAACCCTAATTTAAAACTAATTAATTTACATGCAAATTTATTTAAAATATACATACTAAAATAAAATATTTATTATTTTTCTTTTTTCTGATTTTTAATGTGTTTTTTTTTTATATTTATGAAAGTGTTAAATTAATTAATAAAGCAATAATTAAAAGAAAGTATAAATAATAAAAAATAAAGAAAGAAAATAAATTGGCAAACCTAGGGGGTTCAGACCCCAAATAGGAGGTTTTTTCTTGATAATTCAGGCCCATTAACCTTGGCCTTGGTTGACTTGGGCGCCAGCGTGGATCTTTGTTGACCAAGTGCACCATACTCTTCAGATTGTGGCCGTTGATGTGATGCCTTAGGACGCGTGGATAGCTGGATTTGGAATGCGTATGGTGGTCTCCAGTACGTGAAACTGCATGTGAAGATTAATTGAAAAATAATATTGAGATAGTGAAGACCTGGGGCTCGAATCCAGGTCATGTACTTTACCACCAACTATGCTTGCCACTGAATCAACTCATACGCGTTTGATATATAATAATTAATAAACATTATAAAAGAAAAGAAAGTCAGGGGCCTCAAACGCGCGCGAAGATTTGAATCTTCCTATCACCGCTCCACACGTCATCATCTTCTTCGCATAGTTTTATTTTCCTGAAACAAAAGAAACATAGGCAACGGTTTTTACACCGTTCCCTTTGGCAACATATCAGAAAATAGCGACTAGCCCCAGGGGCTCTATAAATTAGGCGCGAGGGTAGCCTTGTGACCGTCTGAGCATGCTGGATTCAATGGTCCAAGTCTTGAAGTCCAATTTTTCCTTATTTGAAAAACCCTAATCTAAGGTCATGTAAACCCTAAAAAACGATAATGGTAGATTCGCATAGGGTGCATAAAAATTCAATCAAACACATGGGTTAGCTTCAGAATAGCATAAGGAATGTAAATCACATATTAAAACTTGTAAAAAACGCATGAATTGATATGCACGATTATGAATTTTATTTGAAACAGTTTGACTCCATTGTACCAATTCCGGGCGTATGAAGGTTGGAAAGTGATCCAGTTAGCTTCAGGGGGACACGAGGAAGCTTTTGCAATTGGTCTTGTGCCTTGAATCAACCTAAAACCTGATTTTCAGTTTTGGAGTTTTTTGACAAATTTCAAGTTTTGTTTTCCAGATTTTTGAGCAGCTGCGTGGTCAATCTCATTAGGTTTGTATTCAGGCTTATGTAATGAACCAATTAGGTCAAGAATTCTGATCAAAATCTCTTGCATTCATGGATTTTGAGATTTGATTTTCAAGATCTTTTTTCAAATATTTTCCATGTGTTTTTGTACAAATTATGATCCAATCAATCCAAATCTTTCCATATTTGAATATGCACGAGTTATTGAGTAGATTTTATGCAAAAAAGGATTGTAAAACTTAGGTTAAATATTTTCCATGTATTTAATTTGATTTAAATGAATTATTATAAATAAAAATTCAAATAAATAAATAAAAAATGAAGAAATACTTCCCTTTGGGCCAAGTGGTCGTGCACATGCCATGGATGATGAATTGTGGAAGAAAAATGGGCCCATTAGCAATTTTAGGTCATTTGAATCAATGTTGACTTTTCAAAATATCCAAAAATTTCCCAACTTCTACAAGGCATAACTTGCTCAATTTTTAAGCTTTGCTCATGTTCTAGGACATTTTGGAAAGGTCTTTGAATCCTCTAACCAATGCCTTTGGTCCCATGTCATTTTGATTTACCAATCTCAAGTTATGGCCTTTGACTTAAAGTCCCTTTTTGTTGACTTTTGAAAATGACCTATAATGTTAAAATTGATAACTTTTTGTGAGGGCATTTCTTGGACTTGAAGTATGAAGATGAGTTGTAGGAAATGTCTTTCTCTTCAAAATGAGCTTTGGATGGAATTTTTCTGATAATCCATGTGAAAGTTATGCCCTGGTCAATTTGCAGTTGACTTTTTCAGCTGTCCAAATAAGGAAACTTTTGCATCTTGATGATTTTTGAGCCAAGCTTTGAGAATCATGATCAAGCATTGATCCAATGATGTTTGTGGCTTCAAAATGATATGTTGACCAAAAATTTGAACTTTTGACTGTCAAATGACCATTTTGCCCCTACAGTTGACTGTAGTGCAATTAGGGTTTTTGACTGTGCAATTTTATGCTGAATGTCTTGAAACTTGATATGAGGATGCTTGACCATATTTGTAGGCATGTGAGACTTGATTGGACCTTTGGAAACTTCATTTTCTTGATCAGAACACAAACCCTAATTTTGACTGCTTATGAGGCCCTTGCACTGTGCAACCCTTGGGGAATTTTGAAGCTTTGACTTGGCAATTTCTTGAAGAATATGGGAGGGCAAATTTTGGGGTACAACAGCATCTAAACTGTTTCTAGAAGGAATCTGGAATAAGTATCAGAATGTCAGCCATATCTGGATTGCATCTGAACTGTCTCTAGAAGGAATCTGGAATAAGTATCAAAACGTCAGCCATATCTGGATCGCGTCTGAACTGTTTCTAGAAGGAATCTGGAATAAGGATCAGAATGTCAGCCATATATGGATCGCATCTAAACTGTTTCTAGAAGGAATCTGGAATAAGTTTCAGAATGTCAGCCATATCTGGATCGCATCTGAACTGTTTCTAGAAGGAATCTGGAATAAGTATCAGAATGTCAGCCATATCTGGATCGGATCTGAACTGTCTCTAGAAGGAATCTAGAATAAGTATGAGAATGTCAGCCATATCTGGATCGCATCTGAACTGCTTTTAGAAAGAATCTTTGTCTGTTGATTGATCTTTCATGAAAAGTTAAAGAGTTAGTTTTATGAAATGTCATGATGTATGCATTGCATAATTGTGTTCCCAAGATAAATGAGATTTGTGTTATATGTAATTTGTATGCATATGTTATGAATGTTGTTGAAATGTAACTTTGTCTTGGAAAATAAATCTTTGACAAGTGTTGGGGAGTCATTCCCGGACTTCTGTTGAAGAGTAGGTGAGTCTTCAAACTTTTCTTAGAATATTTCCACCAAGGATTCATGTTTTGTTGAGGAGAACTCTGTCGGGGAAAGTTGAGAACTCTGTGGAGAGTATTGATTCCTGCTTGGGGGAAAAAGTTCAGGAGTCTCGATTGTCCGTTGCTCTACTGGGGAGTCGAAGTTGAACTAATGTTTGGTTGGGTCCAGGCTTCACAGTAACCTGCTAAGGATTGTAGAGTACTCTACTGGGGAAAGGGAGTTGTGGTCCTTTTATTTGTAGTAGTTGGAGAGGCAAACTCAAACTGGGGAATCTGTAGTTTTTTGGGGAAATAAACCCGGTTGCCGGTCTGCTAGAGAGGTGATGACTTCGTTGGGGAAAGTCTTCGAGGACTCTTGAGGTTGTCTCAGCTGGGGGAAGGTTTTTAGAGATTAAACCCTTGTTGGGAGTCATCCTATGAGAAGGATTTTGGGGATATTTGTCATTGCCCCTAGTAGAAAGTGTTTGTGGCAATGCCAGAAAATGTTTGATTGTACGTAACCCTTTGCTGAGATTGACGTTCAATGCCCCAAGTGACGGAGATGGAAACTTGCCCTTGGTTACTCTCTAATTCTTGAGAGATTTCTTGTAATCTTGACTGGACTGCCCCAGGTGTGCTTAGATAGTGACATGTCATGCCCCCTTGTTGATAGGAGATTTGTCATTGTAAGTGTCATCCTACTTAAATTTATTTTATTCACTTAGAGAGCTTTCGTTCACTTGATATTCATTGTGTGAATTTCTCCGCTGTCAAACAAATAGCCATATGCAAACAGTGATATTCAAGTAATGCAAAGTTAATGTTTGTCTTGAAATTTTGAAAAATGTGTTTTTAGCAAGTAAAGAAGTTTGTAATTCAACTCTGGATTTTGAGTAAAGCCTTACAGGAGTCAGGATACCTTTTATAACAGTATGCTTTTGAACTAACCCATGCTTCAATTAGGACTTTTGAAGGATTGTAACGTGGCTTGGTTCACAGTTTAAGAAACAAAGAATAAAGGCTCAAAGTATATTTGTACCCACCCGCTCTTTGTGGTGTTCTTCGGTCCTAAACTCCGTTAATTGTGCGTTTGAACTCCAATTGAGTCTGGAATGACGTCTTGGTGATGGTTCAGACAAGTTTAGTTTATCAGAAAGCAGTCATTTTCTGCAACATTTTTTTTCATGTTGTTGAGGATTTGTAGTGACCTCTTTCTTTTGATTTGTTATCCCTAATTTTTGCCTGATTGTTCTTGTTTTAATATTACAGTCAGCGGGATGCCCCAGTTTTCTTTAGGTCTCTTTCGTAGGTTTTGACTTAGTGGGCCTTTCTTTTTTTTTGAGAGATAATGACTGCCTATGTGATAGGGAACCATCACCGTCTTTTGATTCCAGAGGAATGTTTCTTGACGTCATTCGTTGTATTACGAGATGAGAGTTTGCGGCTAAACGTGCGTTTGAATTAACTGAGAGACTACCCTGCCCCAGGTTTTGTTTAAAGGTTTTAATTTTGTGAAAAAGAAAAACTTCTACTTCTTTGGCTCGAAGGGGTTGACTAG
Source organism: Vicia faba (assembly GCA_948472305.1). Taxonomy (NCBI): domain Eukaryota; kingdom Viridiplantae; phylum Streptophyta; class Magnoliopsida; order Fabales; family Fabaceae; genus Vicia; species Vicia faba. Next base: position 80,249,946 of record OX451737.1, on the reverse strand, counting down.
GAATTATCTTCCTTATAACTCCAGTGTTTAGGATTTGAAAAAACGCATGTACATCGTCAGCAAGGTCTGTTCAAAAGCATAATGTATGAGATTATGGCATTGTTTTAGTCATCCTCCCTCTAAAGGCTTGTAACTTTTAGCAAGGGTTGAATGTCATAAAGTGAGTAAAAAGCATAGTTTAAATGTAATGAAAACGAATGGATTGATTCAAGACAAGCATATGAAATGCATTAATGAAACAAAGTTTGACATTAATAGATGATTGTTTGAATAACAAAAGAGAAATTACAACTTGAAAATTCAAAATGAACAGAAGCCTCTTTGTTGAACTTGTCACTTTAGGTGGTGAGCCTTTGAGGGACGGTAGAAGAATTCCAGTTGACCATCTGGTGCAAATTCTAGCGTTCCTTCATCAATCAGATCTTAAATGTTATTTCTTAACGTCCAACAGCTATTGGTGTCATGTCCAGGACTGTTGGAGTGATACGCGCACCTTGCATTTGGATTGTACCTTAGGGACGTTGTGTTAGGATCCTGAGGGGGGGTCTTTTAATGTAACCAGCTTGGCCTCCAACAGGTGTTGCAGTGCTTGAGATAATGACATGCTAATTTTGGTGAAGCGTCTTTACGATGTATTATGCTTATGCCGATTACCCTGTTGTTGTTGGCGAGATTGTTGTTGGGCTCATGACGCAGAAGCAATTTGGAAAGGTGCACTCTTCACCGGAGGATGATCAATGACTCGATCTCCACTTCTATTTGTTTTCCCCATTTGGTTGCATCTATCTTGATGAAGCTTGTTGACAAGGGCTTTCAACTCCTCTTGTCCTTGAGCCAATTTTTAAATAAGAGCCATCTGACCCACCAGTTGTCCCATCATCTGGACTTTCATTGTTGCCATTTCAATTTGTAGCCTTTCCAACTGATCATCCTTGGTGTCCTCCGGATTCCACATGACCATGCCCCTTGTGAGGAGAGCTTTCACCTCTTCTTGTCCCTTGGATAGGTTCAATAACATCTCTTGAAGTTGAGCGTTTTGAGCTTGGATGCCTTTCACCGTTTGTTCCATATCCATCTTACTGAAATAAACAGTAAGAAGATAAAGAGACCTGTATGGGAGAAACCTGTCATGATATTATGCATGATATATGGATTCATGTTTTCAAGGATCTCATGGGGTAAATGTTAGTAGTCACTTACAACTTTGATTGGGGAACTTTGTATCGGTGGATGTCTTTCCACGAGAATCAAGCTCACCATATCAAGTGGGTCATAGCCCTTGACTCAAGTTGTTGTACTTGATCTTTAACGACATTTAGAGGAAAATAAATCCTCTTTCTCCCTGGTAGACTTCTGGTTCAACGTGAACCTGCATCAAAGACCCTTGAGATCCTTGGAATGTTATGGTTCAATGTTATTGAAATGCTATAGTATGATGTTATGATGTTATGTACAAATATGCGAGGTAAGCCAATTTATATACAAATAATCATATTCACACAAAGTAGACAGGTCCTTAGGTTTAGGCTTGCATGGAGTTTGTAGGTAAGTACCATCTTGAAGTTTATTTGGCTCAACCTGTCCTAGTTAATAGTAACCGGGTTCTAAGGGATCTCAATATCACTGATCTTTCTCCCAGCTTCGTTCAATAGGAGATTGACTCGCAACCAAACAAATCTCAAGAGTCCAACCTCAATGAGTGTAGCATAGAGTATTTGTCGATCTTGGGAATACACCATGGCCGGCCACCTCGCTACGTCCTACTGGCCAAGTTGTGCAATCTAAAGGTTCTAAGGTCAGTTGATGCTTTAAAACACCACGCGGCGGCCCCGTACTCTCCTTGATTGACTCAAGTGTTACCGGTACCAACCAAATTGGCACATCAACGTAGCTACTGCTTCAACCGTGTCGGTATACCCCGCACAGTTCCCTCATAGTTTATTGCTACTTACCTAAAAGGTGTCCCCAAATCCGGGTGTAGGATTTTTAACAGTGACCCAAACAAGGACCCATAATGTAAAGCAAACAAATCAAACAATGTAAGCAAGTAAATGTGATCTAACCCTAAGGTAACCCCACTTTTAAAAAATTCCCAGTAGAGTCGCCAGTTCTGTGATACAGTGGGAGAACTGACTTGAGGTTTTGCGTTTGTGTTCGCAAATGTTGTGGTTTAGCAAGAGTCGCCACCGACTTTTCTTTCATCCAAAAGGAAAGGTGAAAAAGCACAGGAAAGACCTTAAGAGATGTTTTCTTGAGTTCGGGGGGTAGATTATGAAAAGTGAAGGTATTAGCATCCTTTTCATCCATGGTTTTCCATGGGCTCTTAGTTACTTACTAGATCACTTGCTTTTGTTTGAAATTGTGCTTGTGATGTGGTTTTTCAAAGTATTTTGAAAATGTAACTTTGTAATGATTCTCGTTTCTATAAGAACGCATACAAAGTGTTTGTTTCGAAAATAGTTCAAAGAGGTGCTTGTGAGATTTGTTTTTGAAAGTGAATTTATTGTGAGCAAGCGAGTAACTGAGAGCAAACCTACCTACTCAAAAGGTCTTAGATGTTCTTTTCCTCCTCCTTTAGATGTTGCTATCTTAACATTGATTTGGTAAGAAGCCCCATCGTTGGATGTGAAGGGACGGGCGTTAGGAAGTTTGTATAGTCATAGAAGGCAACATATGAGACGTTTTAGCAATGTCGTTTTAGGGACTAGATCGTTTACCGAAGGCAACGTGGTGGGTCATCGAGGGACTACGGTCTTTTATCGAGGGTATTTTCCTAAAACGCCCATGTTCGAGGGACATGACTATTTTTCCGATAGGCAACAAAGTGAGATTACCATAAGGGTGCATGTGTGCAAGTGTGTTTGATTTGCATGTATTTAGTCTTGATTAGGGTGATCTATTTGTTGATTTTCATATCTTGTCATACAGACCCTAATTACTAGCATTTACATTTTAAAGCGATAAGTTGCAGAAATGTAAAATCCTACGCTATTACAATATTTAGGGGATGGGGGTACATATTTATGAATGGGGGTTGCAAGTAAAAATAAGTCCTAAGTTACTATTACAACCATATTGAAATATACAATATAAGAAAGAAATGGACTTGTTTAGAGAATGTTTTTTGTCTTAAAAAAAAAGAAATAAATTAGTTAATAAAAGAAAATATTTTTATGTCTTTTTATGTTAATATTTAAAATGATGAAAAGGGAAATAAATGAAAGACAGAAACAGCGTGCTACTGCAAGCAAAATAAACAAGGATCAGAAGTTCTGAAGGCAGACGCGTGATGACTCAGAAAGGAACGTCAGTGGAATCAGAAGTTCTGGATTCGTACACTCTGAGGTCCTGCAAGAAAGGTTAGAGAGAAAACACAGGAATTTTGGGTGGTATTCAGACAGTAGGCCACAAGTCAGAAGTTCTGTATTACACTAAAATAGTGAGTAAACTTCAGAAGTTCAGTGTATTGTCAACATGTGAAAATCAGAAACTCTGAGTGTTTGAAAACAGCGAATAGAAACATCAGAAGTTCAGTGTATCTGACATGTAAGGAGAACTCATAAGTTCTGTATGTGTTAGAATAGTGAGTGAATCATCAGAAGTTTTGAATTGTACTGAGCCAGTGAGTGAACATTAGCAGGTCAGTGCATTATCAGCATGTAAGAATCAGAAGTTCAGTGTGTATTAACAGTGAGAAAAAAAATCATAGAAGTTATGTGTGTTAAAACAATGAAGAGAACTCAGAAGTTCTGCATGCTTAACAGTGAGAAAAATCATAGAAATTCTGTATGTTAAAACTATGAATGAACATCAGAAGTTTTATGCCATATTTCAACTCTTAATTAGTACATCATCAATTTATTCAGTTCTTTTTAAACAGCAAATCAGAAGGATAACAACACAATAGTTTATAGAAGTTCTAAATCTAAATCTGAGTCTAACCCTAATCAAGAAACTCTGATCCACAGTTTTTTCTACTTATGCAATGATATGAACAACATCAATACTATGATATTTACATGTTTAATGATGTTCTAAATGAAAAAGATGCAAAGTCAGAAAGACTTACCTTGAACCTGGAACGTGGGCTTGGAGCTTTGAGCTGCTACCTTTGGATGTTTTGGAATCACCAAGAGTAACGGAAGAGGAAGTGCCAAGCTCTTTGATTCAAAAGGAAGAACAAAGGTTTGGTTTTCTGTTTGGGATTTCTGGATTTTTTATGAAGGTTTCAACTTCCTTTTCTCTCCCTTTTTTACCAATCTCTCTTCCAAAGTCAGCCTCTCCCTCAAAGCCCAGCCCTTTGAAAGTGTGATGGAGCAACTTATTTATAGGTGAATTTGTTGTGATTTTGGGGGGAAAGACAAATGGAATTTTAAATCAATTTGGCATCCTGCTCCCTTGCTTTTTCATCACTGTTTTTGTATGCTAGTGTGGTGCAATTATAGGGTGCAGGCATAGGCTGAATTAGCTGTTGGTTATAGGTTTGCAGCGGGTTTTATAAACAAGGTTTGGGGATTTGGTCAAGTTCTGACCAAAGCGTTGAATATAGCCTTCATATGCTAAGGCGCTGCCTTGTTCTTGAAGCAAGCATGGTGGTTGTCAGCAGGAATTGAGGAAAAGCAAAAGCAAAGCATGGGCCTAGTATTAAAGTTTGCTATCCCAAGACAGTAGAGGTACACGTGGTGAAAATCCTTTGGATAAAGACTCAGAAAGTGGTTGTGAGCATTAAATGATGATGAGACTTATCACAACCAGAAATCCTGCAACGTGAGATTCTACACCATGGCTTAGTTCTGGATTAGAAGTTTAGCTTCAGCGTAACATCCAACCTCTTATCTTTGTATCTTCTGGCTCCAGCATGTTCTGAAGGAGTTTCCAGACTTTCCAGGAAGCTTGCAGCACGTCTTGTAACCTTTTTGAACTACCCTGGCAAACTCTGACTCAAACTTTGTGAAAACTTGCCCAGAAGCTCTGACCAAACTTTGTCTTGAGAATATCCAGAACTTGCTGAGTGTTAGGGTGATAATCTGGTCAGAAGTTATGAAATTGTCATATTTCTTAAACACTTAGAAAAATTCTAAGTATTTAGAATTTTGACTTTCCAAAGTAAATTTTGACTTTTGAATTTTTTTTTTTGATGAAACAAACTTCATATTCCAACATGTCTTGATGAAATATGATTTTTGAGATTTTATTTTGATCAAAAGAAAGTTGGACTTCTCAGTATGCAAATGACCATTTTTCCCTTGCGGATGACTTTTCTTGAAAAATTGCAGTTCAAGGCTTGGAATTGGATGGAAGCAAACTTGAGGATCCAGGGTGATTCCTTGAGAAATGAGAGGGCAAATTTTAGGGTACAACAATATGCATGCATGAATGTATAAGTGTTGGGTTCAGTAACAGAATTTTGTGACAGGTTTTTGTGATGGGTACCCCTATAAGGTAGGCTCCTTAATTTTGAACTACGATAAATCTACCCTCCCAGGAGGTGGTTTCCTTAAGGGTATCATGAATAACACCAGAGGAAAAAGGCACAAGGGCCTCCCTTAGGTGGAGCCTCTTTACGGACCGAAACTTTCGTCTCAAAGTCGTGAAAAGTCTCGTCATGAGATTTTGGGTTAAGGTCGTTACAAAGAGTCATGGGTGACCTTCCAAAGTCCTACTCTTCAAGAGGATATCTCTCGATAAGCATTCCTTTTTCGGAAGTTCACCGACTCTAGGCGAAGTCGCCACATAAACTCGCAGGGATGATGTACCCCATAAGTTAATAGACGAACCTTCTTTCTAAGGGTTATATTGGAAATACTTTTGAGATAGAAAAATCCTGCCACGCAGTAAATATATGATGATAAGAGAAATTGATAGTAAATAAATAAATGTGATAAAGTAGATAAATGGAATAAATAAATAAATAAATAATGCAAATAAAAATAGAAACCCCCAAAAATACTTAAATCTAGGGTTAAGTAGAGTCCCCAGCAGAGTCTCCAGCTATAGCAACTGGTTTTTAAATTAGAGCCGCCACTATTAGTTTTTATCCTATGGAAGGGAATCTAACAGAAAACTTTAATTTGCAGACAGAGATTCTAGGTTTCGGACTCAATTAGATGAAAGGAATGTGTTAGGCACCTTTCATCTACCTTGTTCAGAAGGATATTAGGCTCTAGGTTTAGGTTGGATAAAACTAGATTTTAAGTTTTAATTAGAAAGACTCGCCACGATTTTAGATCGTATGCCTACGTATCCTCTTATGAGGAATCATAGTCTCAATGGGGTTGATGTTTTTAGGGGGTCGCAAACATATTTTGAATCACCTCGCACTCGGTCGAGAGTAGTGATTGCGGAGATTTTGACTGGATGCGCAGTAAGTCAAAACTAGTTTGAAACCCCTTTGCAAAAAAAACAGTTGATTAGTTTTGTTTATTGCGAAAAAATAGTTTACTGATTTGTTTGTGTTTTTTAATCGTATTATTTGCGAAGATCTTGATTAATGCATGATTAGAAAAGATTTAATGCAAATAATATATAAAATAATATATGCAATTTTAATATAAAATAAATTTATTTGATAATATAATAATATTTAAATAGTAAATATATTAATAATAATATTCACATAAAAAGGGATTATAAATAATAAGTTATAATTATAATAATAAAAAAATTAAGTAACTACAACAATATATAATAATAATATAAAAATATAATAATAATAATAATAATAAAAAATTCATTATTTGATAATAATTATTATTATTATAAATAAATAATATGTGTATATTTATAAAAAATAGAAAAAATAATTGAATTATAAAAGAAAATAAATAAAATTAACTAAATTCAGGGGGGTGTAAATTCTAGTTGTGTAGTAAAACGGGGGGGGGGGGGGGGGGGTACTAGAAATTTAGGCTAGGCCCAACACAGTTTTGTAAGGGGGGGGGGGGGGGGGTGATTTGCTTTACGATTTAGTAATTAGACAGAAAGGGGGTGTGGATAACATCTGGGCCCAGCCCATTGCGTTTGGGAGAGGGGCCAGCGTGTTCTAGTGTGGTGAAGGTACACGCTACTGTGGTGCAGACTTGGCCTATGGCCGTCTGATCAAGATCAAATGGATAATAACAAGGGAGCGTGTTATTACAATAGGCGTGCGTGTACTAGATACGGTGGAGCATAACATATTGTTTTTTCATTTTTCATAATTCATTATTTTTTTTACAGCTATTATGCCTTTCTTTCTCTTTCAACTACGCTTTCTTCCTCTAACCCTAATCTATCTCCGACAGCGCCGCTAACTATCGACCCTTCCCCATACTGCAAATTCGAACCCCAAATACCCCAAATCGTAACAACAAACAACAGAAACAACAAAGTTAAGTTTCAGTATACCTCTAATCGCTATTATCCGATATGTTGCATTTTTTATCTTGATCTCCTTTTCTCATTTTGATATGCAGGTCAACAATGATCCTCGAGGGTGGTGACAGTGGGATCTCCGATGGCGTTCGAAAGCTCAGTGGTGGCGCAATTAATCTCCTCTTCTCTTCTAATAATAATGAATTTGGTATCTTCTTCTTGTCCAAAAATTCTTCTTCGCCAATAATCTCCTCCATGTCACCTTCTTCTTACTATTCTGTGTTCAAGTCCGTCGCCCTCTTGTTCTTCCGCCTACTGTAAAAATTTCCTCCTCCCCTTATTGTTAATTTGGTTTAGTTACTTATAGGCTTTAGACTTTATGGCTTTGTTAGAGATTGCAATAAATTAGGGATTATAGAAAAATTAGGGTTTGATCTTATGATGTAATTGATTCCGTTTACTGTAATTCTAGAGTTTTATTGTAATAGAGATTTTTGGATTTGGATTGTAATCCATATTGAAGATTTGGTTTAATACATTTTAGTTTTCTTTTGAACTATAAAAGATTTGAATTTTATTTAGATTTGTTGGAATTGATTTTGGGATTCTGTAATTTTTATATGAAGTTTTGCATATTTGATTTGAACTGTTGTTGTTGTTGGCAAAACAAGCGTGAATCTTGGATGATTTGCACAGTAGTTGTTAATGATTTGGGCTTCCTCTTTTGTCCAGTTTAGCGGATTTGGGTTTGCATTAATTTGGTTAGCCCAATAGTGCTTGCTTCTTTCATTTTGTTTTTGCAAACAACAATTCCTTTTTTGGACATGCATTGGGCCTAATAGGCATTATATTTTTTTCAGAACTTTTAATAACTGCTTGTAAAATATAAAATAATAGAATGTTTTAATAATACTCAAATCTTTTAGTGATTTATAAAGAAATTTTTTTTATAATAACAGAAAAAGGGTTGGATAATTTTTCCAAAATGATATAGCAGTAAAACGTTAGATGGGCTAATTGCTTAATGGGCCTTTAAACTGATAATATACCCCCCCCCCTTTTTATTCAATCAAAACGAAAATGGGCCCTGAATTCTAATGGACTCTTAAATTATAAGTTGCACCCCCTTTTTACTAGAAAATAACAAGCCTCTATTGGGTTTTATAATTAAAACTTAATAGTTATTTCTTCATAAAACAACAATGACGAAATGGGCCAACTTTAGAAATTGTTTAACGAGCCTGTAAATCGAGTTTTCAACCCCCTCTTTCTTACAGCAGACCTCCATTTGGGCTTTACTAACAAATAATTTATAAAATCAGTAAAACTAATGCTTTTAATAATAATTTTTTCAAATGAAACCAACAATAACAAAGAATCCTAATGGGCCTTTAACAACCATACCCATATCTTTGTTATCAACAAGAAAAATAGAAATGGGTCTAAACAAAACGGGCTCGCATGTTGAAATTTCGCCTCCCTTTTTACTAACAATAACTATCTTAAATGGGCTGACGTAATTAAAAACTTAATAATTATTCGAAATAATTTTCTATTTTTGAATCACATGGGCCATTGGCCAACATGCTTCGCGAATGGGTTCACGGATGCATGGGTCTTTCTGCTTTAGAAAGCCCCATTTTCGCGAATTAAAATACACCCCCTAGTCTTGGATAAAGATGGGCCATCAGATACTGTTGTACCATCCTTAATTAAATATTTCTTCTATTTTAATAAAATCATCGAGGTAGGAAAATTTTAGGGTACGACACTAAGGTAGTATATTGCATGCTCTTTTTGACCAGACTCGTCGTGTTGCCCCAATGCACTCCCTATTGAGTTCTCTAACATTGTTAGGTACATAATCAGAGGTCTTCCTTCAACCGGTGGCATCAGAATCATAGGTTCTTGGAGGTACTCCTTGATTTTGTCTAAGGCTATCTGACAGTCGTCATTCCACTTCACTACTTGAACTTTCTTCAGTAACATGAAGATTGGCTCACACGTAGCGGTCAAATGGGTAATAAATCTGGCAATGTAATTCAATCATCCCAAGAAACCTTTGACTTCCTTCTCAGTACGGGGAGTTGGCATTTCTTGAATGGCTTTAACCTTGGCAGGATCAACCTCAATACCTTTACCACTGACAATGAAACCTAGGAGTTTACCGGATCTTACCCCAAAGGTGCACTTGTTTGGATTCAACCTTAACTTGTATTTCTTCAATCTCTCTAACAGCTTGTGCAAGTGGTCGAGATGTTCTTCTTCAGTCTGAGACCTTGCTATCATGTCATTGTTGTACCCCAATGTTTTCCCTCTCATTTCTCAAGATATTTCCTATAAAGATCTTCAATGCCTCAAGATTGCGCAAGTATCGACTAGGTCAAACAATTTTCCCAACATTGATACCTCAAATTAGGGTTTGGGTTTGTACAAAGGCAATTGGATTGCTAATGTTTCGAATGACTTTCATGAATCATTATGGACCCTCAGGATTATTTTTGTCAAGTTTCAAGTTTGGGATCACAATTTTCTAAGAAAGTCATTCAAATTACCAAAAGGGGCAAAATGGGCGAAATTAGGGTTTTGACTGAAAAATGACCGAACTTTGATTTTTTACCTAATACCTGGCTTATTGGTTGAAAGCATGATCTCAAGGATCCGAGCGCTTCATTTTGACCTAATTGCATATTTCAATTCATCTCCTAAGATTAGTGGATTGATAGACAAATTCAATCAAATGGTGAGAAAAGTCAATTGTACACTAAAAAGTCAAACTTTGACTTTTTGACCAAAGTTGAGTCCCAAAAATCATATTTCATCAAGACATCCAAAATATGAAATTTGCTCATCAAAAATCAAGAGAATCAAAAATCCAACTTTGCAAGACTTTGAAATTTTTCTAAGTATTTTCTATACTTGGTTAATTTCATTTGCTTCATGACATTTTTTACTACAATTCCAAATAACTCAAAATGATGCAAGTAATTCAAGTTATTACAAAGTGGAATTTTTGCAAGTTTACAAATCCTAAACTTTGTATTGCTTGGACTTTTTTCCTTTTGATTCAAAACCTTGCCACAATGCTTTGTCCTTGATACAATATGCATAAATTGCTCCACAAACCAAACTTGTTTCATACTACAAACTATGTTGTCCAAGTTATTGCTGAACAAAAAATGATATGTTACTTCTATACTTTGCCACAACACTCCAAACCCTTGCTCATTTACTGTCTTACAAAATCTTGTGCCATGCTGCACCATAAACATGTCACAAAACCTGCATTTCTGTCCTATACAATCCAAAATATGTCCATAAAACCAGTCAAAAACTGCTCTATGCAGTCTGCCCCGAGCCTGCATCATAACAGTCCCAAAATTGCACCAAAATGGCAAAGGAAATTTGTTTGTAGAAATTATCAAAACAGTAGCCAAACATAATTCAAAAGAACTTATTTTATTTCCCCCCTAAATCACAGTAAAAGGTCTACAAAAGGGGACGGTCTCATAAGACATAGAGGTTGGAATTTTTGGAGAGAAAGGTTGGAATTTTTTGAGAGAAAAAGAGAGAAGAGAAAAACATAACTTTTGTTAAACTCTGCTCATTCATAAAACCCAGCTCATTTCATAAATAAAAACTGAGTTCATCCATAAAAACTTTGCTCATCTTCAACTCTGTTTTCACTCACAAAAACAGAAAAATCCTCAATTCATTATTGTACAACCTTGCAATCTTTCCCCTAAACCAACTACCCAAACACCTCATATACATCACATGGAGATTGTTCTAACATAAGAACAGTTTCTGTAACACCTTTATCATCACCTTCCAAGCATAAACAAAAACAGTACTTTACAACTTTGACTGGGTTGGAGCAATTCTGGAACTTGGTCACACAGGGCAAGGATTGGAGTAGCTCTAAAGAGGAGTTCGGTCACTCATCACTTTGCATCCAGAGATATCCATACGTATTCCAAAGTTTCGCTTCAAGAGGTATATCTTTTCTTCAAACTGTAATATCTTTTTCCATGCCTCATTTACTGTTTGTGTCCAAAAGATATGTAAAAGATAAGTCAAAAAAAGGGAAAACTCGATAAAAAAAGAGCATGACAGGGGCTGACACGGGTGCCCGTGTCACGTGACACGACCGTGTCAGCTCCTCTATTGAAAAAAATCTTGCAAAAATGCAGGTCAGGGGCTGACACGGGTGCCCGTGTCAGCAATACTGGAATTTTACGCTAACAAAAATGCAGGTCAGGAGCGGACACGGGTGCCCGTGTCACTGGACACGGCCCGTGTCATTTTAGCTAGTAAAGAAAAGGAAAAGAGGCACATGGACCATTACAGAAGCTGACACGGGTGCCCGTGTCATAGGACACGGCCCGTGTCAGACCGGACAGCATAGATTTTGATTTTTTGCTTTTATTTTCATTCAATTTGGTTGTAATAATTAGGAATTTTATTTTTTTTAACCCCAACTTGTACACTTGTATACCCCATCCCTCAAAAAGCATGTAATAGCATAGGACCTTTATTTTTCGCATTTTTTGCTTTCATAAATGTTAGTAATTAGAGTGTATGGCAAGATAAAATCAACAAGTAGACCACCCTAATCAAAGACTAAACACATGCAATCAAACACACCATTCACACATGCACCTTTAGGGTAATCTCGCTTTGTTGCCTATCGGAAAAATAGTCATGTCCCTCGAACATGGGCGTTTTAGCAAAAGACCCTCGATAACATATCGTAGTCCCTCGATGACCCTTGATGTTGCCTTCGGTAAACGATCTAGTCCCTAAAACGACATTGCTAAAACGCCCCATAAGTTGCCTTCTATGACTATTAAAATGTCCCGCGTTTGTCCCTTCACATCCAGCGATGAGGATTCTTACCAAATCAATGGTAAGATAGCCATATCTAAAGGAGAAGGAAAAGCACGTTTAATACCTTTCGAGTAGGTAGATTTGCTCCTAGTTACTCACTTGCTCACGACAAAAACATTTTTACACATCAACACTTCCATTTCTAAAACATTTTCAAAGAGATAAAACATTTTGTATACGTTCTTATAGAGACGAGAACCATTGCAAAATATCTTTCCGAAAACCATTTTCCATAACACAATCCACAAACACGTCTTTGAACTATCTTTCGAAACAAAACTTTGTACGCATTTTTATAGAAACGAGAACCATTACAAAGATATTTTCAAAACACTTTCAAAGCCCACATCACAAGCAAATTGTTAAAGCAAAAGCAAGTTGATCTAGCAAGTAACTAAGAGCCCATGGAAAACCATGTATGAAAAGGGTGCTAACACTTCCCTTTTCATAATCTACCCCCCGAACTCAAGAAAATATCTCTAAAGGTATTTCCTGTGCTTTTTCACCTTTCCTTTTGGATAAAAGAAAAGTCGGTGGTGACTCTTGCTAAACCGAAACATTTGCGAACAAAAACACAAAACCTCAAGTCAAATCTCCCACCGTATCACAAAACTGGCGACTCTGTTGAGGACAAGTATAAAAGTGGGGTTACCTTAGGGTTAGATCACCTTTACTCGCTTTCATTATTTGATTTGTGTGCTTTATATTCAGTTTTTTGTATTGGGTTTGCTTTGATCCTCCACTCGGATCTGGGACACATTTTTAGGTAAATAGCAATAGATTGTAGAGACTGTACGGCGTAGACCGATATGGTTGAAACAATGTCTATGTTAGTGTGACGCATTTGTGGGTACCGGTATCCCTCGTGGTGAATCGAGGAGAATACGGGGCCACTGAGTGGCGTCATGAAGCACTAATTGACTTTAGAACCCTAATTGAACAAACTTGTCCATTAGGACGTAGTGAGATAGCCGGTTTCAGTGTAGAGCTGAAAATTGGTTAATACTCGATACTACACTCATTGAGGCTAGACTTTTGGGATATCTTGGCCACAAGAAAAGATTGTTATGCTGAGACAATGTCTAAGAGAAAGGTCGGTGATATTGAGATCCTTTAGAACTCGATCACTATTGCTAGGACAGGTTGAGCCAACTAGACTTCAAGAGGGTACTTACCTACAAAACTCATGCAAGCCTAAAACATAGGGACTTGTTTGTGGTGTGTGTATATATTTACTTGTACATAAACATCATAAACATCATGAACATCATATGCATGCTCACTAACCATTTCAAGGATTTAGAAATTTATCTTTGTTTTTGTTTTATAGGACATGAATTCCCTCTGAAGAAACACCATCTGAATCATCTTTGTAAAAGCACATCCTCAACTTCAAGAGCTAGCCTCAATAGTGCATGGGGATTCTCCTTTTACCAAGAAATATGGCCGACTCCTCAGTTTGGCTACATCCAACTTCCAAGAAGAGATGATGTGTGTACTATTCCAATTCTTTGATCCCGTACATCATTGTTTCACTTTCCCGGACTATCAATTGGTACCTACACTGGAAGAGTTCTCTCTACTCTTAGGGGTGCCTGTGCTTGATCAAATACCGTTCACCGGTCTTGAAGGGATTCCAAAACCTAAAGTCATCGCCGAAGCTTTGCATATGAAGAGGGCCGACATTATAACCAATTGGGAGACAAGGAGCGGGGTTAAAGTCTTTCTAGATAAGTTTTTATTGGAAAAGGCTCGTTCATTCTGGGACGACATGGATTTCCAAGCTTTCGAAGACGTCCTGGATCTTCTCATTTATGGTTTGGTTCTGTTTCCCAATTCAGACCAATTCATAGACGTTAATGCCATCAAAGTCTTTCTCTCTCGTAATCCTATACCTACCTTACTAGGAGATATCTTGCATTGCCTTCATACCCGCACCATGAAGAAAAGAGGTACTCTTTGTGTTGCATCCCCCTACTCGCTAAGTGGTTCACTTCACACCTGCCTCAATCAGCATTGAAGAACGAGCAAAGACTGACTTGGTCTCAAAGGATGATGTCTCTCACCCACTCTGATATCCGTTGGTGTTCGAGATCCTTGGAAAATATATCTATCATTGACCGATGTGGGGAGTTCCCTAACGTACCTCTACTTGGTATTAGGGGAGGTATCACCTACAACCCATGCTTAGCTCTTCGATAGTTTGGGTATGCCCGAAGAGACGGCCCTCATGAGATGCTCATCCAAGGTCTGGTGTTCGACTACGAAAAAGAAGACCAAGGTTACCGCTAGAGGTTTACACGTGCTTGGGGAATGGTGAACATGGTGGACAGCAGAACTTTGGGACATAAAAACTCTATCCCTCTCGAGCCTTACCTTAAGTGGGTACGGGCTCGTGCCCAGATTCTCTTGATGCCTTACCCTCCCATCCTTCCTGACATCATTAAGCCTGTTATTGAAGGAGACGTCCCATACACCATTCTTCATCCCGACATGCCTACCTCTCTCAAAGACTTGCAGAAAGCTTGGGTTCAGTTGAAGGAAGAGCGAGACACCTTTGAAGCCCAGTATTATGCCAGTGAGAAGAAGGTTCTGGAGCTCACCAAACTACTTCATGAAGAGAAAAACCTAAATGCCTACATTTCTCCAAAGAGGATGCGTTCAGTCTTTTTGTCTTAGGAGTTCGGTTGTATTTTGTTTCTTTCATTAAAAGCCCAAGGAGGCATGATGGATTCAAACTTGTATTTTTAATATGACGTGTGTTCTTTTTTGGTTTGAACAAATTTAAATCTCTAAATTTCCTTGAAATCATTTGCATATTGCATCTTCATTCATCATAACATAAACAGGTCTTTTGCAACGAGTTTCCTCATCTCTCTACTGTTTATTTCAGTAAGATGGATCTCAAGCAGACAGTCAAAGATCTTCAAGTTCAAAACACGTAGTTTCAACAGTTACTCATGACCCTAGCCAAAAGACAAGAGGAATTGAAAACTTTTTTGGCCAAAGAGAAGAAGAAGAAAGAGAAGAAACTAACCGGTGTTGTAATCATGGGGAGAAGGTTTCAAGGACATACTAGAAGAACCTTGAATTTCACAACAACCTCTGATGAAGGAAAAGGAAAGGAAAGCGGTTCCGTCAGAATCTGAAGAGGAGGAAGAAGAGGAAGACTACTCCGAGGAACAGTATCCTCCAGCTGATGATAAGTACAGACATCTTAAGGAGCGTTTTAACGCTATAGAAATACAAAGGGTACCAGGTCTAAACTTTTAAGAATTGGGATTAGTGTCGGGAATTATGATCCCACCGAAGTTCAAAGTGCCGTTGTTTGCAAAATATGATGGGGTGTCATGTCCTAAGATGCACCTCCGATCATATGTGAGAAAGATCCAGCCGCACTCCGCCAACAAAGACCTGTGGGTGCATTTTTTCCAAGATAGCCTATCTGGAACACAGCTCAATTGGTTTTACCAATTGGAAAGGGAAGACGTCCACAACTGGGAAGATTTTGTCGCAACTTTCTATAAGCAATACCAATATAATGCAGATTTGGCGCCTACCCGTATTCAACTTCAGAGTATGGCTATGGCTTCAAATGATGGTTTCAAAGATTACGCGCAGAAATGGAGAGATCTAGCTGGGAGAGTACGACCCCCCTCTGTCTGAAAGAGAATTAGTGGATATGTTCTTAGGCACTCTATCGGACCCTTTCTTCAACCATCTGATTGGAAGCTCATCTGCAGGATTTACTGAGTTAATACTAACTGGAGAAAGGGTGGAAGCTGGCATAAAAAGTGGAAAGATTCATAAGGATTCATCTGCCTCTACAGCTGTGAGAAAGCCTTTCACTGGGAAGAAGGAGGTATCTGCTGTTTATCCATAAAGGAACCAAAGGAGAGCTGAACGCCGACCAATGGTAGGAGCTGTTATGATCCCAAAGCCTACATCTGATCAACCAAGAAGTAATCAACCGAGGGTGGAAAGGCCAGTCCGGCAATTCACCAGAATCAATATGACTCTATCCCAGGTTTTACCGCACCTTCTGAAATCCAATTTGGTAAATTTAAAAGAAGCTCCAAAGAACCCCAACACAGTGTCCCCTTATTATCACCCAAATTCCAGAGGCGCATATCATTCTGAAAGTCCGGGTCATGACACTAACAACTATTGGGCCCTGAAAAACAAGATTCAAGACCTTATAGAGGCAAAAGAGATTGAGTTTGATGCGCCCAAGAAGCCAAACGTCATTTCTGCTCCTATGCCTAGACATGGCCATAACACCAATGCTATTGAAGAAGATTTGTTTATTACCACAATTGATGAACTCTTGACTCCACTCCCAATCATTAAGATAAATTTGTTAAAAGCCGGTGTATTCTCGGGTTGTAATGAAGACTGCCATCTTTGCTTATCCTTACCAATTGTTTACCCTTTATTGAAAACAGGCATTCAATGCTTGATAGACAACAAAGAGATTTTGTTTGAGAGTACTCCTATTTCACCTGTTCTTGTTGAAGACGTTTCAATCATCACCATCTCCTCCAATTCTTCCAAGGTCCCCAAAAGACCTGTTAGGATTACATCGGTTCCAAAAACTACTTCTCTTATAATCACAATGCCCGGGCCAGTCCCGTATGAATCAGACAAAACTGTGCAGTGGAATTACGGTGGGGACATTTATTACCATGGCATCAAACAAGATGGGCTGGCCGCCGAAGAAATAAGCTCCAAAGAAGAAAACTCCGACATTAGCAATATTGCCGAAACCAATAAGATTACTCGAAGCGGTAGAATCTTCTCTCCATAAATTGCCCCCCCAAGGCAGTTTTTGGACCCGTGGCTGCTCCAAAGGTGACTTCCGTACCAATAATCATACCTGCAAGTACTCCTATTGACAAAGACGACCCAACCCCTTGTTATCCCTACCAACACTCCTACTGCTGAAATTCGAGGAAAAAGTATTCTAGAAGAACCTGTCCGGACGAAGGCTCAACCACTGACTATCCCCGAAACCTCCAAGAAGGAAATGGAGGAGATCCTTAGAATAATAAAGAAGAGTGACTACGACATAGTTGAACAGTTGGGGCAAACTCCCTCCAAAATCTCCATGCTAGATTTGTTACTGTGCTCAGAGGCACATGTGAAAGCTCTGTGAAGTTTCTGAAGATAGCCCATGTGCCTCAAGAGACGTATGCTGACCAATTTCAAGATTGTGTGGCCAGCTTGACGGTGGATAACGGCCTAGGCTTCTCTGATGCTGATTTGACACCAAGGGGGAGAAAGCACAACGAGGCATTGCATGTCTCTGTGGAATGTAGAGGAACAACTCTGGCCCATGTCGACTCATCTTTGAATGTTTTACCGAAGAAAACTCTCGACATATTGGACTGCGAAGGGCTGATGTTGAAACCCAGTAACATAGTCGTGAGAGCGTTTGATGGCTCAAAGAGGATGGTGCACGGGGAAGTGGATATCCCCATAAAGGTTGGGACTCAAACTTTCAAATCAACCTTCTATGTAATGGACATCCTCCCCTCTTACTCCTGTCTGCTAGGACGTCCGTGGATCCATAATGTCGGTACTGTCACATCCACACTGCACCAGATGCTGAAATATATGGTCCATGGAAATATTATCACTGTCCACGGAGAGGAAGAGTATATGATTAGCCACCCCAATTCCTTCCGGTATGTGGAATTGGACGGCGAGTTCATTGAAACTCCTTTTCAAAATTTCGAAGAAGTCTCTCAAGAGGTAGCAGTAACCAAGACGGTATCCCAGATCTCCAAGATCACAAGACCTCTGCTCCGGATGTCATCTCTGAAGGACGCCAAGGCAGTAGTAGAAGAGGATGGATGCACCATCTGGGGGCAACTTCCGGATATTCTGTATACATCTGACAAGTTTGGCTTAGGGTTTACTTCAAGTGCTCAGAAGGCTGTGTGTCGTGCCCGTGCTGGAGGGCCACCCTTGAAGATTAGCAACTAAGAGGTCAATGCAGTGGAAGATGGTGAAGAGGATTGCAGCTTAGAATATTGGATATTTCCTACTGTCGACGAAGGACTTTGCAATTGGGAAGCCAGAGACTTTGTCCCAATAACTTTCATCCCTCAGTAATTTATCTTTTACATTTCTGTTGGGCTTGTAATATTCACAAACAATTCGCACATTTAAAACCTTGTGTCTTTCCCGAGGCACAATGGTCCATTTGTAAGGGTTTTTATTTCATCTTCATATGACATTCAATGAATCATGGACATTTTTCACATACAAACTTTTATGCTCATTGTTTTTCTTTTACATTTTATTTTCTAAGGATGGTTATACCCTTACACACACCCACACTCACAAATGCAGGTACCCCTCCATACTAGATCCCATGGGTAACGATACTGTTATGGCCTTTTGTGACTCTGAGGATCTAATCTACCAAGCTGAAGACGAAGGTGAGGAAGATTGTGAAGTACTAAGGGAACTGGACAGACTACTACAACAAGAGGAAAGAGCCATTCAGCCTCACGAGGAACCTGTGGATACAATCAATCTGGGTACCGAGGAGGATAAAAAAGAGGTCAAGGTGGGTGCCAATCTGGAGCCCAGTGTCAATGAGCGTCTGATTCAGCTGTTGCATGATTATGTTGAGATCTTTGCTTGTTCCTATGAAGACATGTCAGGACTTGATACGAACATCGTGGTACATCGTCTCCCTACAAGAGAAGACCGTCCGCTAGTAAAACAAAAAGTCAGCCGCATGAGACCTGATATGTCAGAAAGGATCAAAGCGGAGGTCATGAAACAATTCAATGCTGGATTCTTGGCTGTCACTTCCTATCCTCAATGGGTTTCAAACATTGTTCCCGTACCTAAAAAGGACGGCAAAGTACGAATGTACATAGACTATAGAGATTTGAATAGGGCCAGTCCTAAAGATGATTTTCCACTTCCCCACATTGATATCCCGGTTGACAATACGGCCCAACACAAAGTGTTTTCCTTTATGGACAGATTCTCGAGTTACAACCAAATCAAAATGGCACCTGGGGACATGGAGAAAACTACATTTGTCACACAGTGGGGGACATTCTGCTACAAAGTGATGCCATTTGTGTAATTGCAAGCTTCTCAAGTCATATTTAAAGCATGTATTTTGATGAAGACAACATGGACATCAACTTTCAAAGGATGTGCAAAAATCTTATCAACATCAAATAAAAGTCTTGAAGATTATTGAAGAATTATTGAAGAATCATCAAATGTCAAATGGTATAAATAATTCTTAAAATCTTGAATATAGATGTTCACAATATGCATTCATCAACATATACATATTCCATAACTTTAACATCAAGGAAAAATTTGTTTAAAATATCTTTCAAAAAGTATTTTTGAAAATAACCCTTTAGGAACCGGTTCCTCCCTAACAGGGAACCAGGTTCCAGAATTTCTCAAAAAACATGTCCCTGGTTTTTGTACCAGGAACCGGGTTGTACAAATAGGGGAACCGGTTCTTACGTGATATTTTTGAATTTCAACTTATAACGTTCACTAAGAACCGGGTTCTGTCAGTGTCGGAACCGGTTCCTAGCGAACCAGTGCAGCTTTTACTTTGTTTTTTGAACATTTTTTAAGAGGTATCTTTTCATGAATGCATTGCAACTTTTCATATGAATTGGCATGAATGAAGAGGTTCTTATGACTTTATAAAATGCATATTTTCTTATTTCAAAAATATACAAGAATGCTTCAATTTTCAAATTAACAAAAACCTTCTTCAATAAACAATTTTTCATCATTCACATTTTGAACATAAACTTTCATGTGTTCATAATTTTGTGAAACTTGCCATATACACTTTCATTATCATTACAAGTTTCATACATACATTGTGAACATTTATATACATTGTTGAGAATTGTTTTTATCTTGAAGAAGAAGATCAATTGAAGATTGATAAAGCTCTCCATATACTTCAAACTAAATCATTGTATTACTTAAAGAAATTATTCCCTTACTATCCAGGATTGTTGGAAGTAAGTGTTGTGATTTGAAGAGGATTGTTCTTCATTCACATTAGTGTTTGTTTGGTCTTAAAGGTGTTAAGAACCTTTGATCACCCTATAGGTTAGATAGTAAGCATAGGTTGTACAATCATTCTAACTATAGTGAAATCTCTTTCGTGTTGGAAAGGGGACTGGAGTACTCTCGGATTATGAGGGGGACCAGGATATATCACCGTGTTCTTTACTTTTCCGCATTTATCGCTTTCATCACCATAATCAGGAAAAGATAAAGATATAATCAAAACCTTCAAACACTTAACCAAAATTACTACCAAGCATTCTCATAAAACCGAATAAATTTTTATAAGACCTAATTCACCCCCCCCTCCCCCTCTTAGGCACTCTGAGACTTACAATTGGCATCAGAGCAAGTTATAGGTAACTTGTTCCTAAAGATCCAGAATGGCTTCCGCAAATCATCAACCAGTTTTCAGAGATGGTGGTAGTAACAACAAGCCTCCTCTATTTTGTGGTGAATATTTTGACTTCTGGAAAATACGTATGAAGGCGCATTTAGAAGCACAAGGAGAGGAAGTATGGGATGCTGTTGAAAATGGTCCATTTATCCCGATATCAGTTATCAATGGCATTGGTTCTGCAAAGCCCAAAACTGCATGGGACGATGATGATAAAAAGAAAGTTCTCTATGACAAAAAGGCAATAAACTTTCTTCAAGGTGCACTCAGTATGGACGAATTTTTCTGTGTCTCAAACTGCAAGACAGCAAAAGAAATATGGGATACCCTGGTTCAAACTCATGAAGGAACGGCTGAAGTAAAAAGATCAAGGCTAAATACCTTGAGTCAAGAATATGAACTATTTCGAATGCAGCCCGGAGAATCCATTCTTGACTTACAAAAGAGATTTGTGCATTTGACAAATCACTTAAATTCTCTTGGTAAAACCTTGACAAATGATGAACTCAACTTGAAAATCCTTAGATCATTGACTAGGGAATGGCAACCAAAGGTAACGGCAATCTCGGAAAAGAAGAGTCTCTCCGCAATGACTTCCGCTACATTATTTGGCAAACTTCAAGAATACGAAACGGAACTCGGTAGACTTGAAAAACATGAAAATTTAGAGAAGAAATCCAAAGGCATTGCTTTGAAAGTTGATTCAAAAGAAAGTCAAGATAAAGATGCATCGGAGGAAGATGAAAACTTCTTGCTTCTTGTAAAAAGGTTAGGAAAATATTTTGGTCATAAAAATAATCTTCATAATGCTAACTTTGTCAAAAGGAAGAAATTTTATAATCATAAAGATAAAGAAGCCTCCACATCAACACAAGACGTCACATGTTATGAATGTGGAAAGCAAGGTCACATAAAGTCGGATTGTCCAAAACTCTCCAAGAAAAATGGATTCAAAGGCAAAAAGGAGTTCAAGAACAAAAAGGCTTATGTTGCATGGGAAGATAATGAGATAAGTTCTTCATCCGATTCGGAAAGCGACGAATGTGCAAATCTAGCATTAATGGCTTCACATCACTCCGACGATGAAGAAGAGGTTAGTAATGAAATTAATCTTTTTGATGATGATGTTCAAGATTCTATTGATGAACTCTTAAAAGAATGCAAAAGTTTATACAAAAAGGTGTCAAATCAAGAAAAAGAACTTCTAAGTTGTTTAAAAAAAATTGACACCATGACTAAAGATTTTGAACTTCAAAAATAGAATTTTATTAAAGAAAAAGAAAACTTTGCATGCTCCAAGTGTGAATCAAATGTCTTTCAAATTGTTCAATTGAAAAGAGTCATTGAACAATATGAAAAAGGACAAATAGGATTGGAAGGATTACTAAGCCAACAACGTTATCCTAATGATAAAAGGGGTCTTGGTTATGTGAACTCTAAGAAACCAAGTAACAATCCCACTGTTTTTGTAAAGGCTAGTAATAGTTCCAAACCCAAGAAAGTAGAAAAGAAGCAAGTTGTTCATAATCATCAAAAGAAAAAGGCTAATGTATCGAAAAAGAAAACATTTCCTAAGAAGAAATCTTATCCTTCTAGATATAGAAGTAACTTTGAACCTACTTGTTTTTATTGTGGTATTAAAGGCCATACACCTAATGCTTGCTATGTTAGAAACTTTAGTATAGCAAGTGGGCATTATGTGTGGGTGAAAAAGGGAACTAACTATGAAGGACCCAAGGAAACTTGGGTACCTAACAAAGAATAATTTGTTTGTGTAGGTATGCTTGAAATCCACATCAAATGTTTGGTATCTTGATAGTGGATGTTCAAAGCATATGACAGGAGATGTACACCAATTTTCATATCTAGTACATAAAGCCAAAGGGTATGTCACCTATGGAGACAACACCAAAGGAAAGATTCTTGGCGTTGGAATAGTTGGCACACCTCCATCCATTCAAATTGAGGATGTTCTCTTTGTTGAAGGATTAAAGCACAATCTTCTTAGCATAAGTCAACTTTGCGATAGAGGGTTCAAGATCAAATTCAACAAAGAAGAATGTCTCATTATGGATGAGGCAACCAATGAGGTAAAACTCAAAGGTATAAGAACTAACAATATTTTTATGATTTCTTTAGATGATTTGTCTCTGAAGGTACAATGTCTTATGGTAAACAACAATGACGCTTGGTTATGGCACAAGAGGATCGCTCACATTCACATGGAGCACTTGAACAAATTGGTTAAGCATGACTTAGTTATTGGTCTACCAAAGATGAGGTTCATCAAAGACAAATTATGTAATGCATGCCAAAAGGGCAAACATACCAAAACAACTTTCAAATCTAAGAATGTGGTGTCTACTACAAGGCCACTACAATTGTTACACATGGATCTCTTTGGTTCATCAAGAACAAAAAGCTTCGGAGGTAATGTATACGCTTTAGTCATTATTGATGATTTTTCTAGATATTCTTGGACTTTGTTTCTTGTGCAGAAAAGCGATGCTTTTAAAACTTTTAAGAAGTATGCAAAGCAAATCCAAAATGAAAAATCACTAAAGATTGTATCCATAAGAAGTGATCATGGTGGAGAATTCCAAAATGCTCAATTTGAAGAATTTTGTGAAGAACATGGTATCTCTCATAATTTTTCAGCACCTAGAACTCCACAACAAAATGGAGTAGTTGAAAGAAAGAATAGGTTTCTAGTGGAACTTGCAAGAACAATGCTTAGTGATGCAAATCTTCCTAAATATTTTTGGGCGGATGCGGTTAGTACGGCATGTTATGTTGGAAATCGAGTTATCATTAGACCTATAATAAAGAAGACTCCATATGAACTCTTCAAAGGAAGAAAGCCAAATATTGCTCACTTTCACATTTTTGGATGCAAGTGCTTTGTTCTTAATAATGACAAAGATAATCTCGGTAAGTTTGACGAGAAATCCGACGAAGGTATATTTCTTGGTTATTCGCTTTCTAGTAAAGCATATAGAATTTATAATAAAAGAACTTTAACTATTGAAGAGTCTATGCATGTATCTTTTGATGAAACTAACCCCTCCAAGGAGGAAGTAGTTGCTTGTGATGATGATGATCCTATAGATTTACCCCCGGAAGATCTTTCAATTGATCAAATTAAGAAATCAACGGAAAATCAAGAAAACATTGTACAACAAGATTCAAACACCAATGATCTACCAAAAGAATGGAGAACTCATAGAGACCATCCTATTGATAAAATTATTGGTGACATTAGCCAAGGAGTATCAACAATATTGAATCTAAAAGATGCTTGCTTAAACATGGCGTTTGTTTCTCAAATTGAACCTACCAAAGTTGATGAAGCCTTAGGAAATGATCAATGGATTATTGCTATGCAAGAAGAATTAAATCAATTCGAGAGAAATCAAGTTTGGGAACTTGTTCCTAGACCATGTGGTAAACACATCATAGGTACCCGATGGGTGTTTAAAAACAAACTTGATGAGAATGGTCTAATTGTTCGAAACAAAGCAAGGTTGGTTGCCCAAGGTTACAATCAAGAGGAAGGAATCGACTTTGAAGAAACATTTGCTCTGTTTGCAAGGTTAGAAGCTATACGTCTTTTACTTGCTTATGCTTGTTCATTAAATTTTCAACTTTTTCAAATGGACGTCAAAAGCGCATTCTTGAATGGATACATCAATGAAGAAGTCTATGTCAAACAACCCCCAGGATTTGAAGACTTCAAACATCCTTCACATGTCTTTAAGTTGAGAAAGGATATTTATGGCTTAAAGCAAGCACCAAGAGCATGGTATGATAGACTTAGCAATTTTTTGTGTGAAAAGGGTTTCGAAAAGGGTAAGGTTGATAAAACCTTGTTCATTAAGAAAACCCAAAGTAACACTTTATTGGTTCAAGTCTATGTTGATGATATCATTTTTGGATCGACTAACAAAGAAATATGTGAGGAATTCTCATTGATGATGCAAGGAGAATTCGAGATGTCTATGATGGGAAAGATGAACTACTTTCTTGGACTACAAATCAAGCAACTAGAAGATGGAATCTTCATCAACCAATCTAAGTATTGCAAAGAATTATTGAAAAAGTTTGATATGGACAATTGTAAAGCCATGAATACTCCAATGGGCTCCGGTACATATATTGATCAAGATGAATCCGGTACTCCAATTGATATTACAAAGTACAGAGGTATGATTGGTTCTTTATTGTACTTGACGGCAAGCCGTCCTGACATCATGTTTAGTGTTTGTCTTTGCGCTCGCTTTCAAGCAAATCCAAAGGAATCACACCTCATGGCAGTTAAAAGGATCATGAAGTATCTTAAAGGAACAATCAATGTCGGCCTATGGTATCCAAAAGGTAGTACTTGCACTTTAATTGGTTATTCTGACGCGGATTATGCAGGTTGTAAAACCGATCGTAAAAGCACAAGTGGTACTTGTCACATTATTGGAAATGCATTAGTATCATGGGCTTGTAAAAAGCAAGCATGTGTTGCTCTTAGCACGGTCGAAGCAGAATACATAGCAGCGGGTAGTTGTTGTGCACAAATTCTTTGGATCAAGCAACAACTCCGTGATTACGGACTTGATCTCGGATGCATTCCTCTTCGATGCGACAATACAAGTGCCATAAATATTACAAAGAATCCGGTCATGCATTCAAGAACCAAACATATAGATATTCGACATCATTTTCTCCGTGATCATGTACTTAAAGGAGATGTCGAAGTCACTTTTGTGGATACTCATAACCAACTCGCAGATATCTTCACTAAACCGCTTGCTCGAGAACCTTTCTTCAAAATCCGAAGAGAACTTGGTATTTTGGATGAAGGTGATATCTAATGTTTCTCTTAAGATGCACGTCTTAATTTTTATATGTATCTATTTCACTCTTTTTCCCCATCCTTTTTGATGTTAACAAAGGGGGAGAAGAATATGCATATGTGTGTTGTTTTGTTTCAAAGAAATTGCAGGCCCAAATAAATATCAAACTCACTCCAAAATTCAAAGAATCATGGACTTAGGGGGAGCATACAATTTAGGGGGAGCCTTGCATTTGCTCAACATGTTTGCTATACAAAACAACATAAAACATTTCAAGAAATCGTTTTCAAGACTTGGTTGTCATCATCAAAAAGGGGGAGAATGTAATTGCAAGCTTCTCAAGTCATATTTAAAGCATGTGTTTTGATGAAGACAACATGGACATCAACTTTCAAAGGATGTGCAAAAAGCTTATCAACATCAAATAAAAGTCTTGAAGATTATTGAAGAATTATTGAAGAATCATCAAATGTCAAATGGTATAAATAATTCTTAAAATCTTGAATATAGATGTTCACAATATGCATTCATCAACATATACATATTCCATAACTTTAACATCAAGGAAAAATTTGTTTGAAATATCTTTCAAAAAGTATTTTTGAAAATAACCCTTTAGGAACCGGTTCCTCCCTAACAGGGAACCGGGTTCCAGAATTTCTCAAAAAACATGTCCCTGGTTTTTGTACCAGGAACCGGGTTGTACCAATAGGGGAACCGGTTCTTGCGTGATATTTTTGAATTTCAACTTATAACGTTCACTAAGAACCGGGTTCTGTCAGTGTCGGAACCGGTTCCTAGCGAACCAGTGCAGCTTTTACTTTGTTTTTTGAACATTTTTTAAGAGGTATCTTTTCATGAATGCATTGCAACTTTTCATATGAATTGGCATGAATGAAGAGGTTCTTATGACTTTATAAAATGCATATTTTCTTATTTCAAAAATATACAAGAATGCTTCAATTTTCAAATTAACAAAAACCTTCTTCAATAAACAATTTTTCATCATTCACATTTTGAACATAAACTTTCATGTGTTCATAATTTTGTGAAACTTGCCATATACACTTTCATTATCATTACAAGTTTCATACATACATTGTGAATATTTATATACATTGTTGAGAATTGTTTTTATCTTGAAGAAGAAGATCAATTGAAGATTGATAAAACTCTCCATATACTTTAAACTAAATCATTGTATTACTTAAAGAAATTATTCCCTTACTATCCAGGATTGTTGGAAGTAAGTGTTGTGATTTGAAGAGGATTGTTCTTCATTCACATTAGTGTTTGTTTGGTCTTAAAGGTGTTAAGAACCTTTGATCACCCTATAGGTTAGATAGTAAGCATAGGCTGTATAATCATTCTAACTATAGTGAAATCTCTTTCGTGTTGGAAAGGGGACTGGAGTACTCTCGGATTGTAAGGGGAACCAGGATATATCACCGTGTTCTTTACTTGTCCGCATTTATCGCTTTCATCACCATAATCAGGAAAAGATAAAGATATAATCAAAACCTTCAAACACTTAACCAAAATTACTACCAAGCATTCTCATAAAACCGAGTAAATTTTTATAAGACCTAATTCACCCCCCCCCCCCCCCTCTTAGGCACTCTGAGACTTACAATTTGGACTGAAGAATGTTGGGGCAACCTATCAGCGCGCCATGGTATCTTTGTTTCATGACATGATACATCATGAAATAGAGGTCTACATAGACGATATGATAGCCCGATCACAAATGGAAGAAGATCACCTCGATCACTTGCAAAAGCTGTTTGAGAGATTGAAGAAGTACAAACTAAGGTTAAACCCAAACAAGTGCACATTCGGAGTACGGTCCAGTAAACTCCTAGGCTTTATCGTCAGTAACAAAGGTATTGAGGTCGATCCTACCAAGGTTAAAGCAATACAAGAAATGCCTGCTCCTTGTACTGAGAAGGAAGTCAGAGGATTCTTGGGACGCTTGAACTATATTTCCAGATTCATTTCTCACCTAACAGCTACTTGTGAGCCAATCTTCAAACTATTGAAGAAAGATCAAGTAGTCAAATGGAATGATGAATGTCAAACTGCTTTCGACAAAATCAAAGAGTACTTGCAAGAGCCTCCTATTTTGATGCCACCAGTCGAGGGAAGACCATTGATCATGTATCTGACCGTTTTAGAGAACTCAATGGGGTGTATATTGGGGCAGCATGACGAGTCTGGATGAAAAGAGCACGCTATTTACTACCTGAGCAAAAATTTTACCGACTGTGAAACCAGATATTCACTACTCGAGAAAACTTGTTGTGCTCTGGCATGGGCTGCTCGCCGGCTAAGACAGTATATGCTGACTCATACTACCTTGTTGATATCTAAGATGGATCGGATAAAGTATATCTTCGAAAAGCCATATCTGTCTGGGAGAATAGCTAGGTGGCAAATGATCCTAATAGAATATGACATACAGTATACTACCCAAAAAGCGATAAAGGGCAGTGTGCTAGCTGATCATCTTGCTCATCAAGCTGTAGAAGACTATCAGTCCATGAAGTTTGAATTCCCTGATGAAGACATCATGACATTAGACAACTGTGAACAAATCAGACCATATGACGGACCTGAACAAGGATCCTGATGGACTCTGTTCTTTGATGGGGCATCCAATGCACTTGGTAATGGTATCGGCGCTGTACTCATATCTCCAGAAGGGTGTCATACTCCTTTTACTGCCAGACTTTGCTTCAATTGTACGAACAACATGGCGGAATACGAAGCATGCATCTTTGGTCTCAGAGCTGCCATAGACTTGGGAATCAAATCTTTAGTTGTGTTTGGAGATTCAGCTTTGGTCATCAGTCAGATCAAAGGGGAATAGGACACTAAGCACCCAAATCTTATCCCTTACAAAGAACATGTTTTGACATTGCTACCACATTTTGAGAAGATTACCTTCGAGCATTTCCCGCGAGAAGAAAATCAGCTAGCAGATGCTCTAGCCACAATGTCATCTATGTTTAAACTTAATTGGGATAACGAGGCTCCCCAGATCACCATCGAACGAATGGATGAACCAGCACACTGTCAGGAGATCAATACTGAAGAGGTAGTGGACCAGCCTTGGTTTCATGAAGTCAAGAGGTATCTCGAGGCTCAAGAATATCCAGAAGGAGCTTCAATCAATGATAAGAAGTTCTTAAGGAGATTCTCTGCTAAGTTCTTCCTGAGTAATGGCATCCTGTACAAACGTAACCATGACTCCATTATGCTTCGGTGCATGGATAAGATGGAAGCAGAAAAGATCATGGCGGAATTACATGAAGGTACTTTTGGCACCCACTTCAGTGGACATACGATGGCGAAGAAAATCCTACGGGAAGGCTATTATTGGTCTACTATGGAAGCAGGTTGCTATCAACACTCTCGGACCTATCATAAGTGTCAAATTTATGCTGACAAAGTGCACGTACCTCCAGTTCCTCTGAATTTCTTGACGGCTCCTTGGCCCTTTGCTATGTGGGGAATTGATATGATTGGGGAGATCAAGCCAACAGCCTCCAATGGACACTGCTTCATCCTAGTGGCCATTGACTATTTTACAAAGTGGGTCAAAGCAGCTTCTTTCGTTTCCGTTACTAAGAATGTTGTTGCCCGCTTCATCAAGAAAAATCTCATTTGCCGGTACGGTATCCCCGAAAGGATCATCACTGACAATGGTACAAATCTCAACAACACTATGATCACCGTATTATGCGAGCAATTCAAAATTCAACATCACAATTCTTCTCCCTACCGGCCAAAGATGAATGGTGTTGTTGAAGCTGCAAATAAAAACATTAAAAAGATCATACAAAAGATGACAGTCACGTACAAAGACTGGCATGATATGTTACCATTCGCTCTCCACGGGTACCGTACCACGACTCGCTCATCAACTGGGGCAACACCCTATTCTTTGGTATATGGCATGGAAGCTGTTTTTCCTATCGAGGTCCGAATCCCCTCTCTGAGGATTATGAAGGATGCAGGTTTGAGTAAAGACGATTGGATCCAGACTCGACTTGATCAACTGAACTTGATTGATGAAAAGAGACTTACTGCTGTTTGCCATGGTC
Organism: Vicia faba; assembly: GCA_948472305.1. Classification (NCBI taxonomy): domain Eukaryota; kingdom Viridiplantae; phylum Streptophyta; class Magnoliopsida; order Fabales; family Fabaceae; genus Vicia; species Vicia faba. Next base: position 80,220,277 of record OX451737.1, on the reverse strand, counting down.
AGATGTATCAAAAACGGATGATCAAGGCTTTCAACAAGAAAGTCAGATGCCAAGTATATCAAGTTGGGAATCTAGTGATCAAATGTATCATCTTGCCACAAAGTGATCCCAGGGGAAAATGGACTCCTACCTATGAAGGACTATTTGTAATCAAGAATATATTCTCCGGTGGGGCGATGATCTTGACCACCATGGATGGTGAAGACCTGCCACACCCTGCGAATGCAGACATAGTCAAAAGATACTACGCATAAGAGACCTGCTAGGTTGACACACCTAGGCAAAAAAAAGGGCATCCCGGCGAACCAAAAAGGTTCGGGCAAAAATTAGGGATAAAAAAAATTGTACACCCGGCAAGTTGAAAATCCGAAGGGCGACTTGGGCAAAAAAGGGTTTCCCGGTGGACTGAAAACCCGAAAGGGTGGTCCAGGAAAAAGTTAGGGAATTAAAGCGTATGACTATGTCCTGTCGGATCACTTACGGACAACCTTTGACCTCCACTGACAAACTCGGAGTTTCTGATCAATTCAATCATCTTCGGACAAAGCAACAAATAGACAAGATATTCAGAGATATAAAGGCTATAGCAGAATGGGAACCCCATGGGATTATTACACATAGATATCTTTCTTTGTATAAATTTTTCTTGTTTTATGACACTGTTCTCTTACTAGAATGTTTGTCTCCTTTGTAAAAAATACTTATTCAAAGTCAATACAAAGATATCTCTTTAAAAATACAAAAAAAAACTATTTGTCTTTTTCTTTACTCTTGTGTTTTGTTTGCAAAAAACGTCCAATGATTCATTGATGAACATATGCATTTGAACATAATTACTGTTACAAATAAACAAAATGATAAAGACAATTACTGATAGGTTGAAAGGACATGAAAACGTCTCTAGGCTATTCCATGAGTAATCCCCACAGTACATCATTTAAATCCCCAGTGGAACAAATCTCATTCTATTAATCCCCAGTAGAAATCGTCAAATTCCTCGGGATTCCCCAAACATATCTTACAAACAGTACATGGTGTTTCCCTCACGACAGAATCTACTTCTCTCAACAAGAGTTCGTCAGTATTTCAACTTCAAGACATGAAAATTCAACATAGCCTCAACAGCATTCAAGGATTTATTTTCCTCAAACAGACAGCAATACAGCAAATCAGCTTACATACGCATGCATTGCATCCACATATCATAAAGCAAATACATTGCATCATACATTTCATGCAACATAAATTTGTGTTTCAGCTAACATTTTACCCTTTTCAGGATAAGATTAACAGCTACCATTAACAATATGCAATCATGATACAGTACAGATATGCTCCAGACCCGGATGCCATTCTGATACTCATTCAGATTCAACTTTCAGATACAGTATAGATACGCTCCAGACACATATGCCATTTTGATACTCATTCAGATTCAACCTTTTGATACAGTTCAGATACGCTCCAGATACGGATTCCATCCTGATACTCATTCAGATTCAACCTTTTGATACAGTTTAGATATGCTCCAGATACGGATGCCATCCTGATACTTATTCAGATTCAACTCTCAGATACAGTTTAGATACGCTCCAGATACGGATGCCATCCTGATACTCATTCAGATTCAACCTTTTGATACAATTCAGATACGCTCTAGATGCGGATGCCATCCTGATACTCATTCAGATTCAACTCTCAGATACAGTTCAGATACGCTCCAGACACGGATGTCGTTCTGATACTCATTCAGATTCAACTTTCAGATACAGTTCAGATACGCTCCAGACACGGACGCCATTCTGATGCTCATTCTTTCAACTTACAAATTACAACACAAACAATCATCTTTGGATCTCATCTTTAAGCCCATCTCCTACAACTTTCTACCACCTCTCCAAATGGCATCTTCAAGCCCATTCCCTCTACCGTCACATCACCGAGTGCAAATTTCTGGGCACTCTAGTGTCCAATCATCTTCCACCTTCGAGTCACGAATGGAAAAACATGCCTTTGATACGGTGGCCAGAACCGGGACGTGTTTCCCTTTTTAAGGAATTGCTGGTTTTCATTTTGTGTTTGTGTTTGCAAAATGTCGCGGTAAGAAAGAGTCGCCACCGACTTTTATTTTATCCAACAAGGAAAGGAAAAAAGCACAGAAAAATTCCTTTTTCGAGATATTTCTGAGTACGGGGGGTAGATTATAGAAAGGGAAGGTATTAGCACCCTTTCTATCCGCAGTTATCTACGGGCTCTTAGGTACTTGCTCATCATTTTCAAAATTGTTTTCTTTGTGTTTGTGTGTTTTGAAAAGTTTTTGTTTCGACTTCGATTTAACTCTTGCTTCTGTCTTCAAGAGTGTAATGAAATGTTTTTGAAAACTTTGTTTGTAAAGGAGTGTAAGTGTGAAAAAAGTTTGTTTTGATTGAGCAAGTACTTAAGAGTTAATCTACCTACTCAAAAAAAAGAATCGTTCTATGCTTGGTTCCTTTAGACAATGCTATCCCACTATTAGTGAGTAGGAAACATCGTCGTTGGAGTTTGAGGGTCAATTCGAAAAGGGATGTACGGTCACTAAAGCAATGTTAGGACGTCTTAGTAATAACCCTAATGTCTTAGATCAATTATCCGAGGAAACAATATCTGAGGCAACCTTTCCGAGGCAACTTTGATCTTTGGACAAAAGGACGACCACTAAAGCATACTATACTCAATGACCGTTTATCGAAGGCAACCAAGTTGGAGTGTACCCTAGGAGTGCGCATGTACGAGTGATTCAATTTCAGATTATTTATCTTTGCACATTTTAGGGTTATCTAACTGTTTTAAAATTAATCATACATTCTTGTCATGCATCCCTAATATCATACATCTAACAGTTAATATTTTGCGGAATTTAAAGTGCGGAAATTAAACTACGCTATTACAAGGCTTCAGGTATTTATATAGCCAAAAACAAACCCTTAAAGAAATAAAGCGATAAATGAAAAATAAAGTCCTAATTTAAACTATTACAACTTGTGAACAGTTACATTAATATGGATAAAAATAATAATAAAGCGCGCGATGAAATTAAGATCGGGGAGAAATTAGGGTTTTGACCCTTCTAACCTAATTAAAAGAAAAAAGTTTTTGTTGTTTTTAATTATTATTTTTTTAAGAAAAGAAATAGGTTTTTTGAATTAAATGTTCAATTAATTAGTTAATTAAATAATTAATGAAAATAATTACATGGCCTATTTTTGTGGTTTTTGGTTATTTTAAGAAAAAGGAAAATAGAATTAAGTTAGAAACAAAATCCTAATTGTTCTAATTAATTTTAATTTATTTATAAAACAATTAAAGTTACCTAAAATTAAATTAAAACCTAAAATAATTATTCGAGTTTATTACAAAAAATCAAATGTTTGTGAAAAATGTTAAGTTTTATGAAAAAAAAGATTTTAAACAAGAAAAAATAAAAATAGGTAAAAGGATAAATAGGAAGGAAGAAAATCAAAACCAATAGGGGTGGTTGTTGAACCCACGCCCTTAACCTTCTCAGGATGTCTGCCTCACCATGTATTGGTGTCATGTGTTAGTTGTTCTGTTTTGGCCATTTGTGTTTTGGCCATTTGTGTTTTGGCTTCAACGTTCTGTAATGAACCTGCATGGGATCCTGTCTAAATCTGCAGTGTTGAATCTCATGAACACATTAAATAAATTACTATATATTATGAAATACAAATAAATCCAATATATGAAAAAAATTAATGTTAAAACCGATATGGCATGTATGAATGATTATACCCTTTTGATCATGGAGATCAAATCAGCCTTACCCTTACTGGAGAAGTATTGAGATGAATGTTTTTATGCCCTTTTGATCATGGAGATCAAGTCAGCTTTACCCTTACTGGAGAAGTAGTGAGATGTGGGTTTCTAACAGGGATGACTTGTTTGTAGTGAGATGGGAATTTGTAATAAGGATTTCAAGGTTTTAGGGTTCTTGAAAGAATTTGATATTCTGACAGTGTTGTGGCAAAGGTTAATTTTTTCTCCTTTTGTTTGTGTGAAAAGAATGAGATTATATAATGGAAATTAGAGAGAGAGAAAATGGGCTTTGAATGTGCAATTGGGCCTCCAATGTTCACTTGAGTCCGTCACATTCCAGACTAAATCGCAGGGGCTTAAGTGTAATTTTTGAAGTTGAAATGTGAAAACAAAATATAGCCGACATCGAGAACTAACTCCTATCTGAAAATGGGCTCAATCGGATAAACGTTGAATTAGTTATGAATTTTTGAAGTTTCAGCTCAGACAAACTTATTTTAGGCTCCAGTGTCGATTCTGACACGTTCTTCAATAAAAAACTGGTATTGATCGGAGCATAATCCGGTCTCGACTTTGGAAGCAAAGTTGTAGATCTCTGAGTCCCTGACCTTGTGTAAAAATATGAGCCCAATCCAATAAAAATTGACCGAGTTATGAATTTTCAAAGTTTTGACCCAGATAAAATAATATTCAGCATTCAGGATTTTCGACGCGTCACACGTACTCTGAGCAAAAACCGAAGGCCTTTTGAATACCATTCGAACTCGATACCTCCTGTGAAAACGTAGCCACCTTAATTTGTGAAATTTTTGCGCCGGAACCAGCTCGATACGATGAAAATCGACCAAGTTATGATTTTCTGAACATGACACAAATAAACTTCTGTCACAAATTTTATGTACGAAAATACTTGATAAATCCACATTTTTGAAGACCTTCTGATCGAAATTGGCTTCCAGCTGTGAGAGATGAAAACATAGATGACGTCAATACGTAATTTTGACCACTGGAACAGGTTCAAAACGAGCCAAGATCTTCAAGTTATGAATTTTTTAGCGCGTAAAAACTGCACTTTCAACACACTTTTTCACCATATTTCTTCGAGAAAACTCACACATTCGGATACCTTCTTTAAAGAATTGACTCTTGATCCGAACCTGAATTTGAGAATATGTTATCAGAGATATCTTGGCGAAAGAACACCTAAATATGACGCGCCGGGTTGGACTTGTGAATCTTTGAACCCCGAATCGTTGCAAAACGGCGAACCGATCTTCAGCACGGAAAATACTCTGAGAATATCCATTGACGAAATAAACGTCACTTGTAACCTGAAGAAGCTTGATAAATATACCTTTATTCCATAACCATAAAACCAATAATATGTGTGTATGAAAAGAGGGCAAATTTTGGGGTACAACAATGTCAATCTAACTCTTCAGGCTTAACAAGATTGAACAGGGGCGGCTGTTGTACCCCAAAATTTGCCATCTCATTTCTCAAGATATTTCCTATAAAGATCTTCAATGCCTCAAGTTTGCGCAAGTATCGACTAGGTCAAACAATTTTCCCAACACTGATACCTCAAATTAGGGTTTGGGTTTGTACAAAGGCAGTTGGATTGCTAATGTTTCGAATGACTTTCATGAATCATTATGGACCCTCAGGATTATTTTTGTCAAGTTTCAAGTTTGGGATCACAATTTTCCAAGAAAGTCATTCAAATTACCAAAAGGGGCAAAATGGGCGAAATTAGGGTTTTGACTGAAAAATGACTGAACTTTGATTTTTTACCTAATACCTGGCTTATTGGTTGGAAGCATGATCTCAAGGATCCGAGCGCTTCATTTTGACCTAATTTCATATTTCAATTCATCTCCTTATATCAGTGGATTGATAGACAAATTTAGTCAAATGGTGAGAAAAGTCAACTGTACACTAAAAAGTCAAACTTTGACTTTTTGACCAAAGTTGAGTCCCAAAAATCATATTTCATCAAGACATCCAAAATATGAAATTTGATCATCAAAAATCAAGAGAATCAAAAATCCAACTTTGCAAGACTTTGAAATTTTTCTAAGTATTTTCTATACATGGTTAATTTCATTTGCTTCATGATATTTTTTACTACAATTCCAAATAATTCAAAATAATGCAAGTAATTCAAGTTATTACAAATTGGCATTTTTGCAAGTTTACAAATCCTAAACTTTGTATTGCTTGGACTTTTTTCCTTTTGATTCAAAACCTTGCCACAATGCTTTGTCCTTGATACAATATGCATAAATTGCTCCATAAACCAAACTTGTTTCATACTACAAACTATGTTGTCCAAGTTATTGCTGAACAAAAAATGATATGTTACTTCTATACTTTGCCACAATACTCCAAACCCTTGCTCATTTGTTGTCTTACAAAACCTTGTGCCATGCTGCACCATAAACCTGTCACAAACCCTGCATTGTTGTCCTATACAATCCAAAATATGTCCACAAAACCAGTCAAAAACTGCTCTATGCAGTCTGCCCTAAGCCTGCATCATAACAGTCCCAAAATTGCACCAAAATGGCAAAGGAAATTTGTGTGTAGAAAGTATCAAAACAGTAGGCAAAAATAATTCAAAAGAACTTATTTGATTTCCCCCCTAAATCACAGTAAAAGGTCTACAAAAGGGGACGGTCTCATAAGACATAGAGGTTGGAATTTTTGGAGAGAAAGGTTGGAATTTTTGGAGAGAAAAAGAGAGAAGAGAAAAACATAACTTTTGTTAAACTCTGCTCATTCATAAAACCCAGCTCATTTCATAAATAAAAATTGAGTCATCCATAAAAACTTTGCTCATCTTCAACTCTGTTTTCACTCACAAAAACAGAAAAATCCTCAATGCATTGTTGTACAACCTTGCAAACTTTCCCCTAAACCAACTATCCAAACACCTCATATACATCACATGGAGATTGTTATAACATAAGAACAGTTTCTGTAACACCTTTATCATCACCTTCCAAACATAAAAAAAAAACAGTACTTTACACCTTTGACTAGGTTGGAGCAATTCTGGAACTTGGTCACACAGGGCAGGGATTAGAGTAGCTCTAAAGAGGAGTTCGGTCACTCATCACTTTGCATCTGGAGATATCCATACGTATTCCAAAGTTTCGCTTCAAGAGGTATATCTTTTCTTCAAACTGTAATATCTTTTTCCATACCTCATTTGCTGTTTGTGTCCAAAAGATATGTAAAAGATAAGTCAAAAAAAGGGAAAACTCGGTAAAAAAAGAGCATGACAGGGGCTGACACGGGTTCCCGTGTCACCTGACATGGCTGTGTCAGCTCCTCTGTTGAAAAAAATCTCGCAAAAATGCAGGTCAGAGGCTGACACGGGTGCCTATGTCACAGGATACGACCGTGTCAACAATACTAGAATTTTACGCTAACAAAAATGCAGGTCAGGAGCCGACACGGCCCGTGTCATTTTAGCTGGTACAGAAAAGGAAAAGAGGCACATGGACCATTACAGAAGCTGAAACGGGTGCCCGTGTCATAGGACACGGCCCGTGTCAGACCGGACAGCATAAATTTTGATTTTTCTTTTGATTTTTTGCTTTTATTTTCATTCAATTTGGTTGTAATAATTAGGAATTTTATTTTTTGTAACACCCACTTGTACACTTGTATACCCCATCCCTCAAAAAGCATGTAATAGCGTAGGACCTTTATTTTTCGCATTTTTTGCTTTCATAAATGTTAGTAATTAGAGTGTATGGTAAGATAAAACCAACAAGTAAACCACCCTAATCAAAGACTAAACACATGCAATCAAACACACCATTCACACATGCACCTCTAGGGTAATCTCACTTTGTTGCCTATCGGAAAAATAGGCATGTCCCTCGAACATGGGCGTTTTAGCAAAAGACCCTCGATAAAAGATCGTAGTCCCTCGATGACCCTTGATGTTGCCTTTGATAAACGATCTTGTCCCTAAAACGACATTGCTAAAACGTCCCATAAGTTTCCTTCTATGACTATTCAAACGTCCCGCGTCCGTCCCTTCACATCCAGCAATGAGGCTTCTTACCAAATCAATGGTAAGATAGCCATATCTAAAGGAGAAGGAAAAGCACATTTAATACCTTTCGAGTAGGTAGATTCGATCCTAGTTACTCGCTTGCTCGCGACAAAAACATTTTTACACATCAACACTTCCATTTCTAAAACATTTTCAAAGAGATAAAACATTTTGTATATGTTCTTATAGAGACGAGAACCATTGCAAAACATCTTTCCAAAAACCACTTTCCACACCATAATCCACAAACACGTCTTTGAACTATCTTTCGAAACAAAACTTTGTACGCGTTCTTATAGAAACGAGAACCATTACAAAGATATTTTCAAAACACTTTCAAAGTCCACATCACAAGCAAATTGTCAAAGCAAAAGCAAGTTGATCTAGCAAGTAACTAAGAGCCCATGGAAAACCATGGATGAAAAGGGTGCTAACACCTTCCCTTTTCATAATCTACCCCCCGAACTCAAGAAAATATCTCTAAAGGTCTTTCCTGTGCTTTTCACCTTTCCTTTTGGACAAAAGAAAAGTCGGTGTTGACTCTTGCTAAACCGAAACATTTGCGAACACAAACGCAAAACCTCAAGTCAGTTCTCCCACCGTATCACAGTCATCAACTTAAACCTCTATCTCGTGATGGATCATATCATGGAACAAAGCTACCATAGCGCATTGATACGTTGCATCGGCGTTCTTCAAACCGAAAAGCATAACTTTGAAACAGAAAGTGCCCCACTGTGTGACAAAATTAGTTTCTCCATGTCTTCAGTTGCCATTTTGATTTGATTATAACCAGAGAAACCATCCATGAAGTAAAATACATTATGTTGAGCGGTGTTGTCAACCAGAACATCAATATGCGGAAGTAGAAAGTCATCTTTGGGGCTTTCCCTGTTCAGATCCATGTAGTCTACACACATATGCACCTTACTGTCCTTCTTAGGTACTGGCACCACATTTGTAACCCATTGAGGGTGGGACGTAACAGCTAATAAACATGCATTGAACTGCTTCATAACCTCATCTTTGATCTTTTCGGACATCTCGAGATGCATACGACAAACCTTCTATTTTATTGGAGGACAACCTTCTTTCGTTGATAGATGGTGGACCACAATATCAGTATCAAGCCTTAGGATGTCTTTGTACGACCAAGAAAATATATCAACATAGTCACGCAACATCTGGATTAATCTCTTTTTCACATTGTCTTCTAGGTTGGCACCTATCTTGACTTCTTTCTTGTCCTCTTCAGTACCCAAGTTCACAACCTCGACTGGCTCTTCATGCGGTTGCATGGATCTTTCTTCCTGCATTAACAACCTAGCAAGCTCTCCAGGTACTTCACAATCTTCCTCACCTTCGTCCTCAGCTTGGTAGATTGGATTTTCGAAGTCATAATTGGCAATAGCAGAATTGTCATCAATGGGATCCAAAGTGGATATGGATCTGCAATTTGTTGTATGGGTGTGTGTAAGAACATATAGCTGTTTTGAAAGAAATAAAGTAAAGAAAGATAAAGAATTCAAAATTTTAATGCAAACGTCCAATTATTTATTAAATGAAAATATGCGGATGAAAAATGACAACCCTAACAAATGGACCGTTCTACCCCGGGTAAGGCACAAGGTTTAAAGTTATTGTTTAAATTACATAACCAAAACTTGAAAGCAAGAAAATAGAAAAGAGAATTTACTCCTGACTAAAGGAGATTGGTATAGAGTCTTCAACCTTCCAATTGTTGAGCCCATTGCTGGTAGTAGGGAAAATCCAACTGTCCATGTCATAGTCACTATCAGCATCTTCCACAGCGTTGACTCTATTATTGTTGATGCGAAACAGTTGTCTCCCAACACGAGCATGATGAACAACCCTCTGAGCCTCTACAGTGAAACCCAAACCAAATTTACCAGACTTGTAAGGAAAGTCAAGAAGCTGGCCTCAAGTAGTGCAACCACCTTCTTCTATCACAGCTCTAGCATCTTTCAGAGAAGCCATTCTGGGCGGACCCCTGGTAACTTTAGGAATAGAAGAAACGTCTTTAGTAACGTTAGTTGTTCGAGGAATAACTTCAAAGGTCTGGCAGGGAGTCTCGATAAATTTTCCGTCCATTTCAACATATTTGAAGGAGTTCAAGTGGCTCACCGTGTATTCTTCTTCAGCATAAACTGTAACAATCTTTCCTTTCACGGGATATTTCAACTTTTGGTGTAAAGTAGAAGTAACAATTCCTGATTAAATGGTTATGTGTTCTGCTTATATGGTGGCACTGTAAGCTGGAAAAGTTCAAAGCAAGATACAGTTGTTGATTCTATAACTGAGGCCGAGTATATTGTTGCTTCAAATGCAGCAAAGGAAGCTGTTTAGATCAAGAAGTTCATTAGTGAACTTGACATAGTCCCGAGCATTGTGGATCCCATTGATCTCTATTATGATAACAATGGTGCTATCGCATAAGCTAAGGAGCCTAGATATCACCAATGATCCAAACACATACATAGGCGTTATCACCTCATTCGAGAGATAATTGATCGGGGAGATGTGAAGATATGTAGAGTACCTACACTTGACAATGTTGTTGTCCCACTAACAAAGCCTCTTGCGCAGCAAAAGCATGATGTTCGTACTAGATCTATGGGTATTAGGGGTATGCCTGATTAGCTCTAGTGCTAGTGGGAGATTGTTGGTGTAAGCCCTAGAGGCCAATACTTTGGGTACTTGTATCGAATTATTTATTAATAATAAAAGGCATTTCTTTATTATGTTTGCTTTTCCAAAATAATAAAGTCCCTATAATAGTTCATCTATTTAATAAAATATTAAGTGTGACTTAATCATGAGATCCCATTAAACATAAGAACATTATTCTTAAAGTATCCGTAGTCAAGCTTTATTGCAAAGTTGGATAACATTAAAGCATTGAGATTATTGTGAAGATAGACTGATGATTACACCTCATGGATCATGGATAAGGAGTTGTCAAGTCTTGACATGTATGAATATTATGAATAATATTTATACTGGAATGACCCGCTATGAGAATACTACATATAATATTATGCAAGGTGTCATAAATTATTTTCATGGTGATAATGGTGTATACCACCCTTCGACCTGAAACCACTATGGACCCTAGATGTAGAGTTAAGTACTTTATTGATGATCAAACATTATCCGTAACTAGATGACCATAAAGACAGTTGATGGGTACTTCAAAAAGCATATTGAGGGACATGAGTGACCTAGATGGAATTTGTCCATCCTGCATAATAGGATAAATGTCTAAGGGCCCAATATTGAACTAGACAAGGGTGACACGGTTTATGCCTTGTGTTCAATATAGACTTAAGGGAAAAAAGGTAATTGTACACACAAATATTATCACAGAAAGGTTTTGTCAGATCACGTGACATTTTCGTGACTCTGGTAGCAGTGATGTGTTGCTAGATACCGCTTAGTGTTTATTATGTTAAATGTGTGATTTAATATAATTGTCGTCACGAAAACCTACAGGGTCACACACATAAGAATAGGTTGATGAGAGATGGAATAAATAAGGAACACCATAAGGTACGGTGCACTTAAGTGAAATATGGAATATGGTAAGGTACCATGCGCTTAAGTGATATGCGGTATATCATAAGGTATGATACCCATATGCTTAATTGGGCTTTTAGCTTGCAGCCTTAATTGGGCTTTTAGCTTGCAGCCCACATAAGTGGTTTTATAAATAGAACCCTTGTGCTGAAGCATTTTACTTGATGAAAATTTGGTCTTGAAACCCTAGCCATATTTTGTCTTACTCTCTCATTCGGAAGTGATTTATTTGTGTGGACTGAGTAGAGATGTTGTTATTCATCAACATTCGTGATCACAACATCAATGGTATGAATTATCACAAGAGGTAATGAATTCTATCACTGACCATGCCCATTCATAAGGATCACTAAAGGAAAATTTTAATTTTCCTCAGCATTTTGGATCACATTTTCCTTCAAGAAGGTAGAGTCGAAAACCTGAGAACCTACTTTGGTTAGAAGTTTCACCTCTATGTGCATCATTGTCTTTGAACCATCAAAGGCTCTGACCATAATATCACTGGGTTTCAGCACAACCCCTTCACAGTCAAGCCTATCTAGAGCACCCTTTGATAAGACATTCAATGAAGAACATGTGTCAACCAACACATGAGCTAAAGTAGTGCCCATACACTCAATAGAGACATGCAAGGCCTTATTATGGTTCCTTCCCGCGGGATTTAGGTCAGCATCAAAAAAGCCTAGCCCATTATCAGTTGTCAGGTTAGCAACATAATTTTCGAATTGATCAGCAGAGATTTCCTCCGGTACATGAGCAGATTTCAAGAACTTCACCAAATCCTGAGCATGGGCTTTAGAGCATAACAACAGGGATAACATGGATACCTTTGAAGGAGTCTGCCCCAGCTGTTCAACAATCTTATAGTCACTTTTCTGGATGATTTTTAGTACTTCCTCCATATCTTGCTTGAAGTTATATTTAGTGGTAGCCTTTTTAGGTGCCTCAGTCTGGGCAGCCTCCGTCATCTGTTTTTTTCCTCGAGTCTTGGTAGTTGATTCAGTAGCAGTAACACGAACTGGTGTAGTAACAGTCTCTGGAGAGATCTCTAGAGAGAAAACCCTTCCACTTCTGGTAACTTTACTGGTCCCAGCAATATTGTCGATGTTGGGATCAGTAACTTCAGTATTTTCACTTTCGACAACTAATGGTTCTTGCTTGACACCATGGTGGTAAACATCAACTCCATAATTCCAAGGGATAGTCTTGTCATATGAATATGGAATTGTCCCCGGTGCGGTAATGATCAGAGGAGCAACCCTAGGTTCGGCAGTAATCTTCACATGACTCTTGGAAGTGATCCTTACAAGAGTTCCAGAAATTACAGACACATCTTCAAGCTCAAAGTCTTGAAATAAATTCTCCATAGAAGGGGTCTTCTCAAATAGAATCATATGGTTATCCATTAGACGCTAGATACCTTCTTTCGGTAGTTTGCATCCATTGGATTGGGTTGGGCAACAGTAGTACCTTTCAATGCAACCCAGAAATAAACCGGCATGCAACAGATTCTTCTTAATAATCAGGAGGGGAGTAGTCAAGTCACTTACAGCAGAAACATAAGAAACGTCATAAATAGAATTAATTCCTTTGTCATGCTTAGGCCTAGGAGAGGTAATTACATTTGGAGTCTCATGAGGATAAAACTTAATCTCCTTAGTGTCGATCATGTCTTGAATGTTGTTTTTCAGAGCCCAACAGTTGTTAGTATCATGTCCAGGACTGTTAGAGTGATATGCACATCTTGCATTGGAATTATAATTAGGGGACGTAGTAATGGGATTCTGAGGAGGATCTCTTAATGTGATTAGCTCCTCCTTCAACAGGTATAGTAATGCCTGAGACAACGGCATGTTGATTTTGGTAATTGTCTCCTAGGTGCGTCTGACCTAAGCTAATTGCTTTGTTGATATTGTGTTGGTGCGGGGTTAGAGATTAGTAATGCCCCCATAGATTGGTTGCGGTCACCTCTACTACGACCCTTCTGGCTATACACAACATTAGCTTCTTTCTTACTGTTGAATGACTTCTTCACGGTTCTTGAAGACGCGGCCACCTAAATTTTTCCTCTTCTGATTCCATCTTTAACAAGGTCCCCTGTTACTATCAACTCGGCATACTCTTTAAAACCTTTGTTAAAGCCCATGGTCATACTCTGTAGTTGCACACAGGTTGGGGCTAGATCAACATTGTACTGGTATTTCTTATAGAAAGCAGCAGCCAAATCTTTCCAAGTATGGATATTGGTCCCTTATAGTTGATAGAGCTATTCCAACTGTGTTCCAGACATGCTCTCTTGAAAGAAATGCATCCATAACTTTCTGTCAGCAATGTATAGTTGAATCTTCTGGATATATGACCTCAAATGAAGCTTTGGGCAAGAAACACCGTCATACTTTGCAAAAGTGGGGACCTCGAACTTATGAGGAATGACAACTCCTGAGACTAAGCCAAAATCCTCAAAATAAAACCCATGCACTTTCTGGTTCTCCATAGCATTTAGACGATCTTCTAGCTGCTTGTATTTCTCATCAGCAGGGGGATATTGTTTATCTGAGTAATCTTCTTCCTCTTCATCAAGGACCTCTTTAGAACCAATGTTGTCTTTTTAAGATTTAACACTTTTACCATTTTCACCTTGGTTGTCATCTTCGTCTGATGGGATATCACAATATTGAGCTTGCTTAATAGGACCTCTGAACCTTCTTCCCATGTTGAGGATGTTGACTGGTTTTCTTGTCTTTTTCTTCTTCTCTTTGGCGATGAGCGCCTTCAGTTCTTCTTGCCTCTTGGCTAAGTTCAGGAACATCTCTTGGAACTGAGCATTCTGAGCCTGGAGATCTTCGAATGTTTGTTCAAGATCCATCTTTCTGCTAAAATAAACAGCAAGAAGATGAGAAAACATGTCTTGGGAATACATGTTATGCAATTGTATGTATGGTATGTGGATGCATACGCAATGTTTTCAAGGATCTCGCGGGATAAGAAAAAATTGAAATGTGGCTCTGGTTGCAGCTTTGTTCGAAGAACTTCGTGCCTTTGTTTTTGAACGGCCTTCTGTAATAATCAATCTCACCATATCGAGTGAGTCCTAGCTTCTGACTCAAGGGAACGTATTTTGATCTTTGACGGCATCTGGTTAGAGGAAAATAAATGCTCTTGCCCCTTTCTAGCAATCTGGCTTATGATAATCCTGCACCAAAGGTCCCTAAGATCCTTGAAATGGTTAGTAAAAATGCCATGTCATGATGATATGATGTTATGGTGTCATGTTTAAACAAGTAGAAAACACAAACAATTCATACAAGAGCCCTAGGTTTAAAGGCTTGCATGAGGTCCATAGGTAAGTACCCTTTTCTATTGAAGTTAAGTTGGCTCAACCTGTCTTAAAATAGTAATCGAGTTCTAGGAGTCTCAATATCACCGATCTTTCTTGCAGGTTTTATTTTAGCACGGCAACTGACTTGCCATCAAAATATCTTGAAATTTGAATCTCAATGAGCGTAGTTTCGAGTATCAACCAACCTTGGACTGCACCAAAGTCGGCTATCTCACTACCTTCTAATGGCCAAGATGGGTCAATTAAGGTTCTAAAAGTCAGTTAATGCTTATGACACCATGTGGCAGCCTAATGTTATCCTCGACTGACTCAAGGAACATCAGTATAAACCAAAGTGTCACACTAATGTAGCCATCACTTCAACCATATCGGTTTATGCCGTACAATTTTCATGATCTATTTCTACTTACCTAAGGCATCCCTAGATCCGGGTGTAGGTTCTTGCAAGAAATTAAACCCAAGTAACCCTTAAAGATAAAGCAAGCAAAGCAAACAATTAAAGCAAGTAAAAGTGATCTAAACTCTAAGGTAGCCCCGGTTTTGGAATTTTCTTCCCTAACAGATTCGCCAGTTCTGTAATACAGTGGGAGAATTGACTTTTTTAGTTTTATCCAAAATGTGCAGATAGTTAGAGTCGCCTCCGACTTTTCTTTTATCCAATATTTAGGAAAGGGTGAAAAGAACAGGAAAGACCTTGATAGATTTTGAGTTCGGGGGGGGGGGGGGGGGGGGGGTTAAGATATGAAAAGGGAACGTGTTAGCACCCTTTTCACCCATAGTTATCTACGGACTCTTAATTACTTAGATCACTTTTGAAAATATTGCTTTGAGTGTGTGATTTGTTTAAAAATATTTTGAAAGGCCAATGTAAGGCTAACTTTGTAATAATTCTTGTATCAGTCCTCAAGAATGTATACAAAGTGTTTTTAGAAAATATTTCATTTTGAAAATGTGATGTGAGAAAAAGTTTTGAGAAAAGTTGTGAGCAAGCAATTAAGAGTTTCTTACCCACTAAAGTATTTATTATTCTTTTCCTTCTCCTTTAGAGATAGTACTATCCATACCATTAGTTGGTAGGTAGCCCTATCTATTGGATGTGAAGGGACAGGCGTAGGGTCATCGAATGGTCATTGAAGGCAACTTATAAGTATACTTTAGCAATTTCGTAAGGGACTGTCATCATATTATTTGTAGGCAACTCGATAGACTAGATCATTTTTCCATAGGCAACATCAAAGGGTCATTGAGGAACTATGATCTTTTGTATGATGATGATTTGATCGAGGATCTTTTGCTAAAGTATCCCTATTTTCGAGGGACATGACCATGTATTCATAAGGCAATAATAGGGGGTACCCTAGAGGTGCAAGTGTGCAAAGTGTGTTAGTTTCAGTTATTTTTCTTAAAGTTAGGGTTTTGCTATCGATTGATTTCAGTCTTGCCATACAAACCCTAGTTACTAGCAATTGCATAAAAAATATAAGAGCGAAATGTAAAGTGCGGAATGTAAACCTATAATTGTTACAAGGCTTTGGGGCAGTTACATAAAAATAAAAGTGCGGGAAAGTAAACCCTAAAACTATTACATACTAGGAGCATGTACATAATAGAGAAAAAAACGCGAGAAAAATAAACCAAAGTTATTTACATTCGCAGAAGCGTCCTATACAATTGATCTAGGAATGTAAATAAGAAATAAGAAAAATAGAAAACGAATTTTGAATGTTTTTGTGGTTTTTTGTGAAGAAAATGATTTATGATAACAATTAATAAAAAACCTAAAATTCTAACTAATTTTAAAATTAAAAAAGGTTAATTAATTAGTTAATTAAAAGGTTAATTAAAAAACCTAAACCTAATTTATTAGGGTTTAAAAAAGGTTTTGTTAATGGTTAATTAAAAGAATTTAGGTTAGGGGAAGAAAAATCAATGAATAAGGCAAAAAACCAAGAAAAAGGCAAAATTGCATGGGGTGGATGTTGAACCCACGCCCTTAAGCCTCAGAATTGCACAGCTTTCCACCAGGCCAAGCGCTGATTGGTGATAGGAAACAGGCGTTGGAGATTATATTGTAAACCTGCAAAAATTGGAAAATATAAAAATAATAGCAAAAGGCAGGGATCGAACCCACGCCCTTATAGATCAATGCCTTAATGTGCGTGCTCCTGTCACTGAGGTGGCTATTACATCCGATAATATTAGGAAAACAAATAAATATAAAATAAAACAAATAGTTGGATCGGAGAGGCTTGGAGCCCTAGCTCTGGTCGTCTTCTCCAGCGAAACGTTTTCTTCGACCTGCAAAATAGAATGTGTTAGTGATCCAAAGGGACCCTGCCCCCCTAATTTGACCCTTGTGAGTTTAATGGTGGCCTTGGATTTTGATAATTCTCCATGTACAAAGAAATACAAAGCAAATATGATAAATCAGTTCTAGAATGGAAACGCATGATTCTGGCATCATGGGGGCCATGCGATGATTCAGACCTGTATAGTTATATCTCAGAAACACGTTAGTATCATTAGTGTGAAGCAAAACACGGTAGAAACTAAAATACAAAAGTCAAGCAATCATGTAAATCGGTGATGCATGGATGCTCGTTTCAGGCTCTATGGATCATCAAGGATGATCCCTACTTACTTTGTAATGTCCTTGGAATCGATTTAGATGGCCAGCTTGCTTTGAGAAAGGCTGAAAATAGAGTTTGAAGTTTGGCCTAGTTTGGACAAATTTTTGAGATTTGGAAGGTGTATTTTCTTGCAAGGTTTTTGTGTCCATTTGTTGTTTGAATGTGAAGAATATATAGGAAGAGATTAGGTTAAAGGAATGAGCTTGGATACCTTGCAAAAAAAATCTTTGATTTTTGTTTAAAAATAGAATAGGACAAAATCATGGAGATTTGATACAAGAATAGGCTTCACACAGTTTCTTGCATGATCTTGGGTCTCCAAAGTGTTTTAAACAAAAGCCTTATAAGCCTTACACCTCCATTTACTATTTATTTAATTTAATTTTGAATTTAAATGAATAAAAACAAAATAAATGAAATAAAAATTAAAAGAGTGTATGAATAGATTTAGAGGTCCATTATGAGGTCAAGAACACGTTTGGACTCTAAAAGATAAGCTCATTAGCCCAAAAATTCAAGTTTGGTCAATTTGGGTTCCATGCATTTTCTCAAAATTGCCTAACATGCGCCAATCATAATTTTCTCAATTTTTATCATATGAAGGTGATCTTAGACTTTTTGGAAAGCTCAAGATGTCCCCTACAATCTCTATTTTGGTCATTTTTTATTTGAATAGTTTATATTGATGTAAATTGCTTTGGAAAAAAGTGCCTTTTGTTGACTTTTGAAATGACCTATAATGTTTTGGCCCATATCTCTCAAATGAAGCATTTTTGGACTTGAGCCTAGAGAGACAAAGTTGTAGAGAATTGAATTTCCTTCAAAATCGGATTTGGTTGAGAAAAATCTGATGAAGCATGTGAACGTTATGCTTGGTCAAAGTTCAGTTGACTTTTCCTAAAGAAAACCCTAATTTAGTAACTTTTGACTTTTGGTGAATTTTGAGTTTTCTTGATAAATCATGATCAACCCTTGATTAAATGGTGAATGTGACTTTAAAATGTTGATGTTTACCAAAAATCTTGAAATTTGACTGTATGTTTACTATAATTGACTTTTTGTCCAATATAGTTGATTTTCAATCATCTGAGCAATTGACTGAGCAAACTTGTGATGCAAAGCTTGAAATTTTGCATGAGTATTATTAGAGACATATGAGAAACCATGGAATCCACTTGAGGAATTATAAGCTCAATTTTCCTTGAGAAAATTGAAACCCTAGTTGTAGGCCAACTGTCTAGGAGGAGGGTTTGCCTGTTTCAACCTTGAGTAGCCTTAAGCAATTGAAAACCCTAGAAGCATGAGGAGATATCTTGAATAAAATGGGAGGGAAAATTCTGGGGTACAACAATAAGGCACCCTCAATTCTAAATATAGGAAGTCACCAATCAACGAATGCAAGATCTACGGGTGAAGGTATAAAAGGGAGCCTCCTTGAGAGAAAAAAGGAACAACCTATACGCAAACACAAAAGCAAGACAAACAGTCTCGAAAATACAAAATTGTTGTTGTCTCGCCTGATTCACTTCGGGGAGACTATTTAAATGTGTTTTTCAGGAATATTTGGCGTCCACCGTGGGGCCAAAGTAAAACTTTCCCAGACCATACATCATATGCATCTTTGGATGCTAGGGACATTTGTGAGATTTTAAGGTGGTGGGTAAGCACACATAAGGGTGGAAAGAACAACCCCAAAGAATAATATAACTTCTAGCTCTGAAATCAAACTATATGGTAAATACATGTTTAAAACCAAAACAAAATTAACAGATTTCCAACTGTTTTTTTCCTTGTAATAGCCAGACATTCTTTCAAGAGGAACAAACATTGACAAAATTCAATGACAAATAACAGTAGAACAAATCATATTTGGAAAATTAATCCATCCTAGAAGAACCATGAGAATTTATTGATGGCAAGAGCCATCAGATGAAGCCCATTAGTTTCTCCTTTTGACCTACTTGTTGAGTACTCAATTAGCATGTTCCATACTCCCTACTTTCTAAGACAAGGAAAAAATTCAAACCATAAATATAGGTTGAAGGTTCAAGAAAACAAAGAATCAACATCCATCCAAAAAGGTGAGCTAAACACTCATAGAAAAACATCAAGTTCAAAAAGTTAGTCGGTCATCCAATTGCATGTCGGCGCCTTCCGAATGATAAGACATGTGTTTCTGACATGACATTAAATCTGGTACCGCCTAAAAATAGACTTTCAAACTTGAAGCGCAAAATACTCGAGAATACTTCAAATATCAAGGAAGTTTACAATAAGTGATATCAAAGCAAATTAGCGATTAGGGGGGATCGAACCGAGATGCAACACCTCTTGAAACTTCTAGATGGAAACAATTGTGTTTGTAGGCACCGATGAGGGTGTGATGGGGTAATAGTAAGAGATATTTATTGGACTCATCCTGACTCCATTAAATTGTTCAATACGTTTCTCACCATTCTCATAATTGGTTCAACGTACAAGACCAACAAGTATAAGATTCCATTGTTAGAAATTGTTGGTGTTACGTCGACTAAGAAGACGTTTTCTGTTGGTTTTGCATTTCTAGAGTACAAAAAAGAGGACAACTTTGCATGGGCTTTAGTGGTTTATAGGTCAAAATTGAAGGATCGAGAAGATGTGTCGAAAGTCATTGTTACCGACCGAGATATAACATTAATGAATTTGGTTGCAACTGCATTTCCTACTTCTTACACCTTACTTTGTAGGTACCATATTACTAAAAATATGAGAAGTCGGGTTAAACCTGCAATGGGGACAAAACATATTGCAGGTGAAGATGGAAATTGGTCAAGGTGGGTGTTATTAGGAGAAAATTATGGATGCATGGAATGTTATAATAAATGCATTTACAAAAGAGCTATACGCTGATGTTGTTTTACAGTTTAGGGAGGTTTGTGAGAAATATCATGATCTATTGAAATATGTTGAAAGCATAATATTGGATCAAGTAAAGGAGAATATTGTTTGTGCCTGGACCGATCAGGTTATGCATCTCAGAAATACAACAACAAACCGAGTTGAGTCTGCTCATGCTTGTTTGAAGAATTGGCTGGGAAATAGCAAGGGTGATTTGATTACGGGTTGGAATTCTGTGAACTAGATGATACTAAACCAGCATAACGAGATACAAGTAATATTTGGTCGTAGTATCACAGTGTTGGAACACAGATTCAAAGACAACACTATATATTCTCAGTTGGTCGGTAATTTATTTCGGACATCTTGAATTATATTTTTCACGAAGCCAAACGAGCTTCTAATATCGGCTCTGATAGCTCAAAGTGTGGTTGTACAATTGTGAAAACATATGGTATCCCTTTGTGCTTATGTCATATCTAAGAAGATGAAAGTTGATTGCCCGATACGTATGGACTAGGTCTCTAGTCATTGGAAGAGACTCAGTTTTGAAGATGGCAGTAAAATGAAAAGTGATAAATCAAGTATTTCCATCTTGATTGAATGGGAAGTGATACAAGAAAGATTTTTGAAAGCCAATGACGCCACCAAAATCCACATCAAAGAGCAGTTGAGGAAGATTGTGTTCCTAGAGACCATAGACTTGAAATCACCATCTCAACCGGTAAAAAATAAAGGGTCACCTAAGAAGGTGAAACCGACACCGGGCGTCAGCTCAATTACAAGGAGTCCTTCATATTTTGAACTTGTTGACAAAAAATTTCCCGATTCACCTACTCCGAAATCTCAGAAAAGTGCTTTCAAAGGTGCCCGTATTAGCAAACCACCTCCTACACTGACTCCACCTAAAATACCATTCACCGATCACATGTCGGTTTTGATGCACAAGTACATTGAATAGATCGTCAATGTTGGGGTGGACGGTAGCTGTAGTTTTCATGTTGTTTCTGGTTTTCTCGGTAAAGGGGAAGAGACTCACCAACTTGTTCGCGATACTCTTATCAGAGAGTTGGGGGCAATAGAAATTTATACACACGTGTGTTCGGGAGTAATGAGAAAGTTAAAGATATTTATAATACTCTTGTACCTTGCATGTGTGGATTTGCACCGGAGGATAAATGGATGGGTTTCCCTGAAATGGGTCATCTAATAGTAAGTGTGTATGAGAGAGTGTGTATTAATCTTACAAGATACGGTTTATCAGAGACTTATTTCCCTCTGCGCACTACTCCAACACCAAATCTCAATGATCGTATCATATGTGTTGGGTGGGTTTCAAATCCGCGGTATTTTTGTTCAAGTGTATTTGAAACATGGATGCCCTATACCCCCTACATCACTGAAGTGGGTGATTTATTTCACAATACCATCTGAGACCTGGTCAGACCAATTCCTTGAAAGGATGCAAGAATACAACAAGTTGAACAAAATTGAAAAATAAAAAAATAGAAAAAAGTCAAAAGGGGTGCCACATATGGATTTGGTCGGTGATAATCATTTCGACTCATTTAAGTAGTTAGGTATCATTTTATTGTAAATGTCATCTTATTCATGTATTATGCTGTAAAAATATAATCATTTTTGTAGTTTGGCCAAAAGACAATATTTGAATACATGCAAAAAAATTTAATAAGTTGTTGTTTCTATTTTGTTTCTGGTTTTTCACTCCCAGAGGACTAACCAGAAATATAATTCTGGTACCAATTTATGTAAAACCGAAAGTGAGATTCTGGTTTCAACTCTGACACGGGGATAGGATTTGTATGATATGTTTGCCTCCAACTACTATAAATAACCTCACTTGTCATATTGTTTCATACCAAAATACCAAAAATCAGAAATGAACATCAAATGGCATGTTGGAGTTGTCCACTTTACCGGCGCTACACCATCATGCGAATTTAAGGTCACCAGGTACACCCCAATTGAAGATGTCAGTGAAATATTGCAGAAACTTGTATCTTAAGGCGACAATCACAAAGTTGTGAAGATCGAGTATCGCTCTCCATTTGTTGACAATGGGAAGCTTGTGTTCATCAACCGTGAGCTGAAGAACAGCGACGATCTACGGGCTATGTGGAATATTTTTATCATTTTTGAGGAGAAAGTTTCGATCGAACTAGATGCGACCATTTCAAGATCGGTCGATGATATTATCATGATTTTGCAACGTCCACATGAACGTTGATTTGTATTGTTTGATTAATGTTAAAACCCTTAATGTATTTCCTATGTTTATGTTATGAATTATATGTTGAGTTTGTGATATTGGTGTTATTCGATGATGTTTTTCTGATTTCTGTGTAGAACAAAATCGGAAATACATCTCCGGGTCAAAACCGGAAATTAAATTATGGTTCCAATGTATAGCTTATCAAATTTTGGTGTGCACCGAAAATATACTTTTGATTTTGAGGGGCATTTAAGGAATTTCGCATGGTGCGTAAGAAAAGCATCGGGTGGAATAAGAAATCATCTTTATATGTGTGTTAGATTGTCTCGGTTATTTTTTATTATGAGCTTCATCTGACCAACACATCTCTAACCAGGATCCTTATGTGGCCCCTCAATCGCAAGGCTTAACAGGGTGAAGTGCGTAGGCAAGAACCGTCACGACCATCTACGTTTATGGCCCATTTCAGCGCCTTTATTCCAGGTTTCCATAATTTTATTGTTCATGAAATTTTTATCTTTTGTGAATGTCTCAAGAATTATGTACCATGTGAAATCTTAGGAGTTGGCTAAGTTAAAGTGAAGCATGAATCACTTCGATCCCAATTATGAGGTGTATGAATATCATAGTCGGGGATTCATCCAATTAGCCTGGGGAATGGTTACCCGTTCGACAGAGAGTTGCCCGTACGACAGGGTATGGTTACCCATGTGACGAGAATGTTACCCAATTAGCCTGGAGAGCGGTTACCCGCTCAGCGGGGAGTTACCAGTACGGTCGGGAATGGTTACCCATGTGACTAGAGTTGCAAAATTAGCCTGAAGAGTGGTTACTCGTTCATCGGGGAGTTACCCGCATGGTTGGGAGTGGTTACCCATGTGATAGGTGATGACACACAAATATGTGATATTTCTGGCTTGATATACACCAAATATTTCTCATACTTTAGTTTAAATTAAATTATTTTATAAGTATTATGCAGGTATTTTTCTATTTTTGCAGATATGCATTAAGCTGAACACTTTGGAAGAAATGAAGAAAAAAGAGGTGCAAAACTAGCAAAAAGGCCAAAGGAGAAGAAATGAGTTGAAGCCCATTATACATGTGGGCACGTGGCCCACCATGAAGAAGACCTTGACGACCGTCAAGGAGGCATGCCGAACGTCACGCGCTAAGAAAGACCAAGTAACTATCGTCACTTGAATGTGACGAATGTCACAAGTCACTTACTCCACTTTCTTCTCATCCAACGGACAGAAACGCATTCAAATGTTAATCCAGCGACTACCTACATTTTCTCACCCACTCAGTCAAAGCACCAAGGAACGTGACAGATTAATGTCCCTATTATTTCTCAAAGGAGGAAGTAAATTGTTCCTACATTCTCGAGAACAACTGATCACGAAAGACTTATAAATAGAGCCTTAGACCATAATAGAAGGGGTTCTTCTTTTTTGGCAATAAACTTTGGAGATTTTATATTTACTTTGAGCGAATATTCTTTTCAGCATTATTTTCTTTCCTAGTTATTTCTATATTCCTTTCCAGCATTATTTTCTTTTGTACGGTTAAATATATTCTCCGATCGAAGCAAAGCCTATAATTTGTGCAGGAGTGCTTCTGTCTTCAGAGTTATTACCAGGTTTATGTTTACAAATTCTTATTGCTTTTTAATCAATATAATTATGTTTATTTTTGTTTGTCTCTTAAATTATTCTGCGATTTGGTTTAATATTATGTTAGGCTAGAAATCCTATACCGGTATGTAAAGTCACTCAACCAAGGGAACGAGTAACTTAGTTGGGATTATTTTTACTACGAAACTTTCTTTTCTGGCCTAAGTTACTATTTTTCAATCATTAAATTGTTTTGTTACGGAAGTAAAAAACAGATAGAGGTTAGGTTCAACAAAGCGGAAGTTTGAGATCTTTTAACTGGACAGTAGTAATTAGGCATTGGCTTAAAATACAGCGGAAGCACTTTAAAGTTAATTAAGATTTTATTTAGTTTTAAAAAAGTGTTTTTAACTTCTGCGGGATGGCGGAAGCGTACGTTAGGACTTAACTGCATAGCCTAGATCAACAAAACGACAGTGTGAGACGAGGGTTTTTAAACTAAATAAGTTTTACTGAAAGCTGTTTTGAAAATATAAAGACGCCCAACAGATCGCTGGTTCCCGAGGTACGACTATTGCATACTGGTAATTACACTAATTGATTATCAAAACTCCAATTTAATTTAGTATTTAGTTTTCCCTACAACCCAATCAAATATTCATTAGCTTTAGATTTGTGAGGTAACAATAGAAGACGGTAGATCGATTCATCAGTCTCTGTGATTCGATATCTTTTAAAACTACACGATAAGACTGTGCACTTGCAGTCTGAATCATTGGATACATAAGTATAATCCCGATCAAGCGGACAGGTGGAAGTCTCAAATCGAGAAATAAAACAAATATTGGAAAAAAATGTTACCACGTCAAGAAAGTATTGGTCGGCTAAGTTACCTGAAGCATTATGGGCCTACAGGACGGCGTTCAAGACGCCAATAGGTGCAACACCCTTTAAACTCATCTATGGGAAATCATGCCACCTGCCAGTGGAAATTGAACACAAAGCTTACTGGGAAATTAAAACTTTAAACCTAAGCTACACTGCGGCAGGAGAGAAAAAGATCCTCGACATAAATGAATTAGAAGAACTAAGATTAGACGCATATGAAAATGCGAGGATCTACAAAGAAAGGACGAAAAAATGGCATGACAAACGAATCTCAAGGAAGGAATTCAATGAAGGAGATGTAGTTCTCCTATTCAACTCTCGTCTAAAACTTTTCCCTGGGAAACTCCGTTCACGATGGTCTGGACCATTCGAAGTAACCAAAGTTTTCCCCAGTGGTGCCATAGAGATTAAAGGAAAATCCATGAACCCGTTCTTAGTAAATGGCCAGCGTCTAAAACATTATTACAGCGTTGAAAATAAGGATTACACCGCGAGCTTAACACTATTAGAGCTACCACCCAAATTAGGAAACTAATTCACGTCTAAAAATATTGTCAAGCTAACGACATTAAAAAAGCGTTGTGTGGGAGGCAACCCACAAGTTTTTAATTTACTTTCTTTCAAATCTCTTTATATTTTATTTTTATTTCTGCATTTTGATTATTACTTTCCGATTTTTTTCCTTTTCTTTCTTTCTCCCACTACATATTTTACTTATTTTCATTTTTCTTTTACAAATTTTAGTACCGACTCACAGGAACCTACAAGCTAAAACTCATGGATACTATCATTTTCGCCATGGAGGCCCAGCATAGGCGATATGAGATTCTGGCTCAGCGCCAGATGAGCATGACTACGTATGTGCATGATCCCACCTTGACAGCTTTAGGAATCAGGGAAAGTGTATACTTCTTGTTCAACCAGATAGGATGGGAAGGGTTCCTCTCCCATAAACACCCTACACACCAACGCCTCACCTTAGAGTTCTTAAGCTCCCTCATCTATAAACCAACACAAGGCCTAGGGCGTAGTAGGGGACAAATGTCCTTTAGATTATTTGGTTTCACCCACCAGTTTACAGTTCGCAGTCTAGCTGAGCTGCTAGGATTCCCTAGTTCTTTAGATGCCTACATGGAAACCCAGGCGGATGACTACCTTAATTTTGAACTTAACCACTTTTGGAGGGACATAGCGGGCCAATATCCTGAGGACCCAGACCACCTTAATGCTACTGAGATCCATAACCTTGCAATTAGGTATTTCCATCACATATTAGCTTTCACCTTTTTTGGAAAACCTATAAATAGACTCTCAGTTTCTAGGGATGAGTTATTCATCATTTACTGTGCTTTTCAGTCCAGACCAGTCATTGGTGCATCATTTATGATCGCCAACATGTCAGTTATAGCTCAGTGTACCCATGGCCCCATCTGTGTCGGCGGGCTAGTCACTATGATAGCTGAGGCCTTATCCCTACGTTCATCTTTGTCACGCCTTACACCGTACGCCAGATACTATACCATGGATATCCCTTTTTGTTTTAACATATCTTTGATTTGTAACCTCAGCCCACCTCACTTTCAGCTGCTTGTCCGAAATGACCCTGTCTATTACTTCAAATTACCTAGCCCTGAGAACACAAGTGTCTATACTAAGAAAAATTGGCTATATAACCTTGAAAAGACAGACGAACACGACCCTGAGAGGGAGGAGAGCGACCCGTCCACACCTACCGGTTACCATGACTATACACCATCAGAATACCCTACACTGCCCCTTGTTGCCACAACTGTTGACGTCCTTATGGTCGATCATGCACATGCCATCACGACACTGCAGACCGATGTTACTACACTCCGAGGCGAGCTCGCCACTGTTAAAGATAATGTCAACACACTTCAGCGTGACTTCTTTCATTTCATGGATGTCGTCACGGAGCAGTTTGATCACATTTATCAGCATCTGCACGCTACTGCGCCACCTCCAGGAGGCCCTAATGCTTGATAGTTTTTGTTTATGTGCCGCCCCAGTGAGGACACTGGTTGTTCTCAGTATGGGGGGGGGGGGGTTTCATTATTATTCTTTTTCATTATTATTCTTAAAACTCATTATGGTTTTATACTCATATTTTCGAATAATTTGTTACTTTTCGGTTCTAAAATTTCTATTATTTATTTATCTATTCATTTCATATCCATCTTCTTATTTCAAAGTATTTATTTATTTTCATTCACAGTATTTATTTATTTTTATACTATGCAATTTCTATTATTACTCTCATTTGTTTCTTATTTATTTATCTATCATATCATTCTTCCAATTCTACTATGTGCTACTATACCCCTTGCAAAAATACTTCTCAAAGTTAATGAATTAATTAATTTAATGGAACCATGCTACAGCACGCGGTCAAAGAGGTCAAAGAAAGACATGCACGCATCCCTTTACCCTGACGGACGTCAGGATGCATGTGACGAACGTCAGGGATTGTCTCTTTAACTCTGACGAGCGTCAGAGAGCGCGTGACGAGCGGCAGGGCTTGTCTCCCACGCTTTCCCTTCCCGTGACCATTGAACAACATTGATGCACGAAATTTTGTTTTAAAAACCCCCACCACCCATTTACTCCATTCATCCATAACTTCCATAACCTCTCATATTCAAAATTCTCCCATAAACCGCATTAAATTTCCTACTCAATAAAACCATTTATATAAACCTCTCTTCCATCCTTAGTTTCATCACTACCACCCACTTTCCATCTCTTTACCACAAATACATTTTTTCTATCAAGTTCAAAAATCATGGCCAACCAAAGGAATCCACCAAACCAACCCGAACCCGACATGCGACATCTCGTGCTCCGACAAGGAGAAGCAGGTGAACTTTAAAAGGAAATGTACATAAAATTCCATCGTCGAGGGCTAACATCCACGCGGTTCGTCGACAATAATTGCTTGCAAGAATTGGGGTTGCAAACCCATATGCAAGGCTTGCTGAATAAAGTTGGCCTGGGCTTTATTAGCACGATGAACACACCAACTTACGAAGCTCTCACGTTGGAATTCTTGAGTTCCTACGCCTATCAAACTCGCGATGATGCCTACGCACACCTAACGGGAGCCGCTCAATTTCGGATGTTCAACCGAGAGTACACACTCAACCATGAAAATTTGAGCGACATATTTCATTTTCCCCGTGGGAATAATGTGCAATATCGTATTCCCCTGGAATTGGATTGAAATGGAAGTGCATACGCACTATGGGAGAGAATAACCGACGAACCAAATGTCAATCCCGAAGCACGGTACGCCTCTCACATCCACAACCCGAACATTCGCTTCTTACATCGTGTTATGGCAAACACAGTATTTGGAAGGGA
The DNA here is from genome assembly GCA_948472305.1 of Vicia faba. NCBI lineage: Eukaryota > Viridiplantae > Streptophyta > Magnoliopsida > Fabales > Fabaceae > Vicia > Vicia faba. The sequence goes on along the minus strand of OX451737.1, from coordinate 80,191,830 downwards.
AAACAACAACAAGGTCAACACTAAATAATTGTATGCTCTTCATTGTACCTTTTCACAAAACCTCCGTCTAAATCCCGTTACTTTAATGATGGCCCACATTCAAAACCTCGTTACAAGAGACGGGACTACACCTTTTTGTATCAGAGGCATCGTCACCACCATCGCAGTTCACCTGAACTGGGGGGAAAGGATTCAACGCTTACCTGATAACTGTAGAGCTGGTCGCCTGATCAAAGTACAAGAAGCTGGAGGGTACTATCTAATGGTTAAGAATGAAAAAGTTTGTAGCGTGATCATGCCAAATCACAATCGTACTTACTTGGGTAATCCGGATAACTGGCTTTACAACCTGAACGCCCCATAACCCGGAGAAAATGTGCAAGGACATCAAGGTGAGGCCAACAATGCTGCCGCTGACGAAATCGAAGAAGAATTAGAGCAGCAAAAGCCCCAACCACAACAAGCCAACAATCCCGCCACCATCGACGCAATCTATGTCGCAATAATGCAGCAAAACCAGTTGTCCACTCAACGCCACCAGAGCCTCGAGACGCGCCAAATCGAGATGATGACTCTCATGCAACAAATGCAGAGAGACCAAAACGACTACACTCGCAGGCATGATCAAAGTATGCTGAAATTCACCACAGGAATGACGGAAGATATGCGAGCCTTAACACTTCGTGTTGACGACTTGCATAACATCATATCCCAGAGAGAGGGAGGCAAATCTTCCAGACACGGTGGACAAGCACGTCGAAGAGCGAGGACACGTGGCCGATACCAAAGACAAGAGGAGGAAGAATGATTATCCAGTTTCCATTTCCCCTTTCCCTCTTCTATCAATACATTGAGGACAATGTATGATTCAAGTATGGGGGGGAAGTATTTCCCTTTTCCTAGTAATTTTTATTTTTCTTTATAATTTCCTTTCCGTTATCTTTATCCAATAATTAAAAAAATTTATCAAGTTATCTATTAAAGAAATGTGTGTTCTTCTAGACTCCCCTTTCTTTTTGAGCCCTATAAAAAAAATTTCTTCGACTCACTCGACAAGTACATAGACTGCAAGATCTCTAATCGTCAGGAATTGGGGCAAGATTAAGCGAAATTTCTACTGTCTAGACACTCTACAACCCCAGAGTATGATAGATCAGTTCAAGTACCTGTTATTCCAACACCCTGAGTTTAGTCTTTTATAGTAACCCTGAGTAGTTTATATTAGCAGTCAGCACCGTCTTAAACATAAACTACGTAGGAAGTCGATGAATATAAGTGGATATTTCAGCAAAATGTTGCAAGGAAACACACCAATTAAATTGGATGATCCTTACCCGATCGCCTAATCCAAAGGATGTAAACCTTAGAAAGTAACATGAAAATTCATTTGGTGGATGGTTCAGGAGCATCTGGTACTGAACTCGGTAGGGCAGATTACGGTTTGATCCCCCGCATCCAACCATTGAATAAAAAAGGGTTGCCACATTACTGTGCCAGAAACCTCTAAAGTTTAAAAGGATCATAACCACTAACCGACTGTTCTGCTATGTGCGTGTAAAGATAAAGGGATTAATGTGATTGCGCTAGAATGAAAAGGGCAAAACAAGACAAATACTCGAGGTAGGCTATGGTAGGACCTGTAACTAGTTTACATAAAATGGGATTGTCTAATGTCATTGACGTAGTAATGGAGCATAAATCGAGCCATCAATTTTCTGACAAAAACACAACGCAACTATATATTAGTTGATCCGAGTCATCACCATGCATCTAACCATGTTTAGAAAAACATTGTACTTAGCATTTGCTTGAGGACAAGCAAAGTTTAAGTATGGGGGAGTTTGATGACACACAAATATGTGATATTTCTGGCTTGATATACACCAAATATTTCTCATACTTTAGTTTAAATTAAATTATTTTATAAGTATTATGCAGGTATTTTTCTATTTTTGCAGATATGCATTAAGTTGAACACTTTGGAAGAAATGAAGAAAAAAGAGGTGCAAAACTAGCAAAAAGGTCAAAGGAGAAGAAATGAGCTGAAGCTCATTATACATGTGGGCACGTGGCCCACCATGAAGAAGACCTTGACGACCGTCAAGGAGGCGTGCCGAACATCACGCGCTAAGAAAGACCAAGTGACTATCGTCACTTGAATGTGACGAACGTCACAAGTCACTTACTCCACTTTCTTCTCATCCAACGGACAGAAACGCATTCAAATGTTAATCCAGCGACTACCTACATTTTCTCACCCACTCAGTCAAAGCACCAAGGAACGTGACAGATTAATGGCCCTATTATTTCTCAAAGGAGGAAGTAAACTGTTCCTACATTCTCGAGAACAACTGATCACGAAAGACTTATAAATAGAGCCTTAGACCACAATAGAAGGAGTTCTTCTTTTTTGGCAAGAAACTTTGGAGATTTTATATTTACTTTGAGCGAATATTCTTTTCAGCATTATTTTCTTTCCCAGTTATTTCTATATTCCTTTTCAGCATTATTTTCTTTTGTACGGTTAAATATATTCTCCGATCGAAGCAAAGCCTACAATTTGTGCAGGAGTGCTTCTGTCTTCAGAGTTATTACCAGGTTTATGTTTACAAATTCTTATTGCTTTTTAATCAATATAATTATGTTTATTTTTGTTTGTCTCTTCAATTATTCCGCGATTTGGTTTAATATTATGTTAGGCTAGAAATCCTATACCGGTATGTAAAGTCACTCAACCAAGGGAACGAGTAACTTAGTTGGGATTATTTTTACTACGAAACTTTTTTTTCTGGCCTAAGTTACTATTTTTCAATCATTAAATTGTTTTTTTTACGGAAGTAAAAAACAGATAGAGGTTAGAGTCAACAAAGCGGAAGTTTGAGATCTTTTAACTGGACAGTAGTAATTAGGCATTGGCTTAAAATACAGCGGAAGCACTTTAAAGTTAATTAAGATTTTATTTAGTTTTCAAAAAGTGTTTTTAACTCCTGCGGGATGGCGGAAGCGTACGTTAGGACTTAACTGCATAGCCTAGATCAACAAAACGACAGTGTGAGACGAGGGTTTTTAAACTAAATAAGTTTTACTGAAAGCTGTTTTGAAAATATAAAGACGCCCAACAGGTCGCTGGTTCCCGAGGTACGACTATTGCATACTGGTAATTACACTAATTGATTATCAAAACTCCAATTTAATTTAGTATTTAGTTTTCCCTACAACACAATCAAATATTCATTAGCTTTAGATTTGCGAGGTAACAATAGAAGACGGTAGATCGATTCATCAGTCTCTGTGGTTCGATATCTTTTAAAACTACACGATAAGACTGTGCACTTGCAGTCCGAATCATTGGATACATACGTATAATCCCGATCAATAGGAGAGTTACCCAATTAACCTGGAGAATGGTTACCCGTTCGGTAGGGAGTTACCCGTAAGGCCGAGAATGGTTACTCATGTGACCGAAGAGTTACTCAATTAGTCTGAGGAGTGGTTACCCATTCGACTGAGAGTTACTCGTACGATCGAGAGTGGTTACCCATGTGACTGGGGAGTTACCCAATTAGTCTAGGGAGTGGTTATCCATTCGCCGGGGAGTTACCCGTATGGCCGAGAGTGATTGATTACCTATGTGACCGAAGAATTACTCAATTAGTCTGGGGATTAATTACCCGTTCGGCGAGGAGTTACCCGTATGGCCAGGAGTGGTTATCCGTGTGACCGAGGAGTTATCCAATTAGCCTGGGGAGTGGTTATCCGTTCGACGGGAAGTTACCTGTACGGTCGAGAGTGGTTATCCATGTGACCAGGAAGTTACTCAATTGGCTAGAGTTTGCTGCTTCTTGGTTGACCTGTGTTGTCCTAGAACGTATTCGGGTTTCTTTCTTGTAATAATCAAAAATGACACACGTGCATAAAAATTGTGGGTAGCACTCTTTTTCCTTGCAAGGGCAAGGATTTTTTAATAAGGCACCCTCAATTCTAAAGATAGGAAGTCACCAATCAATGAATGCAAGACTTACGGGTGAAGGTATAAAAGGGAGCCTCCCAGAGAGAGAGAGAAAAAAGGAACAATCAATACACAAACACAAAAACAAGACAAACAGTCTCGAAAATATAGAATTGTTGCAGTCTCGCCTGATTCACTTCGGGGAGACTATTCAAAAGTGTTTTTCAGGAATATTTGGCACCCACCGTGGGGCCAAAGTAAAACTTTCTCAGACCACACATCAGATGCATCTCTGAACGCTAGGGACATTTGTGACATTTTACGGTGGTGGGTAAGCACACATAAGGGTGGAAAGAACAACCCCAAAGAATAATATAACTTCTAGCTCTGAAATCAAACTATATGGTAAATACAGGTTTAAAACCAAAACAAAATTAACAGATTCCCAACTGTTTTTTTTCCTTGTAATAGCCGGACATTCTTTCAAGAGGAACAAACATTGACAAAAGTCAATGACAAATAACAGCAGAACAAATCATATTTGGAAAACTAATCCATCCTAGAAGAACCATGAGCATATATTGATGGCAAGAGCCACCGGAGAAAGCCGACATTAGTTTCTCCTTTTGATCTACTTGTTGAGTACTCAGTTAGCATGTTCCATAGGTCTCCAACAGTCCATCTCTGCGACAAAATCCAGCATGCAACCTGCCAAAACTCAGAAACAATGTCTAGTGGACAAATCATTTGTAAAACATATCACAAAGAAAACGAAAACTTAATTTGAATATGGAAATATATTAGCTTAAATCAGTGAATCCTATTGATTTCACTTTTAATCTGATTGCAAAATTGCAAATAGATTGTACAGGTACAACTACTTAATACATGTAAAATTACCTTGTCTAGGTTCTGCAATGCCCTCGAGCTAAATGTGTAGTATGCTACGAAAGGTCTTCGAGCCTGCAAGGTATGACGAGCCAAGAGAAAGTTTAACGTCTTCGAGCATGAAAGGTCAAATTGTCAAAGGTAAACTCTAGAAATACAGTTGTTTCAAATTCATTCAGATAAGTACGCAGTGACTACATATTCACATATTGATGCCTGAAAATATAGAATTACTTGAGAAGCTGCAAGCCACTGAATAATGGTCTTTACTTCAGGATCTCCTCCAAAGGCACCACATCCCCAATTTCCGGTTGCAACTCCAATATCATTGCTCTTCTCTATCATATTGTAATCATTTTGAAAATTTCTGATTTCTTTATATGAATTTTTTCCTTCACTTGTTTCTATAGATGTTGACGTTGCAGCATCAAACTAAGAGAAATGAAGAATGTTGTAAACATATAGCTGAACAACGAATAACAGCAAGTAAAAACGACAAAAACCACATTGATTCTAGAAAGTCATAGTAAAGATGAACTTACGTTCTGTTGTGGTAGTTTCTGATCCTGTTGATATTTAGATTGCTGCAGAAAACCGCAGAATGCTTTGTTGATTTCACTGCAGTAATGAACAAGCACAGTAAGTTTTAGATTGTAAATTTTCTCAGAATATTCTCATACTCGCACAATAACAGTGAATCTGAATCCTAAAGAACAGAAGCCGCATAAAAAGAAGGTTAACAAACCGGAGGAGAAACTTTTCCCTGTATTGCCTCATCCCCGGACCACATAATGCATCAATTGCAACTATCCTGGTTTTACGTCTTCCAAGGGCGTCTACATCTTTGTCATCCACAAAATCCCCGGAAAATCGAAACGACGATGCATATCTAAAGAAATCAAGAGATATTATCATTGATAGGTTAGGAAGGAAGCACAAAATAACACAATGAGACATCACATCAGAAAAGTATTTGCCAATTATATGCATACTGTTACTGTGTAGAAACAGTAAATTTAAAACTCATTGTGTAACACTTACCCTTTATAACTCGAGAATCTTTCCACACCAACAATATCTATAGCCTCATTATCTGCCATGGACGGCAAGAAAAGCATGCCAACAATCAATTCTGGGCTGATCATGAAGCGAATTTCCTCCTATATGAGACAATTGTGAGCAAATTTATTAAAGATCAGTAGGTTGACGCTGAAAGCTTGAATGAGAAAAATATATCAATTTGCAGAATCTACACAGGCGTAAGTTGCTAATACAAACTGCACACATGCCTTTAAAATATATTAGGAACAATAAACTTAATTAAGGGCTTATAGCATAAGTGCTTATCATATAAGTCTGTAGTATAATCTATTTCTATACAAAAGGTAAGATAAAGTCAAATTGTTTTCATATAAGCTACAACCTGTTTTCATAAGCTATCCTGGATAGCTTATGGAAATAAGTTGAAAACAGCTTATGGACATATCAGAAGCTGTTTACATGAGCTCTTCCAAACAGTCTCACAAATGCTAACTTCAATAGATAAATTCAAATAAGTCAATCTAAACATAAGCTAAAATTGCCTAACATTTAATCATAAGAGGCTAAGGATGAAATATATTGCATTGCACCTGTACACAACCCCTACGAAGAGCACCGCCGCCAAGATATTCATTTGCAAAATCTACTTCCACAGATTCACTCGGGTGATCTTCTATGAGTCCTGAACTGTGAACCTATTAAAATGCAAAAGTATCACCTATTACAATTTACAAACCAAGTAAATCATTAAAAGAGATTAGTTTTGTCGACAGTTGAAAATGAATCTCCTTCAAGTACCTCAAATCTGCATAGAGGTATAACAGAAGTGCTCCAAAAGCTAGCATTTGGGTAAGAAATGTGAACAAAATCAGCATCCCGGGGAAGTACCTTTCGCTCAAATGAGACAACACCCTTGGGCATATTAGAGCTTATTCTTTGAAAATAATTAATGATGCACCAAATCTTACTTTCCTGTTTTTGACTGTAATCGTCATAGAGACTCCTGTAACATGTGAAACAAGGCACTCAAGTCAAGGCCCGTTTGTTATGGACTATAAAAACAAAAGTGATTTTGATATTCAATAATTAAGAGGTTAAATTTTAAACAATTAAAAAAAACAGAATTTATTTTTTATATGTTTACCATTACAAAAATCAAATTGTTTTAAAAAAACCAAATATCGAAAAATGATTTTAAAAAGAAGCTGCTCAAATCTTTAGATTTTTAAGGTTTTCTCTTTTCAGATTCTCTTTTTTTTAACTGAAACAAACAGATTTCAATTCCTAAAGTGAGTGTGTAAAAAAAACAAAAAAAAAGTGATTTTTTCACAAAACAACTGTAACAAACAGGCTCTCAATGCGATCAATTATTTCTATACTTCTCATTCACTGTCGTTAAGTCACTCTCACACACGAACATGAAAATACCATTGACAGCTTGACGCCACTAGGAGAAACAAAATTATCAAAATGAAGGCTAGAACAAGCAATTGAACAGGTGAATAAAAATAATATCGCTTTAGATGCTTTAGATTTCTTACGCAAACAACTCATCAAAGTTAAGTGGTTGAAGTTGCCTCTCATATCTGTCATGGACTGGGAATAGACATAATAATGAGCATGCAAGAAGAGCAGCAATCAACTCCTGTAGAGAAAGAAATTGCAATTGTAAATTATAACTATCATCAGCATGTAAATCATTATCATGTACCATAAACAACGGCAGCAGAAGCAGCCTCAGTCATGCAAGAGTTTTGAAGTTGGTGCTGGTGGCAGTAGTAGCCGTCATGCAAGAGTTTTGAAGTTGGTGCTGGTGGCAGTAGTAGCCAAACTCTATTATTTTGAGCACTTAAAGGAATTTGCTTTAAGAATTTTAATGTCAAGTAGCCTTGTAGGTGGAATTTGGTTTTTACTTTTTAAACAATCTTCAAGCATTAAAAGTGGATGAATAAAAAAAAATGCATGTTCAACCAAAAAGAAGAAAGCACATAAATTTTGTTAACAAGCAAACCTGGGTAAGGAACACTATTCCGGCTTCCTGTGAATCCAGCATGCGTAGACCAGTTCTAACAGTGGCTCCCTCTCCATCAATAACCACATCCGCGTTTTTATAGTGTTCTTCCAACAAAAAAGGCAGCCTCAAAAGCAAACCTCCCAATGCTGGAAGCACCTCCTCAAACCACTTCCTACATTCCTCTCTAGACATTAGCTGAAACAAACAATACAAGTGTTGGCTTTTATTCATCAGCTATAAACAGCAAAACCCATCCATGTCCCCAAAATTCAAGGGAAATCCGATTAAAAATTAAAAATTTGAGGTTTTAAAAAGGTGAAGTTACCTGAGTGGTATTTTACCTCGTCGAAGAAAAGGGCATATCCATGTGCAGCGGAAGGAGCTAAAGGCTCGTGAGAGAGAGAAAGAGAGTTCCTGAGTTCAGTCATGAAGATGAGTAAGAGCCGGCCCGAGTCAACTCGGCCACATTCAAGCTCTTTGAGAGACTCCACCACTTGGGACGGCCAAAATAGAGAGGAAGAACGCATCACCACTGGTAAATATGGTAGAATTGATCTCCAATCCTCTCTCTTCTCCATTCTCTTATTCTCTTTAAGGAGTTGGAATAAACTGCTTACAACTTACCAATATCAATATGTGAAGCTAAGAGAATATTTCAAAAATGAAATTATTACTTTTATTCATGTTACAATCGAAAATTTAAATGACACTAATTATTACTGACTCATAAAACACAGATCTGAAATCCCATACAGATAGCAAACACATGAGCAATTATCAGTCATAACCATATAACAAATTTAGCAATGACAACTACAAATTTTAGTATCAGATTCTTAGCCCAAGATCTGTCCTTACATTGCCTGATAGCTACGATAGGGCTATAGCAGATTCTGAGCCAAATTTGAACACCAAATAAAAGCATTATAATAATTTAACATAAATTCTTTAATTTATAGTTAATATAATTTTACATATTAACTTTCGTTTGACACAAATGGTATCTCATTCCTGCACAGTAAGCATAACAATATTTATATAGAAAACCCTCAATGCATTCATATTTTTTAATCAGTCCAAGTAATGGCATTTGGCTATATAGACACAGTATATAAAAACCGTAAAAAGTTCAATATACTCGGCATGCAAGTTGTAACACGACCATTTTTTCACCAAGATAATTTTCTATTTTCAAGATTAATGCAGGAGACCGTATGCTCTGAATTTTATTGTACATTTGGGTGCATGGTGTCATGTATGATTTCGAAACAATTTAAAAAATCTAACACAGAGTATCCAAATCAAACTCAATAACCTGCGAAATTTTATTTTTAAACTACTAGATCAAACAAAATTCAATCCACTACCAGTAGTCAGAACAAGAACACTTGCCACCATTAAAATGATGAAACCGATATGAATCCCTTACTGTGATTTTCCTACCAACAATTTTACTAACTAGCTTGAAAACAGAGTGGCAATCACCACAAACACGAAGGTTCTTGTAAATTCTAATAGTCGATCCTTCGGGACAATTGATCAACCCAAATGCAAGGGCGATTCTCTCACTATGGTTCCAAAGATTATGCTCCTTTTGTTCTTCATCTGTATCTTGCAATGCATAGCTTGTGTCTGGCACGTAGCCTTCCTCCCTGGTCATCTTTCTGAGCTCTTCCAACTTTGCATGGATTTGTGCAGTTTGTGTATGAAACTGGTCTCCCATCCCAAAAGTTGTAACCTTGTTTTTCAACTTGATCCAACTGCAGGCTGGCTTCTTCTTTAAGCTGTGTGATTCCATTTGCTTTCTCACAATCTCTACATCTCCCCATCTTTGGGTAGATGCACAGACATTTGAATATAGAACATAGGCCGAATCATCAGATGAGTCCAGCTCCAAAAGATGATCAGCAGCTTTCCTCCCCAGCTCCAAATTTCCGTGTATTTTGCAAGCAGCCAACAAGCTACGCCAAACGAGGTCATTTGGTGGGACTGGCATCTCATCAATGAAAGCTTCGGCCTCAGCAAGCCTTCCTGATCTCCCAAGAAGATCAATTATGCATACACAATGCTCTATTCCAGTAGGGACACCAAATTCAGTAGTCATTAAAGAGAAGTACGCAAGACCCTCATCCACCAAACCCCCATGGCTGCAGGCAGACAGAAGTGAAACAAACGTTACGTGATCAGGTCTCAGACCGATATCAAGCATCTCTTGAAAGGCCTTTGTAGCCTGGCGGAAAAAACCGTGTCTGGCCAATGCTGATATTAAAATGTTCCAAGACCTCTGTGACCTACTTTTTGGTAGGGGAAGGATTTTAAATACATCATCGATTTCTCCACATTTTCCATACATATCCATTGTAGCATTTAAAACATATTCATTTGACTCGAACCCAAGTTTAATAATCCAGCTGTGAAGCTGCTGACCCTCATCCAGTACTGTCAAGTTACCAATAGTAGCAAGAGCTACAGAGAAGCTAAACTGATCTAAATCAACTCCGTCATTTCTCATCCTTGCAATAAATTTTAGAGCTTCCTCACCAGGCCCATAATGAGCATTTGCAGAAAGAATGGCATTCCAAGTACTAGAATTTTTATTAGCTAATACATCAAAAATAAAGTTACTTGCATTAAGATTACCACACTGGGCATACATTGTAATTAGAGAGCTTTGGACGTACGTATTTAATTCAAATCCTGCCACAACTATATGTGCATGGATTGGCATTCCATGTTTCAAAAGATAATCAGGGGACAAACAAGCGCCGAGAAGATTGACAATAGTAATGTAGTTCGAAAGCAAACCTTCTCTTCTCAATAAGTTGAATGATTCGAGTGCCGCATTTGGATCTGTGTTATCAGCATGGCCACCTATCAGTGCATTCCATGTTACCACATCTCTCTCCGGCATAATTTTGCACACTTTTTGTGCTTCAGCCATCAATCCAAACTTCCCATACATGGTGACCAATGTATTGCCTATGATTAAGTTGTGATGTAGGCCATAATGAACCACAAAGGCGTGAGCAATCTTCAGTTTTCCTAAATTATAACACGCTGATAATGCAGTTGTAAAAGTTACATAGTTCGTGGCCTTTCTTGTTTTGAGCATCTCAATCAAAAGTCGTACGGCATGCGAATACTTCCCACCTTCAACATGGCTTGCCATCATAGAATTCCATGAAATTAAATCTCTCTCCAGCATTGTATGAAAAACAAACTCTGCATCCTCAGGCGATCCAGCCTGAGAATACATACTTAAAAGACTATTGCATACACAAACATTTGATTCAAGTCCAGATTTTATTATTAGACCATGAATTCCTTTTCCCCACTTCAAATGTTGTGCAGAACCACATGCCGGTAATAAGGCTGATATAGTAATATAATTTGTTCTTGTGTGAGTACGACGCATCCAAAAAAAGTGTCCTAAAGATTCTTCAAAACAACCATTATGTGCAGTTGCGGTAATAATTGAATTCCATGAAATAGTGTCCTGTTCCTTCATGTTATTAAACACACGAGATGCCTCATCTACACTATCATAATTACCAAACATGGATATAAGGGAGTTTGCTACCGAGACACTACAAGTGTCTAATCCAGATTTGACAACATCTCCAAGGATCTGATATCCCAAGGTTGTATCCCCAAACATTCCGCAAGTTCTAATAACTGTAGCCATTGTATTTTCATTACAAATTAACGCGGTTTGTCTTAAATGACGATAAATATTTAGAACCTCTGTTGTATGCCCATTATCTGCATAGCAAACCATCAAAGAAGTCCAAGAGACTATATTTGGTTCCTCAATCTCCTCAAAGAGTTTATTAGCCTCAGAAACTGAACCATGTGTGCCATAAAAGTGCAGCAAACTAGTACCAACAAACACATTAGACATGAAGCCACATTTGACGACATAACCATGAATCTGAAGTGCCCCTTCAGTCATGCACCCTGACCTATCACACGCAGTCACCAAACTAGCAACTACATAACTGCTTGGCCTGACACCATTTTCAAACATATAGCAAAAGAATTTCATAGCTTCGTGGTACCAACCCACTCGAACGAACCCCGACATCATGTTATTCCAAGAAGCATCATTCCTGTCCAACATCTTATCAAAAACATGTTGAGCATGTCTTATACTTCCAAACTTCGAGTACATGTTAATCAACGTATTTGTATAGAATGTGCTGAGTTGAATAACACCTTTCACGCAAAGTGCATGCAACGCTTTCCCAACAATTCCTTCAGTAATTTCCGAGAAGCCCTTTTGAAGAAAGCGTGAAACTTGGGGGTTAGGGTGGTCCTGGAGAGGCATATGGATACCAATACCATAGCTCGAGATTTCCTTTTCTTCTCCACATGTTCTAAGCTTGTTCTGGCAGTTCAAAAGGGGCGAATACGGAACAGGTGGGGCATGCAAAACACTAAAAGTACACAGCTTTCTACAATTCCTAGCCAGCTCTAATAATTGAAGGAGACTATAACCAGCTTGTGAAGACGACCTAACAGCAAAAGGGTTTACTGCAAAAAAAAAATCGTGACCATCCCATATTCGCAATTAGTGTTCTTCAATCCACAGTCTGATTCATCCAACATTATCAGAAAATTTACGCATTACCCAAACCAATAAAACTGTACTCAGCCAAACAACAGATAAACAATTTCAAATTAAAAGATAACCCTCATTACAACAAACCCTAATGAAGGGAAGTGAGATAGTAACAACCCATGTATGTAGCACAGACACCTCTGAGAATTTAAATTTAAATTATTCATTAATTCAAATTATTATCGGTGCCGTGTTTCTGGTGTATGTTTCATGGTAACAACTAAGTATAACAATATTTGCATTCAAAACCCTAAATTTCTTCATAAATTTTTTCAATCAGTTCAAGTAACACAATTGGTTATATGGATAAAAACAAACAAAAAAACTGTAAAATTTTAACAGTAGTATATAAGCATGAAAAGCTTAAACTCACATGGAGGATTTGTGTGCGTTAAACGGTGACGATTTGTTCTTTGTGATATGCGTTTTGACACTTTCTTTCTCTGTTTCAGTCTCCACTTCAATTCGGTTTCTCAACAACACTTCCAAGTTCTTTTTTCATCTTCACTTCATTCCTTTTTCTCGGTTGTTGGTCAAATTATTTGCTAAGTGGTCCTTCAATTAATGTTAATTTAAGAGTCAATTCTCTTTTTTTACCCTAATTGAATAATTCATACATGAAATAATGATTGTCAGATTTTCATAAAACCTATCTCAAAATAATTTTCAGTTTATAATTTCCAATTAAGTTATATGGAGGAAGAAGAATTGATTGGTGGAGGATGAAGTAATATTTGTAGCAATGGAGTTGAATTTCTAATACAGTGGAGAAGAGACGAATATGTAAAGTCAACACTTCAACGTCTAAATCAGTGAAAGAATGAAAAATAATGTGAAAGTGAAAAAGAATTTTAGTACTTGAGATTATCGTGTTTTTTCTGTTAAATAGTGGAGACGATTTATAATAGAAAGCGTAAAATGAGACGTGGATCGCGCAGTCAATCATTTATTTGATTTGGATGCTTGACATTACTTCTAAAGACAAAATCACCTACTTCATGGAGAATAGAGATTTACTTGTTCTTTGCTTTATCATTGAGTTTTTCGTCTTAGGCCTTGTGAACGGTCCAAAACAGTTGTCCATCAAACTCTTGTCTCTACTTTGTAGGACGAGGATTTGCCACATATGCTCTAGCCCGACCACTTGGTCTGAAAAGGTGAAATGCTTTGATGGGATGTTACTCTCATTGGGAATATGCACATTAAATGTCTCTCTTGTAATAGGTATATTTTGTTATGAACAACTTACCCTTGCACTAACTAGTAATTGTGCTTCTCATTCTTTTAGAGTACTTGAGTATTGTGAATGATCTTTGAAGCAATATCAATCGTTAGTAGTTTTTGCAGCGCGAAAAATATCTGAGTATATCGCACACTTGAAATGCAATAAAGTCGCCACCAAACTTTATTTATTCCAAAAAGGAAAGGAAAAATATCAATAAAACCCACAAAAGAAAAAGAAAATGGTCGTCGCAACCAAGAACAGGTTTGGGAGTCGGTTATGCCAGGGGAAGGTATTAGCAACCTCACATCTGTTGTACTCAACAAGAATCATTTAGTTAGTTTTGCAAAAGAATGTTAGCTTATGTTACTTGTGGTCTTCTACTTATTATGCGATAAAAGAGAGAAAGAAAATGTTTTTGGGATTTTTATTATTGTGCCTGACAAGATTTCAAAAATCCTGCTCTTATGTTTTTTGGTTAGTTTTAGTGAAATCTTCTTAAGTCGAAAAAAACATTGCTACCCAAAATACAGATAATTGAACATTTGTGTCACTTCAAGAATGGATGACTTAATTTGTATCAGCACAGATTTTTTCCATCATCACATTGGAATGGAAAACGTTTGATATTCTCATGTGGAAGCCTTGTTTACATCGTCGCGAAATGGACTGAGCGTCTTTCATTTTTGAAAAGATTGAAGTCACGTGAGGGAGAAAAAGAAAGTTTTAAAGAGTTGAGATTGATTTTAGGAGGAAGTCATGCATTCGAACGGTAAGCTATTATGGCTACCACCCAAATACTTAGAGATTATGATGGATATTACGCCTAGCTAACCTTTTTCTTCCAAGTTATTGATGAAACTTGTGAGACGAGTTAAGCCATGCTCTATAGCGAAAACCAAGCCTTTGAATGGTAAGCTATTATGGCTAGCACCCAAATACCCGGAGATTGGGATGGGTATTATGGCTAACTAACCCTTTTTCGTCCAAATAAGAAGCGAGCTAAACTCGATTGATTATAGTGTTTTGAGAGGAAACTCAAATACTAAAACGGTGGGCTATTACGGCTAGGGGTGTTCAAAATTAAACCATCCCAATAAAAAACTGCAAACTGAACCAGACCAAACTGAAAACTACAAAAACCGCATTTAGTTTGGATCGGTTTGGGCCATTTTGTGACAGAATCGTGTGGTTCAGTTCGGTTTGTGGTTTATATGTTAAAATCAGTCCAAACCAAACCGTAGTACCTACAAATTACCCCCATTATATTTAACTTTACAGCACAAATTACTCATTAGCCTAACCCAAATAAAAAAACACACGGCCTGATGCGAAAGAGTTACAAAGCGGAAGTTGTTCATACGACTAGGGTTAGTTTACCAAAACATTAAATTGAGAATTGAGACACCAACGGAAAAGTTCATATGTTGCGAGAACAAAGCGGAAGCTGGTTTCGAATCGATCTAAACTCTATCTACTATGAATTAGTTCTAAACTTCTTTTGTCGCGAACACGGAGCAAAAGCTTGTTGCAAGTTGGTCTAAAATTCATTTGTTGTGACTTGTGAGTCGTTCTAACTTCAATTTGTTGTGAATCAATTCTAAACTTCTTTTGTTTCTTAGGTAAGCCCTTATTCTTCTAAACTTTTTCGTTTTTAAATTTTTAGATTAATCTTCAGTTTTGATACTATATTAAATTGATACTATATTAAAATAATGAATTGATGAAATGTTATTATGATGTTTGGAAATATATGTTTTTATTGTAATGTTGAATCGTTGTAGTCTGACATGTTCTAGCTAACTCTAGTAGTAATCTTTAAAAAAAATGAATAATTAATGTTAGATCTAACATGTTATATCTAACAAGTTCTATGTAAAAATGGTCTATCTAACAATTTTTTCATAAGTGTGGTAACCAGAAAGTTTCAAGTTGGTAGTTATTACATTCTTTTGGCTCAATAGTCTTCCTGTTAAGAACACAATCTTCACAAGGATATTTTCTTTCTATTATGTAGTTTGATAATTAATGATATGTTTTCTTTCTAATGTATAGTGTGATACTAATATTTTAATTGGTTTGCAGATATGGCTATTGACAAAGAAGTTGATGTTTTTTATGCTTCCTTTTTCCATTTCCATGTCTGAAAATCAGGTAACTTTGGGTATTATTATTATTTTGAATGCCCTTTAATTACATTACTTTGGTAGAAAGATAATAAACATTGTGGCTATTATGTATTTGCAGCCTCAAAATAATCCACTGATGCCTACAATAAATCCACTGATGCCTACAACAAATCCATCCCCAAACTATTAATTTGGACAATGTTCAGACGAAAAAGAAAAGGAAAGTTAGAGAAGCTGATGATTCTAATGCCGATGATTCTAATGTTGGAGATTCAGGTAAACAAAAACCTTATAGGCCTAAATCTTGGGTTTGGGATCATTTTACAAGCAATGAGTTGGGTACTCGGGCTAAGTGTAATTGGTGTACAAAATCTTATACGATTGATTCATACAAGAATGGAACCATAAATTTAAATAACCATTTGCTTAATTAATGTAAAAAAAATCCCAAGAGTGCCATTGATCCTACTCAAACCACTCTTATCCTTCAAGAAAAGGATATAGTAATGCACTTGTTTGTTGGTATTCACTTTGATGTTAAATTGCGTAGACAAGCTTTAGCTAGAATGATAATCGTGGAGGAGTTACCTTTTCTTTTGTTGAAAACGAAGGATTTTGTCATTCTATAAGTGTTACACAACCTAGGTTCCCACTTCCAGGAAAGATTTCAATTGCTAGGGATTGTTTGAGTCTTTACATGAGTGAGAAACATAAGTTAATAAGCATGTTTACTAAAACAAAGCAAAGTGTCTGTCTAGCAATTGATGCTTGGACTTCTGTGCAAAATATTAATTATATGGTTCTTATTGCATATTTCATTGATGAAGATTGGAAGATGCATAAGAGGATTCTTAATTTTTATCCTATAATATTTCATAAGGGAGAGATAATTGAAGAAAATATTGAAAAATGTTTGGAGGGTTGGATGATAGATAAGGTTTTCACCATCATAGTTGATAATGCAACTTCAAATGATGTTGTAATGACTTACCTAAAAAATATAATGGAGGATTAGAATTCACATCCATTAAAAGGGGAGAATTTTCACGTTAGATGTTGTGCCCATATTCTTAACCTTGTTTTTAATGATGACGTGAAGTTGAATACCATGCATTCTTCAATTTCCAAAATTAGGAGTGAGGTTCGATATGTTTGTCAGTCACCTGGTCATTTAGATAGGTTTAGAACATGTATTAAAGAAGTTAGGATACAAGACAAGTCTACAGTGCAATATGATTGTCCCACTAGATGGAACTCCACATACCTTATGCTTGAAAGTGCATTGAAGTTTCAAAATTCCTTTAAGTGACTAGGTGATAAATGTGTTGAATATACGATGTTAGAAGGTGGTGTACCAAATGTTGTACCCCAAAATTTGCCCTCCCATATTCCTCAAGAAATTGCCAAGCCAAGTCACAAAATTCCCCAAGGGTTGCACAGTGCAAAGGTCTCCTATACAGTCAAAACTAGGGTTTGGGTTCTGATCAAGAAAATGAAGTTTTCAAATGCCCAATCAAGTCTCATATGCTTACAAAGATGGTCAAGTATCCTCATATCAAGTTTCAAGGCATTCAGCTCAAAATTGCACAGTCAAAACCCTAAATTGCACTACAGTCAACTGTAGGGGCAAAATGGTCATTTGGCAGTCAAAAATTCAAATTTTTGGTCAACATATCATTTTGAAGCCACAAACATCATTTGATCAATGCTTGATCATGATTCTCAAAATTTGGCTCAGAAATCATCAAAGATGCAAAAGTTACTATATTTGGACAGCTGAAAAAGTCAACTGAAATTGACCAAGGCATAACTTTCACATGGATTATCAGAAAAATTCCATCCAAAGCTCATTTTGAAGAGGAAGACATTTCCTACAACTCATCTTCATACTTCAAGTCCAAGAAATGCTCTCACAAAAAGTTATCAATTTCAACATTATAGGTCATTTTCAAAAGTCAACAAAAAGGGACTTTAAGTCAAAGGCCATAACTTGAGATTGGTAAATCAAAATGACATGGGACCAAAGGCATTGGTTAAAGGACTCAAAGACCTTTCAAAAATGTCCAAGAACATGAGAAAAGATTAAAAATTAAGCAAGTTATGCCTTGTGGAAGTTGGGAAATTTTTGGATATTTTGAAAAGTCAACATTACTTCAAATGACCTAAATTTGCTAATGGGCCCATTTTTCTTCCATGATTCATCATTCCAAGCATATGCACGACCACTTGGCCCAAAGGGAAGTATTTTCTCATTTTTTTATTTATTTATTTGAATTATTATTCATATTAATTCATTTAAATCAAATTAAATATGTGAAAAATGTCTAACCTAATTTTTTCAATCTTTTTATACATGTTTTGAGCTCAATATTTCGTGCATATCCCAATATAGAAAGATTTGGATGGAATTGATCTTAATTGATACAAAGTAGCATGAAAAAGATATGAAAAAGATCTTGGAAAATCAATTTGCAAAACCATTGAATGAAAGAGATTTGATTGAGTTTTGTTGACCTAATTTGTTCAATACATAAGCATAGACCTAAACCTAATGCTGGAAGACTGAAAGCTGCGCAAGAAACCTCATTGACAAACTTGGAAAAACTCCATAAAACTCAATTCTGAAAACAGCTTTTTAGGTCGATTCAAAGCATAATATTGGTTTCAATAGCTTGCCAAGGTTGCCCTGAACACATTCCAATCCCAAACATCCATCAACACGCCAAGAACTGGTATATTGAACTCAAACTGCATCAAGAAAATTCCATTATCGTGTTTCATGTTTTAAGCATTTTTACAGCATTTTGTTCATAGATTCTTGTTCCTCAGTTGATTCTAAAGCTAACCAATGCATTTAATTTGATTATTACGCTGTATATACGAATATGCCATGAGTGAATTTTAGGGTTTTCAGAGCTTGGAATTAGGGCTTTTGCAAAGAGGAAAAATCAGGACTCCAAACCACGACCATTCAATAGAGCAAGCCTGGACGAAGAGATCCCAACCCTCGCGCCTAATTTATGTTTAGAGATGGCTTAATCGCTATTTTCTGTAAAACGGCCTAAAACCACGCTATGAAAACCGTTGCCCCATGTTTTTGTTTTCAGGAAAACGAAGAAGACGGAGTCGTGGCGAGAACTGATTGGCCCATTTAAATATTTTCGCGCGTAGGTCCACTAACGCGTTGTTTCTTTTATTATATTTGTTGTATATTTAATTAACGAATGCGTGTAGTGGCTCAGCTGGCAAGGTGTGATGTTGGTGACCCCCATGACCTGGGTTCAAGTCCCAGGTCTACGTTATTTTCTCTATTATTTTGCAATACAAATTCACATGCAGGCTCAATAGTGAAAGTGCATCATACACCCTCAGGAATCAATGTCCACCTGTCCAGGCTCATCAGATCAATGGCTATGGATTAAGGAACATGTTACACCCTGGTCAACGCATCCACACGCTATCCAGAAAAATCAAATGGATCAAAGCTTGTTGGGCTAGAGCTTTTGGATCAAGACCTCCACTTTGGGGACTTCCACCCCCCCTGGTTTGGCAATTTTCTTTTTATTTTATTTTTAATTATTATTTTATTTGCTTCATTGTTTTAATTTAATTAATCATTTTTACAAAATACAAAAAATGCCTAAAAAATCAGAAAAGACAAAATATAATAAATAATTTTTATTTTAATATTTTCTTGTAAATAAATTAGCATGTAATTAATTAGTTTTAAATTAGGTTACAACTTTAATTCTTTTAATAAAAATCTGAAAAATGTAGAATTAGGTTTAATAAATTTTATTCCTTATTTTATTTTTCTTTCTCATAATAATATTTATTTTATTTATTTTTGTAATTAAATGGTACATAAAAAATTAGGTTTAATTTAGGTTTCAATTTAATATTTTCACAATAAATTTAAAAGCCATTAGAATTAGGGTTTGCCTTTTAGTTTAATTTTAATTAATTCTTTTTTCATCAAATTCCTAAAAAACCTAAAAATACCAAAAACATTCTTTTTTAATTTTTTAATTTTAATTCCTCGTTAACTTTAATATTTTGCAAAAGGGTCCAACGCCCTCGTTTCGATTTAATTGTTTAATTTCGCATGTTTATTTTATTTCGCTTAAATAATTATGTATCTCTCCCAAAGCGTTGTAACATTTACTTTTCGCACTTTTATTTGCTTTATTTACTTTTCTGTCAAATCGGGTCCGGTTTAATTTTGGCGATGTGGACCCGCACCATTTGTAATAGCCTTAGAATTTATTTTCCCGCAAATATTTTAACTGTTAAACAAAGCATGCAAGAATGAATGGCCATAATAAAATCAAGCGTAGAAAACCAATAACATGACAAGACAAATGCAAATGAAAACGACACACAAATCACACACCACCCCTAGGGTACGCCTCACTGTTGCCTTGCCTCGAAAGGTGATCGTCGAGTAGAGGATGTCTTAGTAAGTCCTCATGATCCGGGAACCTGGCATGAGGGTAGCTTCTAAGGTGTCTTCCTATTGCTCCGGTGATCACCATGTCCCGAACCTCGAATTAACCCGAACACCTCCAACGGTGGTGCTACCTACCTCGCAATGGTGGGATGGCACTACTTTAAAGGACATTTACACAGACGAATTCCTTAGGGTAGGTAGACGACTCTAGATACTTGCTCTAAATTTCAAAACAAATCAAAAATACTTTTCACACCGACACCTTTTCAAAAAGCTTTCGAAAGCAACTTTTCAAACACTCTTGAGGACCGATACAAGAGTCAAACTAGAATTTTCAAAGAAACTTTTTAAAACCCACAGTTGAAAAGCAAACAAACCATTTTTGAAAACACAAATGAGCAAGTATCTAAGAGCCCATGGATAACCATGGATAGAAAGGGTGCTAACACCTTCCCTTTCTATAATCTACCTCCCGAACCGAGAGCAATCTCTTTAAGGAATTTTTCTGTGCTTTTGTCCTTTCCATTTGGAGAAAATAAAAGACGGTGGCGACTCTTGCTTCCGCGACATTTCGCGAACCAACGTTAAACAGTCAGTTCCAGATCCACCGATCACACCAAATAATGAGGATTGGGATAATGTTAAGAGTTTTGTGAAATTTTTAAAGTTGTTTTTTTGAAATCACTAAGAAGGTGTCAGGTTCAACGTATGTATCTTCTTCTACATATTTCATGGAACATTTTAGGATATTGGGGGCATTAAAGACTTGGAAGGAATGTCACAAAGATGACACACTAATCACAAGTATGGATAACATTATGCACGAAAGATATAGTAAGTATTAGGGGTGTCATAAAGATGAACAAGTTGGTATTTATTGCTGTAATTTTTTATCCTCAATGTAAGTTTGGGTTTGTTTAGTGGGTATTGGAAAAGTTTTATGAGAAGAAAGTTATTGATTATTTGTGTGATAAGTTGAGGCAAACATTAAACAAAAATGTTTAAAATGTATAGTCTTTTCTTAAGAAAAGGTCAAGCCGAAAGTGTTGCACAAGAAATAGAACCATCTGAATTTGTTACATCTTCTGATCATATGGATGATGAATTTGAGAAGGACATGGATCAAGATCCGAGTTAAAATAAAAGCGAAGTGGATTTGTATCTCATGGAGACAAGTGAGAAGAAAAGTCCATATTTTGACTTCTTGAATTGATGGAAGGTAAATTTCACCAAATACCCAACTGATGTACCCCAAAATTTTCCCTCTCTTTTCTCAATACATTTCTCACCAAATATCTCAAATGCTCAAGGGTTCTCAAGGATTTGCTCAGATAAACTCACCTCCTAAGCACTAAGCCTCCAAATTAGTGTTTTGATTTTCTCAAGGAAAATTGGACTTTTGATGCCTCAAATGACTTTCATAGTTCATTATAGGTCTTCAATATTTCTCATACCAAGTTTCAAGCCTTCCATCACAAATTTGCTCAGTCAATTACTCAAATGACTAAAAATCAATGGTATTGGGTAAAAAGTCAATTGTGGTCAATATACAGTCAAACTTCATGATTTTTGGCCAACATCAACATTTTGAAGTGATATTTATCAATTAACCAAGGGTTAATCACAATTCCTCAAGAAGAGCACTCAAATCATCAAAGGGGCAAATTTGTCAAAATTAGGATTTTAGCTGAGAAGGACTGATCAGTGACTTTTGACCTAGTACATGACCTAATGGCTTGAAACATGATATCAAGGACTCAAACACAACATTTTGACCTAATTTCATGACCTAAATCATTTATCAAGATCAATGGATTGATATTTAAAATTTGATCAACTGATGAAAAGTCAACTGATACACAAAAAGTCAAACTTTGACTTTTTGGTCAACATTAAATTTCAAAGATCAAAATTCATCAAGACATTCAAAAATATCAAACTTGATCATCAATAATCAAGAAAGTCAAAAAGTAAACAAAAAAAGTCAAGATTTTAAAGATTTAGAAAAATTCTAAGTGTTTTTAACCTTTATAATTTCAATACTTCATGACAATTTTTCACCATGATGTAAGATGATTCAAGGAAAACTTTCAACGTGAAAGTTGTAGATCTTGATGAATTCTACAAATTTCTCCCTTAGGGTTGATGTCTAAAAAATGCTTAGATTTGAAGATATAAACTCATAAAGTAATGACATTTTTCATAAAACACTTGGTGAAAATTTTAGCAAGTTTAGGCTGATTTTTGACCTAACTTCTTGACCAATTTTCACCTAGTTCTAAGATGATTTAGCCAAAATGGTAAACATGAAGGTTGTAGACACTATTTCAAGCTTTCCAAAATGTCCAAGAACTTGAAGAGATCATTCTTGAGCTAAGAGAATCAAAGAGAAAAAGTTGGGCATCCATTCTTGAATTACAAGTCATTTTATTGATGAACATATAATCCAATCTCAATGTTATGCGGCATAATCTTGCTTTGCAGGCCTTCTAACTTGTGTATCTATCTATAATTAATGGATTACAAAAACTTTTGAGCTATGATCCAAGTGGTTTAAGCATTATCCAAGTCAATTTGCCATTTTGGGGAGAAAGTTAACATTGTTATTCTTGAAAAGTAAGCTTTATGCACAAAGTCAATTCTTGAGCCTCTCACTTGTTCCCTCTGATCACACATTATCTACAAGGTCAAAAGAATTGTAATTGAAGTCTTTAACCACTCTATGATCAAAGGTACAAGGCATTGAAACTTGATTTTTCAAGAAAATCACATGTTGAGCTTAACATGTGATTTTGAATTCTGATCAACTTGAGATTCTCCAACCTTTCCCTATAAATAGAGACACTATTTTGAAAGCTAAGACATAAATTTACAAGACCTCAAACTCACTCAAACTCCCTAAAACTCAGAATCGCATACAAACCTCCATTGTTGGCATTTTTTACCAAAAACTTCAAACACTCAAATCCCTCCTGCGTTTTCACTTCTAATCATTTACAAAGCATCTATACATCATAAACAACTCATCCTCACCCTTGTTTCACAACTTTAACATCATCTTCCTCATCTTCCAAACTCAAAAATAGAACTCTGCACATTGACTTCTCCAGCATGATTCAGGCACTTTCAGCATAAAGTAAGAGTTGCATTAGCTTCCTAGAAGTCTAGTGAAGTTATCCAGATCATCATAGCACTTCCATGGGTGCTCAAACTCCATACACAATTTCCAGTTTTGAGGTAAGTTTTCTCAACTTTGAACTCTCTCTACAAGCGTCATTAATGGTTACTTTGTGAATGAGAAATGTAGACATCATAGCCCTGAAGCTAACCATGCCTTTAGTTTTCATTTATGTTGCCTAAGTGATGCAAATTTTAAAGCTGAACTTTCTGGAAAAAATTAGATTTTATTTGGTACCAACAAAAATTAATGTTCATCTTTGATTTATATTTTAAGTTGTTTACATGGTTGAATTCGTATTGAAAAATGGAGCAAGTTTCATGTTTATACTTTTACAAATGGTTGAGAAATGAGCAAGATCAGAAATTCAAAAATCTTGTCAATGGCTTCTGGCGTGAGGTTAGGGGTGAAGTTATAATCAAGACTGGATTTACTTTAAGTTTATTGCAACTTGTCTTAATATCAGATGAAACAGCCACCTTAGTAGCTGAGGAAGCGCGCGTAAGGTATTGAACTATAGGGGCCTGGGTTCGAGCCCTACGACACCCTTTTGTTTTTTCATATTTTCTTATTTCAGATCCAATGCAATCATGTACAAGGAGCCTACCATGGACTTCATATCAATACCATTGAATATTCAGTCATTCAAATCCAGCGCCCCATAGTGCAAGCCTATGATGCACCTTTTAAAAGTCAGCAACATGGGATCATAAACAAGCGCTTGGGCTCTTGCTGTTTTGGGCTTGAACTGAATTTCTTTCTAATACCCCCCCCCCTCTACTAAAAATGGCGCAAGCCCACTTCTTCTTCTTTTTTTTCTGATTCAAAACCAAAAAAAAACATGATTTCGGTTTGTTTTGCTATTTTTAACCCCCTAATCACTTTTAACACCCAACCCCTTTGTTTTATTTCTTTTTAATATTTTTATTTTTATTTTTATTTTATTTAAACCAAAATACCAAAATATATTTTTTCTTAAATAATTAAATATTTTAATTTAAACCCTTACTTTATTTTTTGTTAATATTTAGAACTTAATTTTTGTTTATTTTACACACTTTAAAATATTCTTTCCTAAATTAACATTAGTATTCAAATTATTTTCTAAAAAAATTAATTAGATTTAGGTTTTATTATTTTTCTCAATTTCAATTAAATTAGATTTTTTGTTTTGTTAATTATTAGTTAACTTCTCTTGTAAATTATAATTAATTAATTTAATTAGGTTAACTATAAAATCTTTTTCTTCATCAAAAATCCTAGAAAACATTTTTTTTCTCATTCATTTTATGCATAATTATTGTTATAATTCATATTCAATGGTTTGTAATAGTAATTAGGGTTTTATTGTTTTCTCTTCCATATTCACAAAATTGTACCCCCCATTCCCAAAGCATTGTAATAGTGTAGGACATTTAAATTCTGTAATTTATCGCTTTCCTTATTATTTCTAGTAATTAGGGTTTGCATGATAAGACTTAAAATCAAGCATCGTCAAACGCTAATTCAAAGATAATATACATGAAAATAAAAACACTTTACACACATACACCTCTAGGATTAACCCACACTTGTTGCCTCGGATAAAAATAGTCACGTCCCTCGAACGTGAGATGTTTTAGCAAAAGGCCCTTGATTAAAAGATCATAGTCCCTCGATGACCCTTCAATGTTACCTTCGGTAAATGATCTTAGTCCCTTACGACAATTGCTAAAACGTCTTACAAGTTGCCTTCTATGACTGTACGATGATCCTCGCATGTCCATCACATCCAATGATATGGATTTCTACTAGCTAATGGTAGACAAGCACTATCTAAAGGAGGAGGAAGAGAGCAAATACTTTTTAAGTTGGTAGATTGCTCGTAATTGCTTGCTCACAAACTAAAATCATTTCCACACTTCACACTTTTAAAACATCTTTGCAAACAAACATCTTGTATACATTCTCAACGATACGAGAATCATTACAAAATTGCCTTACATTGGCATTCCCAAAACATCTTTCCAAACATTCCTTTTTAACAAATATTTTCAAAACCAACACTTTGTATACATTCTCAACGATAAGAGAATCATTACAAAGTTTATCGTACGAAGGCGTTTGTTTTCAAAATATTTTCAAACTTACACAAAACATAAAGCATTTTAAAGTGATCAAGCAATTAAGAGCCTGTAGATAACTACGGGTGAAAAAGGTGCTAACACCTTCCCTTTTCATAACCTACCCCCCGAACTCAAGAAAATTCTCAAAAGGTCTTTACTGTTCTTTTCACCCTTTCCTTTATTGGATAAAAGAAAAGTCGGTGGCAACTCTTGTTATCCGCAACATTTGAGATAAAACGCAAAACAACCAAGTCAGTTCTCCCACCGTATCACAGAATTAGCAACTCTGCTAGGGACTTAAACTAAAAGTGGGGTTACCTTAAGAGCTATATCACCTTTATTTGCTTTACATGTTTACCTTGTTTTCTTTAAATTTTTGGGTCTATGCTTGGGCTTATTACTTGTAAAGATCCTATACCTGGATCTGGGGGCATATTAGGTAA
Organism: Vicia faba; assembly: GCA_948472305.1. Lineage (NCBI taxonomy): Eukaryota > Viridiplantae > Streptophyta > Magnoliopsida > Fabales > Fabaceae > Vicia > Vicia faba. Next base: position 80,165,790 of record OX451737.1, on the reverse strand, counting down.
GTAGCAATAGATCGTGTAAATTGTACGACATAGATCGATATGGTCGAAGCAATAGCTACGTTAGTGCGACACATTTGTGGGTATCGGTGCCCCTTGAGTTAAATCAAGGAGAATACGAGGCCTCTGAGTGGTGTCATGAAGCACTAACTGACCATAGAACCTTAGTTAAACAACTTGGCCATTAGAAAGTAGTGAGATAGCTGGATTTGGTGCAAGAATGAAGTTGGTTGATACTTGTGATACGGTGGGAGAACTGACTTGGGATTTTGCGTTTGTGTTCGCAAATGTTTCGGTTTAGCAAGAGTCGCCACCGACTTTTTATTTTACCCTAAGGAAAGGTCAAAAAGCACAGGAAAGACCTTTGAGATGTTTTCTTGGGTTCGGGGAGTAGATTATAGAAAGGGAAGGTATTAACACCCTTTCTATCCATGGTTATCCATGGGCTCTTAGTTACTTGCCTAGATCACTTGCTTTGCTTTTCAATTGTTTGAAATGGTGCTCTTCAATTGTTTGAAATGGTGCTTTGTGTGTGATTTTGAAAGATGTTTTGAAAAGAGGTCATCATTGTGGCAACCTTTGTAATGATTATTGTTTGAATGTATACAAAGGTGTTTTTGTCTTTTGAAAAGTTTTCAATGTTTTGAAAGTAGGGTTTTGAAATTTGTGTTGTGAAGTGTGTTTAAAAGTGGCAAGGATGTTTTGTAAGTTTTGATCAAGTAACTTAAGAGTTGTCTACCCTATTTTACTCAAAGATATTTCTTATGTTTTTAACCCTTTTAACATTGTTGCTTCACCATTGTATTTGGTGAACAACCTTGTGTTAGGATGTTAAACGGGACAGGCGTGGGTCATCATATAGACCATGATAGCAATAGTGTCAAGTATTTTTGGCAATTTTCTTTAGGGACTTGATCATTTTGTTTAGGCAACTCAGATAGCGTCATCGAGGGACTATGATCTTTTGTTTTGTTTTTGTTTTGCCAAAGTACTTGACATGCATATCATGGCCCATTTTTGAAGGCAACAAGTGGATTGTAACCCTAGGGGTGCAAGTGTGCATTGTGTTTGTTTTTCATGCATTTTTATCTTGGATTAGGTCAAACTATTTGTTAATTTGATTTTTGCATACAAACCCTAAGTTTAATCATGGCATAATTGAAAGCATCTAAAGGTGCGAGAATTTAAATTCTACACTATTGCAACATGATATAGGGAAGGGGGTACAAATTTGAATTGGGGATTATTTTGCAAGAAATTAAATCCTAAATTATTACAACCATATTGAATTTGCAAGGCATAATATTTAAATGCCCAATATTTAAATAAATATAATAAATAAATATTAAATAAAATGTATTATGCAAAAAAAAAAGGTTTTTGTGTATGTAAAGTATTTTCAATGGAAAGAAAAATAAAGAAATAAATAAAAAGGGGTATTTTTAATTATTTTTGTTTTTAGGGCAAAAACCCTAATTCCTTAGGAAAATGAATATAATGTATTTTTTATGTACAAAAAATATTAATATGTATAAAAATGAAATATATTCAAAAAAGGTATTTTTTAGCATAAATAATGATAAAAATAAAAATGTAATATTTTTGTGTTTTATTTCTAAGTATTTAATAAAATAAAAATAAAATATGTATACATATATATTAAATGTATTAAGTGTATGTAAAAATAAAATAAATTATTTACAAAAATGTATATATTTCAAGAAAGTATTTTCAAATGTGAATAAAAATGAAAATGAAAATAAAAGTATTATTTGTATTATTTTTTTTAATTTAAACAAAATGATATAAAAGCATATAAACATTTTTATGCTAGTAAAAATAAATACCAAATAAATGTAAAAAATTATAAAAATATTTTTGGATCATTTTTTTATATTTAAAAATAAAATATCAAAATCAGAAATGAAATAAAAATGCAAAAATGATAAAAATACAAAGAAATGGGCCAGGGGGTGTGAACTGAAAATGCAAGTGTTAGAAGCAAAAATAACCAGGCCCAACCCATCAGCTTCATCTTCTTCCTCCAGACTTTGAAAAAACGCGTGTTTTCCACACAAACTTGTATCTCCTGATTCAGTGCTTTTTTGACAAAACTCAAAACATGAAACTTGTAGAGCATCAAACAACGAATCTAACCATATAAAAAACTTAAGCTAACTCTCAAAGACCAGAGAGAATTTCTCTGGCCCTAATTTCTAACCTAGTTTTTTCAGAAAGTTCATGGATGAAATTCTCCTAGCACGATTAATATAAATGAAAACTAAGCACATGTATGGTTTCAGGGCTATGAATACAACATCTTTCATTCACAAACCTAAGTCTAACTATTCCTAAATAGAGAGATAGAAGTTCATGAAATACCTGTTTCAGTTGAGTTCGAGCTGGACAATGCAGCAACTTTCAATGGTGCTGGAAGTTCTTTTGAGCTTGCCTGATGTCCACTGAACCTTTCCCAATGCTTAGTTTATTTTGAAGTGGCCTAAATCGTGCTACAGAACTCAACTTGCAAAGCTTCCAAACAAAAATGGCAATGTGTGTTAATGGAGTTACAGCAACTTGTGAATGGTCTAGATAGCTCAAGTAGATTGATTGGAATGTGTTTGAAGTAGTTTTGGACAAAACGCACGAGGGGATTTGATGGTGGCTTGAAGTTTGCAGAACTGGCCCTGTTTTTGAAGGAAAATGGAGATTTTGAGTATGAGGAGGTTTTAGTGGTGAAGAGATCGTGCTTCTGGCTTTCTAGGGTATGAGAAACTTGTTTGACAACTTTGCTTGAGTTGGTTTTATCAGATGTGTGTGTTCTCTTGTTTTTGACAAGTTGCTTGGTTATGAAGCAAAATAAGAAGTGACCAAGAGCAGGCCTGTACAGGCTAGCTCTAGCTCTGCACACATTGAGTAAGCTTGGCCCCAAGTTTGTGGATTTGGTTTGCAGCATAAGATCTGGTTCAAGGCTCTAGGATGCTGTTTTGACATAAAGCAAAATTCAAGCAAAAATGGCAATGTTGCTTTTTCTATTTAAGGATTAATCTAGTGTATAATCCTCTAATGTCCAAAACAAAACTTTAGACCAAGGGATTTTCATTTAATTATTGAGTAAAAATTGGTTTAGAGGCCTGTAATTGTGAACTAATCTAGCTAGGTCAGATTTGGCAAGTGGTATGAACATGTATTGGCCATGGTTGTAAAGTGAGTTTTTGCCAACTTCAAGCATTTGATTATCCACAACCACAAAGGTGTTTGAGGAGTTCTTGGACAATTTGGAAAGCTTGCAAAATGTAATATAATCCATCTTTGAAATGCAACTTAAGACTACAAGTGGAACTATGTGAAAAATGGCCAAGAAGATGGGTTAAAATCCTGCCTAAACTAGGGCAAAATTTCTCTAAGTTAAAAGTTTTAGGTACCCTTGTTCCAAAATTCATAACTTTAGATACAAGCTTATTTTGAGAAAACTTTGTGAATAAAAGTTGTAGACTTTGTGATGGACTACAACTTTCATGTTGTAAGTTTTGTTTGAATCCATTTTCATTTTGGTGAAAAAATGGGACAAAGTTAGGAAAAAATAAGAAAATTTTATAACTTAGAAAATTTCTAAGTTATGAAATTTTTCCATTTTAAACCCTAATTTGCATTTTTGGGTTTCTTGATGAACAAGTTTCATAATTTTACATGTCTTGATGAAAAATGACCCTTGACACTTGATTTTGACCAAAAAGTCAAAGTTTGACTTTTTAGTATACAGTTAAATTTTGATCAGTTGACTGAAAAATTCATCTGTCAATCCTATGCATTTGAGATCTTTTGAACTTGTTGAGTGGGTAAATACAATTTCATTAAGTCCTTGAGTCCATGGTTGAGCTTGATTTGCCATTGGCTAGGTCAAACAGTCAAAAATTGCCTTTGTACAGTCAAAACCCTAAAAATGACCATTTTGCCCTTTTGGTGATCTAATCAAATTTCTTGTGGAATTGTGATCCAAACTTGTTCAAATGGTTCATATGAGTTCATAATGTTTATGTGGGTCAAATTTTATGAGGTTTGACTGTCAATTGGCCACAGTTGACTTTTTCCCCAATACAGCTGATTTCTAGGTCAACTGTCCAATTGACTGGGCAAAAATTTGAATCAAGGCTTGAAACTTGGTATGGAAAAACTTGTGAGTCCAATATGGAGTATGAAAGTCACTTTGGGCATTGTAGGTCAAAACATCTTTGTGCAAACTCAAACCCTAATTTAGGTCAACAATGTAAGGAGGTGTCTTAAGCAGAGCAAACCCTAGCTTGATCTTGAGTTCCAAAAGTCTTGTGATGAGAGATGTTGATGAAATGAGAGGGAAAATTTTAGGGTACAACAATACTCGATACTAAACTCATTGATATCGGACTTTTGGGATATTTCGATCGTGAAAAAAGATTGCTTGTGCTAAAACAATGCCCGATGAAGAAAGATCAATGATATTGAGATTCCTTAGAACCTGGTTACTTTCTTTTAGGGCAGGTTGAACCAACTAAAACTTCAAGAGGTTACTTACCTATAAACCTCATGCAAGCCTAAACCTAAGGCCTTATGTGCTTTGTGTGTATATGATTATTTTTTCATAACATCATAAACCTCATGACATCATGCCATAGCATTTTCATTAACCATTTCAAGGACCTAGGGATTTATCTTTGACTTATTTTGTAAGATATGGCTTCCACTCGCAGAAATACCATCTGAATCACCTTTGTAAAAGTGCATCCTCAACTCCAAGAGTTAGCATCAATGGTTCCTGAGAATTCTCCGTTCACCAAAAGACATGGTCGACTTCCCAATCTGGTTACCTCAAGCTTTAAAGAAGAAATGATGTGTGTGCTCTTTCAATTCTTTAATCATAAACATCATTGTTTCACCTTTCCTGATTATCAATTAGTGCCCATAATGGAAGAGTAATCTCAACTATTAGGAGTACCTATTCTTGATCAAGTGCCCTTCACCGGTTTAGAGAAAGATCCACAATCTGAGGAGATTGCATCAGCCCTACATTTGAAAAGGTCTGACATTGTAGCCAATTGGGAAACAAGGAGCGGAGTCAAGGGTTTTCTAGCTAAGTTTCTGTTAGAGAAGGCTCGACTGTTTTGGGAGGATATGGATTTGCAAGCTTTTGAATAACTCTTAGATCTTCTAATCTATGGGTTAGTATTGTTCCCTAATTCAGACCAACTCATAGATGTGAATGCTGTCAAGATCTTCCTTTCTCGTAACCCTGTGCCTATTTTGCTTGGAGACATTTTTCATACTCTTCACACTCCTACCATGAGGGAGATAAGAGCTCTCATGTGTTGCATACCGTTTCTATCTAGGTGGTTTATTTCTCACCTTCCCCGGTCAGTATTGAAGAATGAACAAGGTCTAAATTGGTCTCAAAGAGTAATGTCGCTTTCTCATACAGATATCCATTGGTGCTCTCGATCTCAAGAGGACATTGCTATCATTGACCATTGTGGGAAGTTACCTAATGTTCCATTCTTAGGTATTATGGTAGGTATTACTTATAACCCTTCTCTAGCTCTACGACAATTTGGCTATGCTCGAAAAGATGGTCCCCACGATGCACTCTTTCAAGATATTGTATTCGACTATGAGAATGATGTTCAAGGTTATCATTGAAGGTTTGTACATGCTTGAGGTATAGTAAACAAGGTTGATATCAAGACTTTGGGACATAAGAACTCTATTCCTTTGGAGCCTTATCTCAAATTAGTGCGAGCTCATGCTCAAAATCTCATGATGCTATATCCTGCTATCCTACCAATAGTTGTGGAGCCTGTTGCTGAAGGAGATATTTCTTATACCATTCTCCATCCTGACATGCCTATCGATCTCGAAGAATTGCACAGATCTTGGATTCAACTTATGAGGGAATGAGACACCTTTGAAGCTCGATTCTACGCAAGAGAGAAGAAGGTGTTGGAGCTCACAAGGCAACTTCACGAGGAGCAAAGCCTGAATGCATACATTGCACCAAAGAGGAAGCGCCCGTGGGAGACTTAAGTCTTTTATTTTAGGAGTCTATTTTGTTGTCTCTTTGAGACATTTTTGCTTTTTCATTGTAAGCCTAAGAGGCAATTGTAATCTTTGAACTCATTAATACAGTTGTTGTGTTTGTTTCCTTTTTTGGCTAGCAAATTTAAATTCCTTAAGGTCCTTAAAAACATTGCATCCACATAGCATGCATCATATCATAAGCAGGTTTTATGATACAAGTTTCCTCATTTTTTTACTGTTTATTTCAGTATAAGATGATTCTAGAGAAAACCGTCAAAGATCTGCAAACTCAACACGTACAGTTCCAAGAGACTCTCCTCAACCTAGCTAAAGGTCAGCAAGAAATGATGGCACTCCTTGCCACCAAAAAGAAGACCAAGAAACGGGTTGTTATCCTCAGCATGGGAAGAAGATTCAAAGGACCTGCCCGACTAGCTCAAGTAGAAGAGGCTTCTTCTGAGGAAGAAGACAATTGAGACGAGGATGTTAGAAGCACCAGAGTTAGGGGTGGAAATAACCAGATTACTGAGGACGAAGACTATTCCAAAGAGCAGTATCCACCAGCGAATGAGAAATATAAACATCTAGAAGACTGACTTAAGGCTATAGAGATCTAAATAGTGCCTGGTTTGAACTTTGGAGATTTAGGTTTGGTCCCTGTGGTAGTCATTCCCCACAAATTTAAGGTTCATGTCTTTTCCAAATACAACGAGGTCTCCTATACAAAGACGCATTTAAGGTCTTATGTCTGCAAGATTCAACCACACACCGTCTATATGAAGTTATGGGTGCACTTCTTCCAATAAATATTATCTGGAACACAGTTGGAATGGTTCTATCAAGTTGAGGGGACTAATGTCCACACATGGGAGGATTTGGTTGCTGCCTTCTATCGAAAATACCAATACAATGATGATCTTGCACCAACCCGTGTGAAATCACAAAATATGACTATGGGTTTAAATGAAGGCTTTAAGGAGTATGCTCATAAGTGGAGGGCTGGATGGAAGGGTGCAACCCCCTTTGACTGACAGAGAATTGGTGGACATGTTCACGGGCACCTTGACTGGTCTATTCTTTAATTTGCTGATAGGGAGTTCTTCGTCAGGGTTTATTAAGTTAATTATGACTGGTGAACGAGTTTAAAGTGGAATCAAAAGCGGGAAGATTCATATGGCCTCAACCTTTAATGCTATGAAAAAACCATTCATTGGTAAGAAGGAAACTAATGTTGTTTATGGACAAAGAAGTCGTATCAAGAGTGATTGTCATCAGTCGGTAGAAGCAATATTAATTTCAAACCCGACCCCAGTTCAATAACCATAACAATCAAATAATCAGCAAAGGCCAGATGCCCCATGGAGGCAACTTATTAGAATCAACATGTCACCGTCTCAAGCTTTACAACATCTGTTGAAGGCAGATCTGGTAACACTGAGGAATCCTCCTCAAAACCCCAATACTTCATCTCCAAAATACAACCCAAATGAAAAATGTGTCCATCATTCCAATAGCTCTGGGCATAATACCAATGATTGTTGGGCCTTAAAGAGAAAGATCCAAGATTTAATTGATAACAAGGTGATTGAGTTTGACCCTCCACAAACCCCTAATGTGATTACCACGCCCATGCCTAGTGACGGTAAAGGTGTTAATGCCATTGACGATGCCTCATTTGTCTCCACCATCAATGATTTGACTACTCCATTATTGACCGTTAAGAAGAATCTGCTGAGAGCCGGTTTATTTCCTGGCTGCCTTGGAAATTGTTACCATTGTGCTTCCCAAACCAATGGTTGTATGTGGATGAAGAAAGGAATCCAATGCCTGATTGATAGCCATGAAATTATGTTTGAGAAAACTCCTTCCATGAAAAGTTTAACTGAAAGTATACCTTAAGATGTTTCCATAATTACCCTTTCTAATACTCCTATTAGGATCACCTCTAAAGGCCCTATAAGTATTTCTGTTGAGCCAATAGTGGCTCCCCTGATTATCATTACACTGGGGCCAGTCCCCTATTCCTCTGACAAAGTTATGCCTTGGAACTATGGGGCAAAGGTTTATTATCATGGTGTCAAGCAATACCATCGATTATTGAAACTAAAGAGCCTGAAATTACAAACATTGTCGGAACTAGTAAGGTCACTAGGACAGGAAGGGTATTCTCTCCGAAGATCTCTCCTCTAACAACTACTACAACACCTATTTGCATTCTTGCTGCTAGACCAACTATTGACAATCGAGATAAAGATAAAGTAATTGAGCATGCCATGATGGAGGCACCACCAAAAGAATTGATGATTGAAGACCCATCTAGACAAGAGATGGAAGAAATCCCGAAGATCATCCGAAAAAGTGATTACAAAATAGTTGAGAAATTGGGGCAGACACCCTCAAAGATATCCATGTTGTCCTTGTTATTATGCTCCGAAGCACATGCCCAAACTTTGCTGAAATTCTTGAAGAATGCCCATGTTCCACAAGAGACCATTGTGGATCAATTTGAGAATTGTGTTGCAAGCCTAACTGCTGATAATGGCTTGGGATTTTTTGATGCAGATCTAACTCTGGTGAGGAAGAATCATAAAAAAGCTCTCTGTATCTCTATTAAATGCAAAGGCACCCCTTTGGCGCATATGTTGGTAGATATTGGGTCCTCCCTCAATGTTTTACCTAAAGGTGCTTTGGATAGACTAGATTTTGATGGGCTGGTGTTGAAACCCAACAATATTGTGGTAAGAGCCTTTGATGGGTCGAAAAGGATGGTCCATGGAGAGGTAGATCTCCCGATAAAGATGGGATCTCAAGTCTTCAATTCAACTTTTTATGTAATGGATATTCGCTCGGTCTATTCATGCTTACTAGGACGCCCATGGATTCATGAGGCAGGTGTAGTTACCTCTACATTACATCAAATGCTGAAATACTCAATGAAAGGGAAGGTTGTCACAATCTATAGAGAGGAAGAATTTATGGTCAATCATTTGAATTCTTTCAAATATGTTGAAATGGATGGAAAATTCATTGAAACCCCCCGCCAAGCATTTGAAGTAATCCCTCAAACGATTGTTGTTGCAAATGCTACTCCTGCTGCTCCCAAGGTTGTCAAGGATACACCAAGAACGACCTCCCTGAAGGATGCTCAGGCTGTTGTAGAAGATGGAGGTTGCACTATCTGGGGACAACTTCCTGACATCCCCTACAAATCTGACAAATTTGGGTTGGGTTTTACTTCAAAGGCTCAATAAGAGGTTCAATGTGCTCGTGTTGGTGGACCACCTATCCGTATTAACAACAATGAAGTCAATGCTCTGGAAGACAGTGATGGTGATGGTGACTTTGACGATTGGATATTCCCAACTGCTGACGGTGGACTTAACAACTGGAAGGCCAAAAACTTCATCTCAATCTTCTTCAGTCAAGAATAATTTCTATTTCCTATTTTTATTGTTATAAGAAGTTTGTCTGTATAATTTTCTTTAAAACAATGACTTTAAACCATGTGCCTTGCCTGGGGCACAATGGTCCATTTTTTAAGGGTTTGTCATTTCATATATCATATGCTCATTTAATGAAAACATTGGACGATTTTGCATTCAAATTTTGCGCTCCTTGTCTTTCTTTTACTTTACTGCATTTTCAAAATTTCCATGTGACCTTACATGCACACACACACACACACACACATATACACACTTATAGATCCACATCCACTCTGGATCTCATTGACAATAATTATGCTATTATCGTTTATGACTTCAAAAATCCAATCTATCAAGCCGAAGACAAAGGTGAAGAAGATTGTGAGATACCTGGAGAACTCGCCAGACTCATGATACAAGAGGAAAAGGCTATCCAACCGCATGAAGAGCCGGTAGAAGTGATAAACTTGGGTACTGAGGCAGATAAGAAAGAAGTCAAGATTAGCGCTAACCTGGAAAATAGTGTCAAGAGCATATTAGTTTAGATGTTGCACGGATATGTCGAGGTCTTTGTTTGGTCATACGAAGACATGCCAGGGCTCGATACTGATATCGTGGTTCATCGTATACTAATGAAAGAGGATTGTTCTCCAATCAAACAAAAGGTTCGTTGCATGCGTCCTGATATGTCTGAGAAGATCAAGGCTGAGGTAATGAAACAGTTCAATGTAGGTTTTTTGTCAGTAGCGTCGTATCCCCAATGGGTTGCAAATGTTGTTCCAGTGCCAAAGAAAGATGGTAAGGTCCGTATGTGTGTAGACTACAGAGATCTGAGTAGGGCAGGCCCCGAAGATGATTTCCCACTACTGTATATTGATGTCTTGGTTGACAACACTGCTCAACACAAGGTATTCTCCTTCATGGATGGCTTCTCGAGTTATAACCAAATCAAAATGGCGCCTAAGGACATGGAGAAAACTACCTTTGTCACATAGTGGGGCACCTTATGTTATAAGGTCATGCCTTTTGGGCTGAAGAACGCAAGTGCAACTTATGAACGGGATATGGTGGATTTATTTCATGATATGATTCATCATGAGATAGAAGTCTATGTTGATGACACGATAGTAAAGTCCCAAATCGAGGAAGAGCACCTTGATCATCTGCACAAGCTGTTTGAGAGGCTGAAGAAGTATAAGTTGAGGTTAAATCCAAATAAATGCATCTTCGGGGTGAGGTTTGGGAAGCTCATAGGCTTCATCGTCAGTGGTAAAGGTATTGAGGTCGATCCTACCAAAGTTAAAGTTATCCAAGAAATTCCAGCTCCTCGTACTGAGAAGGAGGTCAGAGGTTTCCTAGGATGAATCAATTATATTGCTCGATTGATTTCTCACATGACTGCTACTTGTGAGCCACTCTTCAAGCTACTAAATAAAGATCAAGTGGTAAAATGGAATGACGACTTCCAAATAGATTTTGACAAGATCAAAGAGTACTTGCAAGAACCACTAATTCTGATGCCACCGGTAGAAGGAAGACCTCTGATCATGTACTTAACTGTGTTAGAGAATTCAATGGGGGTGTGTGCTGGGGAATCATAATGAGTCTGGTCGAAAAGAGCATGCAACATACTACCTTAGCAAAATGTTTATCGAATGTGAAATAAGATATTCGCTGCTTGAGAAAATTTGTTGTGCTTTGGCATGGACTGCTCGTCGACTAAGACAGTATATGTTGACTCATACTACTCTATTAATCTCTAAGCTGAAACCTGTTGTACCCCAAAATTTTCCCTCTCACTTATCAAGAATTTTCTCACAAGATCTCCTTAGCTCAAGACTGCACTAGGGTTTGATCAGCTCAAGACACCTCCTTAAGCACTAATGACCAAAACTAGGGTTTGAGTTTGCACAAGGATTATTGAACTTACAATTCCCCATATGACTTTAATGGATCAGTATGGACCCCCAAGATCACTCATTTCAAGTTTCAAGCCTTGGATCACACTTTTGCTCAGTCAATTGAGCAGTTGACCTAAAATCAGCTATATTGCGGAAAAAGTCAACCATGGCCAATTTACAGTTAAACTTCATAATTTTTTATCCACATAAACATTTTAAACTCATATGTATCATTTGATCAAGTTTGGACCATAATTCCTCAATAAATTTGATCAAATCTCCAAAAGGGCAAAATGGTCAAAATTAGGGGTTTGACTGGGAAAGGGCAATTTCTGATTTTTGACCTAACAAATGGTCAATTGGTTTAAGGCATGATCTCAAGATTCAAATTGAATCATTTTTACCTAATGACATGGTTCAAAACATTGCAAGTCCATTGGATTGACAAATGAATTTTTCAATCAAACTAATCAAAAGTCAACTGCATACTGAAAAGTCAAACTTTGACTTTTTGGTCAAATTCAAGTGCCAAAGATCATAATTCATCAAAACATGTCAAAATATGAAACTTATTCATCAAGAAATAAAAAAATCAAGATTTCATTTTGAAAAGTCAAAATTTCTAAACTTAGAAATTTTTCTAAGTGTTGGAAATTTCTTATTTTTTCATAACTTTGAGCAAAATTTTCACCATGATGCAAGATGATTCAAGAGAAACTTCAAACATGAAAGTTGTAGATATCCATGAAATTTACAACTTTTCTTCACACAACTTCTTCCAAAAATTCTTAGATCTCAAGTTATAATTTTATGAACATGTGGTCATGAAACTAAACACTTAGTGAAATTTTGCCCTAATTTGGTCAGGATTTTGACCCAACTTCATGGCACTTTTTCATATAGTTCCAAGGGGAATCTTCAAAAGAAATTCACAGATGGGTTATAGAGAATATTACAAGCTTTCTAAAATATCCAATAACTCCTTGAGATCATTCTTGAGTAGGTAGAATCGAAGAGATGAAGTTAGGGTTTTATCACTTTAATTACAAGTCATTTTAGTGATGAACAAAATTCAAATTCAAACTATGCTGCACAAACACTACTTTGAAGGCCTCAAACTTATTAGGCACTCCATAATTAATGGTTTACATAGCTGTTAGAGGCCTCACTTTAAGCATTCAATGCATGGACATGCTTTATATCCATTTTTGGAAGAAAGGTCTCATTGTCATTTTGATAAAGTGACTTTTTGTACAAAACTTGTTCTTGAGCCTTGCACTTGTTCTCTTCTGATCAAACAAGTCCTACAACTCGTGAGAAATGTTTCAAACACTTACAATCACTCATCCCATGCTTGTACCTCTTCTTGAAACTTATTTCCCTCTTTTCTTCAAAATCAAGTAACCTAGCCAAAAGCTAGAAACTTGTACTTCTGATTGTCCAAAGCTCTCAAACACTTTTGTTTATACATACACAAACCATTTGATACAAATACACGAATGCCCAAGCCTTGTAAGAACCTAGAACTCATAATCACACTTCACACTTCCATTTTCACACAAACTGACCAAAAACTTGAAACTCATAATCTACTCGTGCGTTTCTTGGCCTTTTGGTTTCTAAAGCTTGTAAACATCACATAGAATCAATCTCACACCCTGTTACAAAACTGTAACACCATTAACACCATCCTCCATTTTTAAAAACTCAGCTCTGCACATTGACTTCTCCAAACCATTTCAGCCATCCATTGCTCAAGCTAATCATTGCATTAGCTTCCTGGGACCTCAAGAAAGCTAACCTGATCATCATCGTTACTTGAAACAAGCTCAAACTCAAAACACGATTTCCAGTTTTGAGGCAAGTTTTCTCAACTTTGAACTCTTCATACAGGCATCATTAATGATTTATTTGTGAATAAAACATGTAGATATCATTTCCCTAAAGCTAACCATGTCCATAGTTTCCATTAATTTTGCTTGAGCTTAGAGAATTTTGAGACTGAAATTTCTGAGGTTTTTAGGGTTCAGATTAGGGTCATTAAAATTCATGCTTATATTTGATCTATAGTTTTAATGCTTTACATTTCTGAAACCGTGAGAAAGTTTGGTACAAGTTTCATGTTTACAGTTTTCATTTTTGATGAGAAATGAGCAAGTTACAGTTGGTCTGGCTGGAGGTTGAAGATGAAGTCATTAGGGCGCGTTTTGCCTTGTATATTTATTGATTTGCCTATGTTGTCGGATGTATAGCCACCCCAGTGGTAGAAGTGCGCGCCTGTAACCTTTGGGACCTGGGTTCAAGCCCCAGTGGTACCCTTTTGCCTTTTTTTTACATGTTTTCCATTCTGACTTTTTTTGCAGGCGCTTGGGCCTTGTTGGGCTTGTGTTGTTTTTTTATTTTTTATTTTATTTTTTGCTTACTAACCCCCCAGTAGACTACTGACACCCCTGGCCCAAATTTATTTATTTTATTTTTTATTTTATTTTTATTTTCTTAAATATATTTTCTAAATACTGAAAAAATCATAAAAATACAAAAAAAAATGATAGATTTATATTGACTTAGTTTATTTTATTTTTTTCTCATAAAAAATATTGTATTTAACTATATTTTATTTATTTTTACTAACTTATCTTGTAAATAAAAAAAAAAACTATGTTAGTATTTATTTTTCTTTTTACACCTATTAAAATATATTATTTTAAATATAAAAAAGGCCAAAAATATTTTATAATATTATAAATATTTTCAAGACAAAAATACCAAAAATACTTTTTCTAAAACTTATTTCTTTTTAATCAACTAAATAGAATTAGGATTTTATTTAAAATCTTTTCTTAATATATTTAAGTTTAATTAATTATTTTCTTTAATTAGTTAGGTTAAGACAAAATCCTTTTCTCTAAAAAATCCAAACAAAATATTCATTTTTCTTCACCTTTACATTATTGCATATTTATTCTTTTTGCACATTGTATTCATTTAATTCCTTGTACGTTGATAACCATTTAATATGGTTGTAATAGACTAACTAGATTTACATTCTTGCAATCCCCATTCAATTTGTATACCCCTCCCCACAAATGTTGTAATAGCATAGTAACTTTAAATTCCGCAATTTATCGCTTTTATATATAACATGCTAGTAATTAGGGTTTGTATGGAAAGACTACAACCAATACTTAGAAAACCCTAATCCAAGACAAAAACAAGCATGAAAACAATACACTTGCACACAAGCACCCCCTAGGGTTATTCCACTTGGTTGCCTTATACAAAATGGCCATATTACGCATGTAAGGTATCTTAGCCAAAACAAGCAAATACAAGATCATAGTCCCTCGATGACGCTATCTAAGTTGCCTTTCAAATGATCTTAGTCCCGAAAGAGAATGTTAAGATACCTTGCGATATTGCTAATCATGGTTATACGATGATCCACGCCCGTCCCGCTTACATCCAAAGATAGGGTTACTTACCAAATCAATGGTAAGATAACAATGTCAAAGGAAAAGAAAATGAACAAGAAAGACTTTTGAGTAGGTAGAATGCTCCTAATTGCTTGCTCAATTTCAAAATAAAGCATCCTTGCTATTTTCAAAACAAACACCTACACTTTTCAAAACATCTTACAAATTTGAAAACATTTTCAAAAGATCAACATCTTTGTATACATTCTTACAAACGAGAATCATTACAAAGATTGCCTAAACAATGGCCTCTTTACAAAATACTTTCAAAAACCACACAAAATATAATTTCAAACAAAAGCAAGTGATCTAGCAAGTAACTAAGATCCCATGGAAAACCATGGATGAAAAGGGTGCTAATACCTTCCCTTTTCATAATCTATCCCCCGAACTCAAGAAATAATCTCAAAGGTCTTTCCTGTGCTTTTTCACCTTTCCTTTTGGATAAAGAAAAGTCGGTGGCAACTCTTGCTAACCGCAACATTTGCAATCAAACACAAAACCCTCAAGTCATTTCTCCCACTGTATCAAAGAATTGCGACTCTGCTGGGGATAATTCTAAAAGTGGAGTTACCTTAGGGCTAGATCACATTTACTTACTTTTATTGTTTGACTTGTATGCTTTACATTATGGTTTTTTGTTTGGGTTTGAATCCTCTACCCGGATTTGGGATACCTTATAGGTAAGTAGCAATACATTGTGGAAACTGTGCGGGGTATACCAACATGGTCTAAGCAATAGCTACGTTAGTGCAGCATATTTGTGGGTACCGGTAGCCCTTGAGTTAATTAAGGAGAATACGGTGCCGTTGAGTGATGTCATTAAGCACTAATGAACTTCTAGAACCTTTACTTGACCAACTTGGCCTTTAGGATGTAGTGAGATGACCGGCTTTGGTGCAGTCCGAAGTTGGTAGATACTCAATACTACACCCATTAAGGGTTGGTTTCTTGGGATATTTAGGTCGTCATTAAAGAGGCTTATGCTGAAACAATGACCAAGGAAACAAACCAGTGATATTGAGCTCATTAGAACCCGATTACTATTACTAGGACAGGTTTGAGCCAACTAAACTTCAAGAGGGTACTTACCTATGAGACTCCATGCAAGCCTAAACCTAAGGATTTGTTTGCTTTGTTTGTATGTACATACCTGTACATAACATCATGAACATCATAACATCATACTCATTCACTAACCATTTCAAGGATCTTGGGATTTATCTTTGTTCTGTTTTGTAGGACATGGATTCTATTCGCAGGAAAACTATTCAAGTCAATCTTGTGAGGATCCCTCTATAACTTAAGGAGCTAGAATCAAGAATTCCTGAAAACTCTCCATTCACCGAGAGACATGGCCGCTTACTTAACTTGGTCACCTCCAATACTGATGAAGACATGACGAAGGTTCTCTTTCAGTTCTTTGATCCCTTACACCATTGTTTCACATTTCCCGACTATCAACTTGTACCTACTTTGCAAGAATTCTCCCGACTCTTGAGGATTCCCATTCTCAATCAACTACCATTCAATGGTACAGAAAGAGACCCAAAGCCAGAAGAGATTGCTTTTGCACTCATCTGATGTCACAACTCATTGGGAAACAAGGAGTGGTGTCAAGGGTTTCCTAGCAAAGTTCTTGTTTGAGAAAGCCCAAAGCTGTTGGAATTCCTTGGATCTGCAAGCTTTTGAGGAAATTGTGGCTCTCCTCATCTATGGGATGGTTTTGTTTCCAAATCCTGACCAACTCATAGATGTGAACACCATTAAAATCTTCATATCCCGCAACCTGGTGCCTACTTTGCTAGGAGACATCCTACACTCTTTTCACACTCGCACAATGAGGAAAAGAGGTGTTCTTATGTGTTGTACTCCTCTGTTGGCAAGATGGTTTATTTCACATCTTCCGCAATCTGTATTGAAGAATAAGCAAGGTTCAAAGTGGTCACAAAGGTTGATGACACTCAAACATTCATTGGTGCTCCCGATCTATAGAGAATGTTACTATTGTCGACCGTTATGGAGAGTTCCCTAATGTCTCCTTACTTGGCATTAGGGGAGGTATCACCTACAACCCCTGCTTAGCCTTAAGACATTTTGGTTACGCCCGAAGGGATGGCCCGTACGAGATACTGATTCAAGGTTTGGTATTTGACTACGAGAACGACGATCAAGGTCTCCGCCAGAGATTTATCTGAGATTGGAGGATGTTGAACAAGGTAGATATAAAGACTTTGGGGTATAAGAATTCCATCCCTCTTGAGCCTTACCTCAAATGGGTACGAACTCACGCTCAGAGTATTATGATGCCTTACCCCTCCATTATCCCGGTAATCATTGAGCCTGTCATGGAAGGAGATGTTCCATACACTATCCTACATCCTGACATGCCCACCTCTCTTGAAGACTTACAAAGAGATTGGATACAACTCAAGGGGGAGCGAAGTACTTTTGAAGCCCAATTCTATACAAGCGAGCAGAAGGTTTTGGAACTCACTAGGTGTGATACGGTGGCAAAACCGACTGTTAATACTGGTTTGCATTTTTTGTTCGCAAATGTCGCGGTAAGCAAGAGTCGCCACCGACTTTTATTTCATCCAACAAAGGAAAAGGAAAAGAACAAAAAAAAACTTTTTCGAGATGTTTCTGAGTACGGGGGGTAGATTATAGAAAGGGAAGGTATTAGCACCCTTTCTATTCATGGTTTTCCATGGGCTCTAAGTTACTTGCTCACTTTGAAATTGCTTGTGTGTGCTTGCTTTGAAATTTTTTGTTTTACTTCATTTTAACCCTTGTTTCTGTCCTCAAGAGTGTTACAAAGTTCTTTTTGAAAACTGTTTGAAAAGTGTTTGTGTGAAAAAAGTATGTTTGTTTGAGCAAATAATTAAGAACTAATCTACCTACTCGAAAAAAGTTTGTTCATTTTCCTTTAGACAATGCTCTCCCATTATTGAGAAATATGTAGCATCGTCGTTGGAGTTTAAAGGGATGTTCGAAGGGACGAAATGGTCTCTGAAGGCAACCAGTAAGGATACCTTAGCATTTCGAAGGGACTGTCATCATATAGGCAACATCGAGGGACAAGATCATTTCTCGTAGGCAACTCAAGAGACGTTAAGGGACTATGATCTTTTTGATGACTTTAGAATTGAGGGTCTTTGCTAAGATATCCCTACGTTCGAGGGACACGACCATTATTTCCGAGGCAACCAAGTGAGGCAAACCCTAGGAGTGAGCATGTGCATGTATTTGATTTCAGTTAATTTATCTTTGCACAATTAGGGTTTTCTACTGTATTAATTTTCAATTTGTCTTTCCATACAATCCTATTAATATACATCTAAGCAGTTTATAGTTTGCAGAAATAAAAGCGAGAAAGTTTAAAGGTCCTAGCTATTACACGGCTTTTGCAGATACATAATTATCTTGACTGAAAATAAGAATGCGGAATTTAAAACCCTAATTACTATTACAACCGCGAAACATTTACAATAATAATAAAAGGAAAATGAAAATGTGCGCGACAAATTAAATGCGAGAACAATTAAAGAACCCTAAAAGTTTAATTAAAAAAATATTTAGGTTATTATTTTTTTGAGAAAAAATTAATTAGGTTATGTACAAATTAAAACCCTAATTCTAATTGATTTAAATTATGAAGAAAAAAACAATTAAATTGCCTTAAATAATTAAACTAATTAATTAATTAAAGAAACAAAATATTTTTTACGAAAAAAAGGATTTTTTAGATTTTTTTTTGTGATTTTTTGATTTAATAAAAAAACATGATTTTGTGTTATTTTGTAAAAAGAAAAAAAATTAACAAAATTAAAATAAAGGAAATAATAAAAAGAAAATAAATTGGGCATGTTAGAAGCTGAATGGGGGGTGTATGGTTGAATTTGCAAGCCCATTATGATCAGCCCAGTCCTAGCGTGTGATCCTGTGTTGGTTAGGCCTGGAGAGTGTACCATGGTCCTTGACATGTGGGACGTTGGATTGGATTGATGAGGAATCCATTGGCTGGATTGTGAGGTGCATGGTGGACGTCTTATACCGTAATGCATAGAATCTGCATTCAAATGATAAGAAAATAAAGAAAATTGCTGGGACCTGGGATCGAAAATTTACCTACGGCCTGTGTCTGTAACCATAACCCTGCATCTTTCAAAAATCTTAAACAAGCATGATAAATTAATGGTGAGTACATAGATCAACTTGTTTTGATCTCATGAGTATCATGGTGCTCTTTTCTTGGCCCAATTTAACCTGTAGAATAAAGCCCTAAAACGCAAGAACAAACCCTAATAATGGAAAATCATCATTTATGCATCAAAACACAAAATTACGTAAACCAAAACATTCCAAATGATGATACAAATATCATGCTATGCTTAAAAGTTGTTAATCATGCGTAAATAACTAAAATCAAATTCAAGAAATATGCCAAACCGTGAGAGACGTGTAGGAAGATCCTGGGCTTGTGGAGGCGTGCGACCGGTCGGGTTAGCTTCAGAGAGGCTCCAGGAAATGATTGGGAGTGTTGGAACAACTTGAATTTCCTTCTAGGTCCAAAACCGATCCAACACTTTTGTCCAATTTTTGAGTTTTGGTATGGCGTTTTTCCACTGCAAATCCTTGTTCTCGCACCTTGGTTATATTATGTATTTGTACTAGGATACATTAGGTCAACAAAAACGCATTGTATCTTGGTGAATTAAGGAGATTGGATTTGATTTTATCCTTGTATGATATCTTTCCAAAATAGGCCTAACCATACCAATTTTTGCTTCAATTTGCTTTGCACAATTTGATCTGATATGCCAGCTTGATTAGATTGTGATTCCTACAAAAAATCAGATCAAAAATCAATCTTTTATATTTTTTGCAATTTATTTGATTTAATTTGAATTTTAAATAATAAAAAATCAAAATAAAATAAATAATGAAGAAAATAAAGTGTATATGCTGATTTGGGTCGTGGACCATGTCATAAACAAGATTCAATCATGAAAAGCTAGGCCCATTTGACAAAAAAATGCACTTTTGAGCACATTTGACTTTTGGCAATTTTGCAAAAATGGTCAACTTTGACAAGGCATATCTCTTACAATTTTAATCCTAGAGAGGTGTTCTTTGACTTTTTAGAAAGCTTAGGATTTTCTATAAACAACCCTTTTGGTTTCATCTCAATTGGGTCTTCCATTTTCATGTAAGAAGCTTTAACCCAAAAGGTGTTTTTGTTGACTTTTCAAAAGGACCTATAATGTAGAAATTCATATCTTTTGATGAGTGCATATTTTGAACTTGGAGGATGAAGATTAATTATAGGGAATTTCATCCTCTTAAAAATGAGCCTTGGATGGAAAATTTCTGATAAAGTATGAAGAAGTTATGCCTGGTCAAAGTTTGGTTGACTTTTTCTGTAAAACCCTAATTTAGAAACTTTTGGGTTTTGATGAATTTGGGGAATCCCTTGAGGAATCATGATCAAAACTTGATAAAATAATGGATATCACTTCAAAATGTTGATGTTGACCAAAAATCTTGAAGTTTGACTGTATGTTGGCCACAATTGACTTTTGACCTAGTACAGTTGATTTTCAGGCATCTGAGCAATTGACTGAGCAAACTTCTTGTGTAAGGCCTGAAACTTGACATGGATGATCTTGATAACATATTAGGACCATAGAAGGCATTTGGGACCTTTGGAGTTCCCACACCCTGATGAAAATGGAAACCCTAGTTTGAGATACATTGCCTTAAAAGAGAGTTTGTCTGGTCAACTCTTGGGCATCCTTGAGCAAGTTGAGGACCTCAATTGGCATGTGTTGAATAAAATGAGAGGGAAAATTTTTGGGTACAACAGCTGCCCCTGTTCAATCTTATTAAACCTGAGGATGTAGATTGGTTGTCTGTCTTTCATAGTCTGAAGGTGGAAGATGATTGAACACTAAGTGTCCAGAAATTTGCACTTGGCTGAGATGGTGCTGGACTGTGTAGGTAGTATCGGGAATGGGCTTACAGATTCCATTTGGAGGAGATGACAGAAGGCTGTTAGAGATGGGCTTAAAGCTGCCATCCAGGATGATGACGGAGAATCGCCGGAGATGGGCTTAAAGATGCCATCCAGAATAATGTTGATTTTATGAGATATTCCTTCGATGAGAATTCTTGTTCCTGTCGTTGAGGAGGAATCTGCTGAGGAATGTTGGTCTCTGTCCTGGGAGAAATAGAATTTTAGGAGCTTCAGTTGTCCGTTACTCTACTGGGGAATCATCTCTTAATCGAGGAGGTGAAAGGGAACTACTATCTAGTCGTGCTCCAGGCTTTACAGCGATTTGCTGAGGATAATAAGATTAATTGTTATCTGGTCGTGCTCCGGGTTTCACAGTGACTTACTGGGGAGATGAGATTTAAATTTGTTATCTGGTCGTACTTCAGGCTTTACAATTTCTCAATTCTTATCTGGTCGTGTTCCAGGTTTTAGAAGGAAATTAAGTGGTTATTCGGTGGCGTTCGGGTTTCAACTTGAATTTAAGGCATACTAATATCCGGTCGATTTTTGGGCTTCATAGTAATTGGCCGAGTAAACTGCTATTTGGTCGAATTCCAAGCTTTGTAGTACCTCATACTGTTATCTGGTTGTGCTCTAGGTTTCAGTGTCTCTTGCCGCTATCTGGTCTTGCTCCAGTCTTCACAGCGTCTTATATTGTTATCTGGTCGTGCTCCAGGCTTCACGGTATCTTATACCACTATCTGGTTAATTCCAGGCTTCATAGTATTTTGGAGAAAATCAAAATATTATCTGGTCGATTTCCGGGCTTCATGGCTTGAATTTGAGATACACCACTATCTGGTCGATTCTAGGATTTGTAGTATTTTGGTACTGTTATCCAGTCGTTCTCCAGGCTTTACAGTATGATGTATTGTTGGTTGACTATTATCCGGTCGATCTCCGGGCTTCATAGCTTTTTTAACTGGAATAGAAATCTTAGTATCGATTTGGCTGAACCAGGGAGAGGTCTCGAGTTGTCTTCAACTGGGAGAGAAATCTTAGTATCGATTTGACTGAACCCATGAGAGGTCTCGGAATAACTTTGACTGGCATAGAAATCAGGGGAATCTTGGCGGCGATTCGGCTGACCCAGACGAAAGTCTTAAAACATCTTCAACAAGAATAGAAACCTTAGTGTCGGTTTGACTGAACCAGAGAAAATTTGTGAGAACTTCAACTGGGAGAGAAATATTAGTATCAATTTGACTAATCTCGAGAGAGGTCTCGGATTAACTTTGACTGGCATAGAAATCA
The DNA here is from genome assembly GCA_948472305.1 of Vicia faba. Taxonomy (NCBI): domain Eukaryota; kingdom Viridiplantae; phylum Streptophyta; class Magnoliopsida; order Fabales; family Fabaceae; genus Vicia; species Vicia faba. The sequence continues at coordinate 80,143,634 of OX451737.1, read as the reverse complement.
GGGGAATCTTAGTGGCGATTCGGCTGACCCAGACGAAAGTCTTAAAACATCTTTAACTAGAATAGAAACCTTATTGTCGGTTTGACTGAATCAGAGAAAATTTGTGAGAACTTCAAATGGGAGAGACATCTTAGTATCGATTAAACTAATCCCAGGAGAGGTCTCAGATTAACTTTGACTGGCATAGAAATCAGGGGAATCTTAGCAGCGACTCGGCTGACCCAGACGAAAGTCTTAAAACATCTTTAACTAGAATAGAAACCTTGGCGTCGGTTTGTCTGAACCAGAGAAAATGTTGGAATATCTGCAATTGGAATAGAAACCTTGGTGTCGGTTTGACTGAACCAGAGAGAACTCGTGAGAACTTGATTGCATCTTTCCCTGAAAGGTAAAGAGTTAGTCGTATGTAATGTCATGATGTATGAAATGTATTGAGTAATGATGTTCTCAAAATAAATGAGATTGTGCTGTATAATATGTATGCACATGCCATGATGTATGGATATGCAACGCTATTGTGATATTCTCTAACTGGGGAAAATAAATCCTGGACTGCTGTTGGAGAGTATAAGGAGTTAAGTTCTTTGTTTCCATTGGGGATAGTGACCGAAGATTATTAGCTGGGGATTTACATCCATTCTGCTTGAGAACATTCTGCCGGGGGAGACTTTGAGAATAATCCTGTGGGGGAATGACTCTGTGGGGAAGAGAGATACTCTGTTGGAAGATCTGCTAATTTGGAGAAATAAACTCAGCTGGGGATAAACTTCCATTGCTGGAGAGAAGAGCTCTGTTGGAGATCGAGCTTCCGTCGTCAGAGAAATAAACTTTGCTCGGGATAAAAACTTTATAAACTGTTTATGGTTATAATGCTCGGCTGGGGAATGACATTAGATTTTTGAAGGAACCTGCCGGGGAAGGAATTCCTGCTTGGGGATACGGAGGTCGGACCTTGGTTGTATCGGCTCTGGGGGGAGTATAGGTATCACTGGCTTATATGTGATAGTGATTTCGCTTCCAGCTGTCTCTGCCCCTTGTACCATAAAGGACGGGGTAACTGTCGGTATTTAGGTTTTGTACCAGTTTCTTTGAGTTCATAGTAATTGTCTTTCTGTTTTATATGCAGATATTTGTGAACAGTAATCATATTCAAATGCATATGTCAAGAATAAAACATTGGATGTTTTTTGCAAAACAAAACAGAAAATGGAAAAAACAAACAAACACAGAGTTTGGTACTTAAAATACGCTTTGTATTGATTTGAATTTTGCCTATAACAGGCGTTTTTTACAAGGAGGTTGACGCTCTAGTAAGAGAACATCGCCGTAAAGATGGAAATTATTAAAAAAATTATGTACAAAAAGAAAACAACTATGTGTAGTGATCCCATTGGGTTTAAATTCTGCTATTGCCCCTATGTCTTCGAGCATCTCATCACTTTGATGCTTGTCCGAAGCTGACTGGATTGATCGGTACCGTTTGAGCTTGATACCTGACTACTGAGGTCTGATTGCAAGGTGATCCAATGGGACATAGTGATACGCTTTAATCCCTAATTTTTTTCTGGACTGCCCTTTCGGGTTTTCAGTCCACCGGGATACCGTTTTTTGCCCAAGTCGCCTTTTCAGATTTTCGTCTTGTCGGGTGTACAGATTTTTTTCATTTTTATCCCTAATTTTTACCCGAACCCTTTTGGTTCGCCGGAATGCCCTTATTTTTGCCTAGGTATGTCAACCTAGCGGGTCTTTATTATGCGTAGTATCTTTTCACTATGTCCGCATTGACAGGGTCTGGAAGGTCGTCACCATCCATGGTGGTCAGAATCATGGCCCCACTGGAAAATATGTTCTTGACTATAAATGGTCCCTCATAGGTGGGGGTCCATTTGCTCCTGGGATCACCTTGCGTCAGTATGATGTGCTTGATTACCAGATCCTCTACTTGATACACTTGTTGTCTGACTTTCTTGTTGAAGGCCTTGGTCATCCGTTTCTGATACATTTGACCATGGCAGACAGCAGGAAGTCTTTTCTCGTCGATTAAGTTTAATTGATCAAGTCGAGTCTAGATCCAATCGTCTTCGCTCAAACCCGCATCCTTCATAATCCGTAGAGAAGGGATATGGACCTCTATGGGTAGGACAACCTCCATGCCATATACTAGGGAATAGGGTGTTGCCCCTGTCGACGTAGGTGCTGAAGTACGGTACCCGTGAAGAGCAAACGGTAACATCTCGTACCAGTCTTTGTACGTCACCGTCATCTTCTGTATGATCTTTTTGATATTCTTATTAGCAGCTTTGACAACTACATTCATCTTCGGCTGGTAAGGAGAAGAGTTGTGATGCTGAATCTTGAACTGTCTACAAAGTTCAATGATCATCGAGTTGTTGAGATTAGTACCATTGTCTGTGATGATTCTCTCAGGGATACCATAACGACAAACCAGGTTATGCTTGATGAACCGTGCCACCACATTCTTAGTAACCGTAGCAAAGGAGGCAGCCTCAACCCACTTCATGAAATAATCAATGGCCACTAGGATGAAGCTATGCTCGTTGGACGCGGTAGGTCTGATCTCACCGATCATGTCAATGCCCCATATTGCAAAGGGCCAGGGAGCCGTCAAAACATTCAAGGGAACTTGGGGTACGTGCACCTTATCAGCATAGATTTGGCACTTGTGACAGGTTCGAGAATGCTGATAACAGTCGGCTTCCATAGTGGACCAGTAGTATCCTTCCCGTAGGATCTTCTTTGCCATGGTATGTCCACTAGAATGAGTGCCAAAGGTACCTTCGTGTAGGTCTGCCATGATCCTCTCTGCTTCGCTCTTGTCTACACACCACAGTAAGGTAGAGTCATGATTGCGCTTATAGAGGATTCCATTGCTGAGGAAGAACTTTGCAGCAAATCTTCTCATAAATTTCTTGCCATTGACAGATGCCCCCTCAGGGTATTCTTGAGCCTCGAGATACCTTTTCACCTCATGAAACCAAGGTTTGTCGGCTACCTCCTCAGTATTGATCTCACAGCAGTATGCCGGTTCATCCAACCTCTCAATAGTGATTAGGGGAGCTTCATTGTCCCACCTGACCTTGAACATTGACAACATAGTAGCTAGCGCATCCGCTAACTGATTCTCTTCTCGTGGGAAATGTTCAAAGGTGATCTCTTCAAAATGCGGCAGCAATGTCAGTACATATTCTCTGTAAGGGATAAGGTTCGGGTGCTTCGTATCCCACTCGCCTTTGATATGACTTATCACCGAAGCGGAATCCCCGAATACACTCAAGAACTTGATCCTTAGGTCAATTGCAGCTTTAAGACCCATGATACATGCTTTATACTCCGCCGTGTTGTTGGTACAGTTGAAACATAATCGGGAAGTGAATGGAGTATGACATCCCTCGGGAGATATGATTATGGCGCCAATACCATTACACAGTGCGTTTGAGGCTCCATCAAAATACATAGACCATCGGGATCCTTCCTCAAGTCCTTCATCTGGTCCAGGTTCTTCACAGTCGGTTACTAACACGATGTTCTCATTTAAGAACTCAAAATTCATGGACTAGTAGTCGTCCACAGCTTGATGCGCCAAATGATCAGCTAACACACTTCCCTTGATTGCTTTTTAGGTTGTGTATTGGATGTCGTACTCGGTTAACATCATTTTCCATCTTGCTATCCTTCTGGAGAGAGCGGGCTTCTCGAAAATGTACTTGATTGGGTCCATCTTGGATATCAACAAAGTAGTGTGGGTCAACATATACTGTCTCAGTCGGCGAGCAGCCCATGCCAAAGCTCAACAAGTTTTCTTGAGCGGTGGGTATCGTGTTTCACAGTCGGTAAACTTTTTGCTAAGGTAGTATATTGCGTGCTCTTTTCGACCAGACTCGTCATGCTGCCCCAACACAAACCCTATTGAATTATCTAGCACTGTTAAGTACATTAGTAAAGGTCTTCCTTCAGTTGGAGGCATCAAAATAGGAGGCTCTTGGAGATATTTCTTGATTCTGTCAAAGGCGACCTGGCATTCGTCATTCCACTTTACCACTTGATCTTTCTTCAGAAACTTGAAGATTGGCTCACAAGTAGCAGTCAGATGTGAAATGAATCGGGCAATTTAATTTAGGCGTCCCAAGAAACCTCTAACTTCCTTCTCAGTACGGGGAGCCGACATCTCTTGTATGGCCTTCACCTTTGCAGGGTCTACCTGAATACCTTTGTCACTGACGATGAATCCCAGAATCTTACCAGACCTTACCCCGAAGGTGCACTTGTTCAGATTTAACCTCAGCTTGTACATCTTTGTTGTACCCCAAAATTTGCCCTCCCATATTCTTCAAGAAATTGCCAAGATAAGCTTCAAAATTCTCCAAGGGTTGCACAGTGTAAGGGCCTCCTAAGCAGTCAAAATTAGGGTTTTACTTCTGATCAAGAAAAGGAAGTTTCCAAAGGTCCAATCAAGTGTCACATGCCTACAAATATGGTCAAGCATCCTCATATCAAGTTTCAAGACTTTCAGCACAAAATTGCACAATCAAAAACCCTAATTGCACTACAGTCAACTGTATGGGCAAAATGGTCATTTGACAGTCAAAAGTTCAAATTTTTGGTCAACATATCATTTTGAAGCCATAAACATCATTTGATCAATTCTTGATCACGATTCTCAAAGTTTGGCTCAAAAATCATCAAGATGCAAAAGTTTCCTTATTTGGACAGCTGAAAAAGTCAACTGTAAATTGACCAAGGCATAACTTTCACATGGATTATCAGAAAAATTCCATCCAAAGCTCATTTTGAAGAGAAAGACATTTCCTACAACTCATCTTCATACTTCAAGTCCAAGAAATGCTCTCACAAAAAGTTATCAATTTCAACATTATAGGTCATTTTCAAAAGTCAACAAAAAGGGACTTTAAGTCAAAGGCCATAACTTGAGATTGGTAAATCAAAATGACATGGGACCAAAGGCATTGGTTAGAGGACTCAAAGACCTTTCCAAAATGTCCAAGAACATGAGCAAAGCTTAAAAATTGAGCAATTTATGCCTTGTGGAAGTTGGGAAATTTTTGGATATTTTGAAAAGTCAACATTGATTCAAATGACCTAAAATTGCTAATGGGCCCATTTTTCTTCCATAATTCATCATCCATGGCATGTGCACGACCACTTGGCCCAAAGGGAAGTATTTCTTCATTTTTTATTTATTTATTTGAATTTTTATCTATAATAATTCATTTAAATCAAATTAAATACATGAAAAATATGTAACCTAGGTTTTACAATCTTTTTGTGCACAAAATCTACTCAATAATTCGTGTGAAATCAAATAGGGAAAGATTTGGAGAGAATTGATCTTAATTTGTACAAAAACACATGGAAAATATTTGGAAAAGATCTTGAAAATCAAATCTTCCAAAGTCATGAATGCCAAGCTTTTTGGATCAAATTTCATAACCTAATTGTTCCACACATATATACAAAGCAAACCCTCATGCTTGTACACACGCAGCTGCTGAGAAACCAGGAAAACAAAACTTGAAATTTTGTTAAGAAACTCAATTCTGAAAACATCTTTGCAGGGCAATTCAAGGCACGATTTTTGTTTCATTAGCTTGTTGAAGGTCCACTGAACGTTTTCCAATCACAAACACTCATCAAAACGCCCAGAATTGGTACCATGGATTCAAACTATTTCATGAAAAATGCATAATCGTGTTTCATATTTTAGGCATTTTCATTGTGTTTTCTTGATGCATTCACACTAATTAACTTGTTCTGAAACTAACCATATGCCTGGATTGGATTATTACATGCTATATGTGATTTCACCATTATTGAATTTTAGGGTTTACAGGACCTTAGATTGGGGTTTTTCACATAAGAAAAAATTGGCGTGCAAGACCTAGCCTATTGAAATAAGCATGGTTGGACGATCTTAAGGCAACCCTCGCGCTCAATTTATGAGCGTCACAGGGCTAATCGCTATTTTTTAATAGCTGGCCTAAGAGAACACATGAAAAACGTTGCCTAATGTATTTGTATTTCAGGAACATGAAGAAGATGATATCGTGGCTGCCAACGATTGGCTAGTTTGAAAACTCGCGCGCGAAGATTCATTAACGTTTTTGTTTTTTTATAATATTTGTTGATTGTTTAATATTAACAACGCGCATCTGGCTCCACTGGCAGGCATAGAGACTGGTAAAGTGCATGACCTGGGTTCGAGCCCCAGGTCTTTATTATTCCTATATTATTTTGCAATTCATACTCCCATGCAGTTTCAAGACTGGAGCGCACCATACACCTTCCTAATCAGCCATCCACGCGTCCACTTTCATCCATCCAAAGGCCAGGATTTGGGGAGCATGGTAGGCTCTAGTCAACGCTGGGGTACGTGTCCTAAAAAGTCCACCAGGCCTAAAGGTTGATGGGCCAAATTGCTGAAGAAAACACCTCCTATTTGGGGCCTGAACCCCCCAGGTTTACAAACCCTTTCATTATTTTTATTTTTTCTTTATTTCTTTATTTCCAATTATTATTTTTAATTATTTGTTTAATTAATTTATTAGTTTCATAAATATAAAAAATACCACAAAAAATCAGAAAAAAAGATAAAAGGATAATAAATATTTTTATTTCTAGTATTTTCATAAATAAATGCATATAATTAAATTTAGTTTTAACTTAGGTTTTACTTTTAATACGTTTAATAAAAATCTAAAAAATGTAGAAATAGGGCTTAATTAATATTTTTCATCCTTTTTATTTTTCTTTCATAAATAACAAAATAATTAAATATTTATTTTATAATTAAATTTGCATGTAAAAATTAGGGTTAACTTAGGTTAAAATTCAATGTTTTCTTAATAAATTAAAAGCCATTAGAATTAGGGTTAGTATTTATTTTAATTTATTTATTTTTTTTCATATTAAATCCTAAAATACTAAAAAATACCAAAAAACAAGTTCTTTCTTTCTTTTTAATTAATTAATTCCTCATTAGTTTAACTTTGCAAAAAGGGGTCCAACGCCCTCGTTTCGATTTAATTCTTATTCACATATTTCTTTTATTTCGTTTAAATATTTATGTATATCTCCCAAAGCCATGTAACCTTTTAATTTTCTCGCACTTTTCTTTTTTTTATTTATTTTTCTGTTAAATCGGGTCCTGGTTTAATTTTGGCGATGTGGACCCGCGCCATTTGTAATAGCTTAGAATTTACTTTTCTCGCAACTTTTTAACTGTTAATCAAAGGCATGAAAGAATGTATGGACAAAAATAAAAACAAGCGTAGAACACCAATAACATGACAAGAAAAATGCAAATGAAAACGACACACGAATCGCACACACCACCCCTAGGGTACGCCTCACTGTTGCCTTGCCTCGAAAGGTGATCGTCGAGTAGAGGATGTCTTAGTAAGTCCTCATGATCCGGGAACCTGGCATGAGGGTAGCTTCTAAGGTGTCTTCCCATTGCTCCGGTGATCACCATGTCCCTAAACTCGAATTGACCCGAACACCTCCAACGGTGGTGCTACCTACCTCTCAATGGTGGGATGGCACTACTTTAAAGGACATTTACACAGACGAATTCCTTAGGGTAGGTAGGTTCTCGTAGATACTTGCTCTAATCTCAAAACAAATCAAAAATACTTTTCACACCAACACATTTTCAAAAAGCCTTCGAAAGCAACTTTTCAAACACTCTTGAGGACCGATACAAGAGTCGAACTGAAATTTTCAAAGAAACTTTTTAAAACCCACAGTTGAAAAGCAAACAAACCATTTTTGAAAACACAATGAGCAAGTATCTAAGAGCCCATGGATAACCATGGATAGAAAGGGTGCTAACACCTTCCCTTTCTATAATCTACCTCCCGAACCGAGAGCAATCTCTATAAGGAATTTTTCTGTGCTTTTGTCCTTTCCATTTGGAGAAAATAAAAGACGGTGGCGACTCTTGCTTCCGCGACATTTCGCGAACCAGCGTTAAACAGTCAGTTCCAGATCCACCGATCACAATCTTCAACCTATCAAACAACTTTTGTAGATGATCAAGATGTTCTTCCTCAGTTTGAGACTTGGCTATCATGTCATCAACGTAAACCTCTATCTCATGGTGAATAATGTCATGGAACAGAGCTACCGTAGCTCACTGATAAGTTTCCCCAGCATTCTTCAACCCAAACGGCATCACCTTGTAGCAGAAAGTGCCCCACTGTGTAATAAAGGTTATCTTCTCCATGTCTTCAGGTGCCATCTTGATCTGATTGTAGCCAGAGAAACCGTCCATGAAGGAAAAAACTTTGTGTTGTGTGGTGTTGTCAACCAGAACATGGATGTGGGGAAGCGAGAAGTCATCCTTGGGGCTTGCCCTGTTCAGGTCTCTGTAATCTATATACATTCGTACTTTACCATCTTTCTTAGGTACTGGAACCACATTAATAACCCACTGCGGATAGGAGGTGACAGCTAAGAACCCAACGTTGAACTGTTTCATAACCTCTGCTTTAATCTTCTCTGATATCTCAGGGCGCATACGGTGTACCTTTTGCTTTACCGGAGGACAGTCTTCTTTAGTCGGCAGATGATGAACCACTATATCCGTGTCTAGTCCTGGCATGTCTTCATATGACCAGGCGAAGATTTCAACATACTCATGCAACATATGTACCAACCGCTATTTGACACTAAGCTCCAGATTGGCACCTCTCTTAACCTCTTTTATGCCTTCCTCTGTACCCAAGTTCATTGTCTCAACCGACTCTTCATGAGGCTGTATGGCCCTTTCTTCTTGTTGTAATAGTCTAACAAGTTCTCTGGGTACCTCACAATCTTCTTCACCTTCGTCCTCGGCTTGGTTGATCGGATTTTCAAAGTCATAATAAGCAGTAGCAGAACTGTTATCAATGGGATCCATAGTGGATATGTATCTGCATTTGGATACGTGAGTGTGTGTAAAAGCATAGATGTATAAACATGATAAAATAAAAGAAAGACAAAGAGCACAAAATTGTATGCAAACGTCCAATGCTTTATTAATGTCATATCAAAATAAAACATGATAACCCTCACAAATAGAACCATTGTGCCCCGGGTAAGACACGTGGCTATAGAGTCTATATTGTTTTTAAATTACATATCCGAAAAATCAAAAAGAAAATTACTCCTGAACAAAAGTAATCGGTATAAAGTCCTTGGCAGTCCAATTATTGAGTCCACTGTTAGTAGTCGGGAAGATCCAGCTGTCAATGTCGGAATCACCATCACTGTCTTCAAGCGCATTGACCCCAGAGCCGCTGATACGTAGGGGAGGTCCTCCAGCCCGAGCGCGACGAACAATCCTTTGAGCACCTGTAGTGAAGCCCAAACCAGATTTGTCAGACTTGTAATGGATAACCGGGAGCTGACCCCAAATGGTAGACCCACCTTCTTCAACCACTGCTCGTGTATCCTTGAGAGAAGCCATCTTCGAGGGAGATTTGGTGACCTTTAGAGGGTTGTCAGTAGTTTCTGCTGTAGCCATAATTTGAGGTACCTCTTCAAATTTCTAGCAAGGAGTCTCGATGAACTCGCCATCCATCTCTACGTACCTGAAGGAGTTCAGGTGACTGGTCATATACTCCTCTTCACCATGCACAGTGACAATATTTCCTCTTACTGGGTACTTCAACATCTGGTGGAGGGTAGAAGTAACCGCCCCAGCCCCATGTATCCAAGGGCGTCCCAACAAGCAATAATATGATGGTTTGATATCCATTACATAGAAAGTGGAGTCGAAGGTCTGGGAGCCAACTTTGATAGGGACATAGACTTCTCCGTGCACCGTCCTCGTCGAACCATCGAAAGCTTTCACTACTATATTGCTAGGCTTCAAGGTCAAGCCTTCGCAGTATAATTTGTCCAGAGCTTTCTTAGGTAATACATTCAATGAGGAACCAGTATCTACCAGAACATGGGCCAGAGTCGTGCCCCTGCATTCAACGGAAACATGAAGAGCATCATTATGTTTCCTCCCCTTTGGTGTCAGATCCGCGTCAGAAAAACCCAAACCATTATCAGCAGTTAAACTAGCCACACAATCTTCAAACTGATCAGCAGATGTCTCTTGTGGTACGTGAGTCGTCTTCAGAAACTTAACCAAAGCCTTCGCATGGGCCTTGGAACACAACAACAAAGCCAGCATAGAAATTTTGGATGGGGTCTGCCCCAGTTGTTCGACCACATTGTAGTCGCTCTTCTTTATTATCTTCAAAATTTCTTCCATTTCTTTCTTGGAAGTTTCTGGTATGGTTACTGAATTGGCCCTTGTCAGGACAGGCTCAATCAGTATGTCTTTTCCTCGAATCTTGACCGACTCAGTGATGGGAGGGTCAACAGGAGTGATTGCAGTAGTAGTCTTGGGTGGAACCACTGCAGGAATGATCACAGGTCCGGTAACAGTCTTTGGAGAAGAAATCTCAGGGGATAACACTCTTCCACTTCTTGTTATTTTACTGGTTTCAGAAATATTGACGATGTCAGAATCAGCATTTTCAACAATCTTGTCTTCAATGGCTAGCATGTCCTACTTTACGCCGTGGTAATAGACGCCGGCCATGTAGTTCCAAGGAACAACTTTGTCTGAGGAGTATGGGATTGATCCTGTCATGGTTATGATCAACGGATTCATCTTCAAAATTGATGTAATCCTGACGGGTCTCTTAGTAGAGGCCCTGGGAGGATTGGAGGAAATGGTTATGATAGCAATGTCTTTACAAGAAACAGTCGGAATAAGGGTCTTCTCAAATAGAATCTCTTGATCATCCATCAGACTTTGAACACCTGCCTTCAATAAAGGGCAACCAGTCGGTAGAAATGAACAAAAGTGGCAACCTTCACTACAGCCCGAAAATAAACCGACCTTCAACAAACTCTCTTTGATAGTCATGAGTGGGGTCACCAATTCTTCCACAGAAGTCACAAACACATCTTCTTCAACGTCATTAACACCCCGACCATGTTTTGGCATAGGAGCAGTGATAACGTTGGGAGTCTCCGGGGGATCAAATTCAATCTCCTTAGCATAAATCAGATCCTGTACTTTATTCTTCAAAGTCCAGCAGTCATCGGTATCATAGCCTGGACTTTCCGAATGATAAGCACAGCGAGAATTCGGTTTATAATAGGGAGAGGTGGTGTTCGAATTCTTTGGAGCTTCCCTCAGAGTAACCAGATTAGACTTCAACAGTTGAGGTGAAACCTGAGACAGCGTCATGTTGATCCGAGTGAACTGTCTAACTGGCCTTTCTGCTCTCGGTTGATTATTTCTTTGCTGACCAGGTGCAGGGTTGGGAATCATAATAGCCTCTACCTCCAGACGATGCTCAATTCGATTCTGATTCTTTTGGTTATAGACAGCATTGACTTCCTTTTTACCTGCAAACGGCTTCCTTGCAGCATTAGAAAAGGCATCCTTCTGAATTTTTCCACTTCGGATTCCAGCTTCCACTTTTTCTCCTGTTAAGATCAGTTCAGTAAAACCTGCCAATGAACTTCCAATCAGATGGTTGAAGAATGGCCCAGTCAAAGTTCCCAGAAACATATCCACGAGCTCCCTGTCAGCCAAGGTAGGTTGAACTCTTCCAGCCAAATCTCTCCATTTTTTAGCATAATGCTTGAAACCCTCGTTCGAACCCATAGACAAATTTTAGAGTTGTGTACGGGTGGGAGCAAGGTCTGCATTATACTCATATTGCTTATAAAATGCAACAACAAGGTCTTCCCAATTACGAACATTGGCTCTTTCCAGCTGATAGAACCAGTCCAATTGTGTTCCAGACAGACTGTCTTGGAAGAAGTGAACCCCACAAGTTTTTGTCAGCAGTATGAGGTTGTATCTTCCTCACATAGGAACAGAGATGCATTTTAGGATAAGAGACCCCATCATACTTAACAAATACCGGTGCCTTGAATTTTGGGTGGATGACAACCCCGAAGACCAGACCCAACTCTTCAAAATCCAGCCCATGAACCTTCTGGATTTCCATAGCACTCAAACGCTCTTCTAACTTCTTATACTTTTCATCGGCCGAAGGGTACTGCTCCTCATTATAATCAGTTTCATTGTTAGACTCTTTAGGACTAGGGTCCTATTCTCTGGTTCCAACTTCTTGATTCTCTCCCTCTTTAGACGAAGAAGCTAACTCAATAACCTATCTTGACGACCCTCTGAACCTTCTGCCCATATTTACCACACCAGCTATCCTCTTGGTCTTCTTGTTATTCTTAACAATCAGAGCTTTGAGCTCTTCCTGTCCTTTGGCCAGAGCCACAATCATTTGCTGGAACTGCGTGTTCTGAGTCTGAATATCTTTCACAGTTTGTTCAAGAGCCATTACTGAAATAAACAGCGGAGGAGATGAGAAACCTGTTATGAATCCTGTTATGCAATTATATGTATGATATGTATGCAATGTTTTCAAGAATCTCGCGGGGTAAACACAAGAGACTATTAGAATTTGATTGCAGCTTTGATTGAAGAACTTCGTATCGTTGAATGTCCTTCTACAAGATTCAAGCTCACCATATCAAGTGGGTCATAGCCCCTGACTCAAGTTGTTGAGTTTTGATCTTCTGACGACATTGGCTAGAGGAAAATAAATCCCCTTGCCCCTTGTTATACGTCTGATTTATCATAACCTGCATCACAGGCCCTCGAGATCCTTGAAATGGTTAGTCATGATATGTTATGGTATGATGTCTATGATGTCATGATAAATCACAGGTATAGCAAATACATACAAATCACACCAAGTCCTTAGGTTTAAGGCCTGCTTGAGTTTTAAGGCCATACCCTCTTGAAGCTGGATTAGTTCAACATGTCCTATAAATATGTAACTGGGTTCTAAAGGGATCTCAATATCACTAATCTTTCCCCCAGCTTCGTTCAATTGGAGATTGACTCGCTACCAAACAAAACTCAAGAGTCAAAACTCAATGAGTGTAGCATCGAGTATCTGTTGACCTTGGGCATACACCAAAGCCGGCCATCTCGCTACATCCTACTGGCCAAGTTGTGCAATTAAAGGTTCTAAGGTCAGTTGATGCTTTATGACACCACGCGGCAGCCCCGTACAACTCCCTGATTAACTCAATGGTTACGGGTACCAACCAAAGTGCCACATCAACGTAGCTACTGCTTCAACCGTGTCGGTATATCCCAGCACAACTCCCTCACAGTTTATTGCTACTTACCTAAAAGGTGTTTCCGCGATCTGGGTGTAGGATCAAATAACCCAAACAGTTCCCATAAATATAAAGCAAGCAAGACAATTTTTGTACCCCAAAATTTGCCCTCCCATATTTATCAAAACATTTCAAGAATGATACTCAAGTTGCTCAGGGTAGTCCAAGGGTTGGCCAGACAAGCTCTCTCCTAAGGCAGTCTACTTCAAATTAGGGTTTCATGTTGCATCAAGATACTTGAGTCCAAGGGAAACCAAATGCTCAACATTGTCCAAATATGTTCACAAGATCATCCATGTCAAGTTTTAAGCCCTACAGAGGAAATTTGCTCAGTTAATTGCTCAAAGGCCTAAAAATCGACTGTGCTAGGGCAAAAGTCAACTGTGGCCCACATACAGTCAAATCTCAAGATTTTTGGTCAACATCCTAATTTTGAAGTATATTTCATCATTTGATCAAGGGTTGATCATGATTCATCAAGGATTGCTCATAATTCATCAAGACTCAAAATTTGCTAAATTAGGATTTTGTAGGAAAAGTCAACTCAAATTTGACCAAGCATAACTTTCTCATACTTTATGAGAAATGACCCATAAAAAGCTAATTTTGAAGAGGATGCCATGCTCTACAATCCATATTCAGCTCCCAATTTCAAAATATGCATTCACAAGAAGTTATGAATTTGGACATTATAGGTCATTTTGAAAAGTCAACAAAAACACCTTTTGTGTCAAAGCTTCATACATGAGAATGGAATATCAAATTGAGATGATACCAAAAGGTTTGATTAGAGGACATCTCAAGCTTTCCAAAAAGTCCAAGAACACCTCCAAATAGTCAAAATTAAGGAAGTTATGCATTAGTGAAGTTGACCTTTTTTGCAAAATTGCCAAAAGTCAACTATGCCTAAAACTTCAATTTTTGCCAAATGGGCCCAATCTTTTTCACTTGTTTTGAGTTGGAAACATAGTCCACGAGCTCTAGACCTTGCCACTTGTCATTATCATATTTTTATTATTTATTTTGATTTTGATTTGATTTAAATCAATTTTAATCAAAAACAAGTCATATAAAATCCAAAACATTGAAAACACAAGATTTTGGGCTTGTTTCAGGTTTCAATTACAACTAGCAAGTATTCAAATTCGTATCAAGGCATGGTGTGTACAAAAAGATTGAAATAGGACAATTTTGGAAAGTTTTCAAAGGGAATCAAATCAAGAATCAAATTCATTGATGGAGGAAGATTGATATCAGTTATCAACCCTAATCCCTTCCTTGATACATATAGAGGGCGAGCAAACCAAAAAGAGAGGTTAGAAACAGGCGCAACAAGAAGAGCAAATTCTGAAAAAATCAAGAAAAAGTGCAAGATCGAATTCAGTGTTCCAGGCATCCTCAAGTCCTTCCAGCTATCTCAATCGTTTCCTGGGAGTGTTAGCAAGCTAAAGCAATCGAAACCAAGGGTTTCCAGGCCTTAAATCTCACTGTAAGTCTCTCACGATATCCTTGAATTTTTGAAATCGGTTAGCATGATTTAGGCATTGTTAGGATGAATTAATCACATATTCTTGATCTATGAGACATATGCAACCTTGTTGTATGGTTTAATTGCATTTATATGGCCTATACAAGATTTCACCATTGCTAGGGTTGCTTTCTTTGATTTGGGATTTTCATGTACAGGAAAAATTGGGCCATGAAAGGGCCACCAATGAAACCAGCAGGACCAGACGAATTCAAACATGGCCTTGGTTTTTATTTATCATGTTTGTGCTTGATTTTAAGAATGGCAGGGGTTATAGCTACGGACGAACGTCCGTAGGTAAAAGTGTTTTACTTTTACTAACGAATCCAAGGAAGGAGACGACTGCGTGGCACTCCTCCATTGGCTTGTTCAAAATTTTGTGCGTGGGATTGATATAAAGAGCCTTTTTAATATTTGTTTATTATTTTGCATTATTATTACAACAGAAGCAATTGGCCCAGTGGTAGCCAGGCAAGCTCTAAAGGCGTTAGGAGCTTGAGGTCAGGGGTTCGACCCCTGCCTCCAACATTTGGTATTTTTCTTGTTTCCTTTCAGGTTATCCAGCACGTTCACAAGCCAGGAGACTACCATGCTCCCTCATCATCTATCCTGCCACATGTCTTGAGATCCAGATCCAAGGGTCATCATCTGGAGGAACACCATGAGCCATACTCAACATGCAACATTGGATCCAAAAAGTCAAGCGTGGACCTCTCCTTTTGGGCCCAGATTTGGATATTTACACCTCCCAAAATTCCTTTTCAGGCCCAATTTCTTTCTCTACTTTATTTTATTTTATTTATTTTAAATTAATTTTATTTAATTTATTTACTAACCAATTAAATAATTCATTTTTATCAAAAAATCACAAAAAATATTTTTCTATCCAATTAAATTTAAGATATTTATTTTTATTAAAAAATTTAATTTATTTATTTAGGTTATTAATTTTAGACAATTTTAATTCTTTTTGTACATAATTAAAAATAATTAGAATAAATAAGTTTTATTACTAACTTAATTATATTTTATTTTTTTCCTAAAATAATCAAAAACCAAAAATAGGTCATGTAATTATTTTTATTAATTAATTTAATTAACTAATTAATTGCATATTTAATTTAGAAAACTTATTTCTTTTATTAAAAACTACGAAAAAAAAACATTTTTCTTTTAAATTAGGTTAGAAGGGTCAAAACCCTAACTTCTCGTCGATCTAATTCTCCTCGCACGCTTTATTATTATTTTTATCATATTGATGTAACTGCCTACAGTTTGTAATATTTAATTAGGACGTTTATTTCTATTTACCGCTTTATTTTTCAAAGGGTTTGTTTTTGGCTATGTAAATACCTGAAGCCTTGTAATAGCTTAGTTTAATTTCCGCATTTTAAATTCCGGAAATTATTAACTGTTAGATGTATGATAATAGGATGCATGACAAGAATGTAAGATTAATTTTAAAACAGTTAGATCACCTTAAATGTGCAAAGATAAATAAACTAAAATTGAATCACTCGCACATGCGCACTCCTAGGGTACACTCCCACTTGGTTGCCTTCAGTAAATGGACATTAGTATAGGATGCTTTAGTGGTTGTCCTTTTGTCTAAACAAAGATCAAAGTCCCGATTCGGAAAAGTTGCCTCGGAATGGTTGCCTCGGAATTGTTGCCTCGAATAATTGATCTAAGACATTAGGGTTATTACTAAGACGTCCTAACATTGCTTTAGTGACTGTACGTCCCTTTCAAATTGACCCTCAAAACTCCAACGACGGTGCTACCTACTCACTAATAGTGGGATAGCATTTTCTAAAGGAAACAAGCATAGAACAATTCTTTTTCTGAGTAGGTAGATTAGTTCTTAAGTACTTGCTCAATCCAAAACAAAATTTTCACACTTACACTCCTTTACAAACAAAGTTTTCAAAAACACTTCATTACACTCTTGAAGACAGAAGCAAGAGTTAAATCGAAGTCAAAACAAAAGCTTTTCAAATCACACAAACACAAAGAAAACAATTTTGAAAATGATGTGCAAGTACCTAAGAGCCCGTAGTTAACTACGGATAGAAAGGGTGCTAATACCTTCCATTTCTATAATCTACCCTCCCCCCCCCCCCCCCCCCCCCCCGTACTCAGAAATATCTCGAAAAAGGAATTTTTCTGTGCTTTTTTCCTTTCCTTGTTGGATAAAATAAAAGACGGTGGCGAATCTTGCTTACTGCGACATTTTGCAAAAACAAACGCAAAACGCAAAACGCAAACCAACAAATTCCTTAAAAATAGGGAAACACGTCCCGATTCTGGCCACCGTATCACAGAACTGGCGACTCTGCTGGGGAGTACCTTAGGAATAGTTCATCATATTGTTTTCTATTGTTTGATTTGATTGCTTTATCTTTGTGGGATTTGTATCGGAGTTACTATAGATCCTAACCCGGATCTGGGGACACCTTTTAGGTAAGTAGAAATAGACTTTGAGGGAACTGTACGGTGTAGACCGATACGGTTGAAGCAGTAGCTACATTGGTGTGACACATTAGTTGGTACCGATATCCATTGTGGAGGAACAAGGAGAGTATGGGGCTGCTAGTTGGTCATTAAGCATCAACTGACCTTAGAACCTATAATTGACCAACTTGGCCATAGAAAGTAGCAGTATGCTACACTCATTGAAACCATACTCTCGCGATGATTTCGACCGCAAGAAAAGATTGCTAAACTGGAATTATGACCGATCGCGGATGGTCAGTGATATTGAGTACCTTTAGAACCCGATTACTATTACTAGGACAGGTTGAACCAACTAAACTGAAAGAGGGTAATACCTAAACTCCATGCCAGCCTAAAATTTAAGGGCTATTATGTGACTTGTTTGCCCTTACCATGTTTGCTATCTGTGATACCTATGGTGTGTTCTTATTGTGACATCATGTATCATGACATTACATGCATATTTCATTAGACTAATCATTTCAAAGACCAAGGGGATTCATCTTTGTTCTGTTTTGCAGATCATGGCCTCTATGCGCAGAAATAATATTCGAATCAGCTTCGTGCAAGTCCCTGCTCAGCTTAGAGAGTTAGTTTCAAAGATTTCTGATACTTCTTCCTTTGTCAGAAGACATGGTCACCTCCTTAGCTTGGTCACTTATAATTTGGATGAGCAAATGATGAGTGTCCTGTTCCAGTTCTTTGACCCGTTGCATCACTGTTTCACCTTCCCGGACTATCAGTTGGTCCCTACTTTGGAGGAGTTCTCTGATTTACTTGGCATATCTATTCTAGAGCAGACACCCTTTACAGGCTTGGAGATAGCACCTAGGCCAGAGGATATTGCTTCAGCCCTACATCTGACAAAGGCTTATGTAATGTCTAACTGGGAGATTCAGAGTGGCGTTAAAGGTTTCTTGGCTAAGTTCTTGATCGATCAAGCTCAACAGTTTTGGGACAACTTGGACTTTCAAGCTTTTGAAGACATCCTGGCTCTCCTCATCTACGACTTGGTTCTGTTCCCAAATCTTTATTCTTTCGTCGATGTGAATGCATTCAAGATCTTCATGTCTCGTAACCCCAGTGCCTACTCTCTTAGGTGACATTCTACATGCTCTCTATACCCGTACTGTTCGAAGAAAGGGAACTCTCATGTGTTGTACACCGCTGTTGGCGAGGTGGTTTATTTCTCACCTCCCCAAATCTGTATTGAAGAATGAGGAAGGTATGGGTTAGGCTTACAGAATCATGTCCCTTGCTCATACGGACATCCTTTGGAGTACCAAAGATATGGAAAAGGTAGCTGTCATTGATCGGTGTGGGGAATACCCCAATGTTCCATTGCTTGGAATTCGAGGAGGCATAACTTATAATCCTTGTTTAGCCTTACGACAGTTTGGACGATCTCGGAGGGACGATCCTCATGAGCTGCTGCTTACAGGCATTGTCTTTGACTTCAAGGGGGATATTGAGGGACATCGTCGCAGGTTCATACGAGCTTGGGATATGGTGAACAAATCTGATCCACATGAGCTAGGAATGAAGACTTCTCTCCCGATACAACCATACCTCCAGTGGGTTCGAGCACGTGCTCAAAAGCTGGGGATGCCATATGAAGCTATTTTGCCGGTGATTGTGGAGCATGCTGATGAAGAAGGGGTTTCTTATACGGTCATCCATCCATACATGCCTACTGATATTGGGGCATTGAAGAGATCTTGGATCCAATTAAGGGAGGAAAGGGATACTTACAGAGAGAAATATCATGAGCAGGAGAGGAAGATCCTGAGGCTTACAAGGCAGCTGCAGACTGAGAGAACAATCAACGATTATGTCAGCACGAAAGGAAAACGACCATGGGAATTCTGATGTCTTTTACTATTTCTAGTTTAGATTTTCTTTTCAGTATTTCTTTTGTAACGCCTTAAAGGCATTTGTTAAACATTGTTTCAAGTTTTAATCTAATAAAGTGTGTTTTATTTTGGTTTATAAATTTGAATCTCCCTAAGTCTTTGAAATCATTTCATACGCATTCCATTCCCATGCACCTCATTACAGGTACCCTTACAGGTTTCTTATCTTCTTCGCCGTTTATTTCAGCACAACATGTCTTCTGAAACACCTACTGATCAAGCCATCAAGGCTCTGCAAGCTCAGAATGCTCAGTTCCAGGAGATGTTCATGAACTTGGCCAAAGGGCAGCAAGATTTGAAGACTCTTATCTTGAAGGACAAGAAGAAGAAGAAGAAGGTGGTCCTCCTGAATATGGGTCATAGATTTGGGAACAGGTTAAGACAAGAAGCTGATTTATCTCACTCATCTGGAGGGGGAGAGAATCAAGAAGAAAGGAAGGGTCCTAGCCCTGTGGTTTCTGACAATGACACTGACTTTCATGAATACCAGTATCCTCCTGTCGAGGATAGGTATAAGCAACTCAAAGACTGGTTAAGTGCAATGGAGATCCAGAAGATACCTGGGTTGGACTTCGAAGATTTGGGTTTGGCATCTGGGGTGGTGATCCCACACAAGTTTAAAACTCCTGTCTTTGCTAAATACGATGGGGTCTCCTGTCCGAAGTTACACCTCCGCTCGTATGTCAGAAACATTCAACCATATACTGCTGATAGGAACCTCTGGGTTCATTTCTTTCAAGATAGTCTATCAGGGACTCAACTTATGGTTCTATCAACTGGAAGGAGCTAATGTCCGCAACTGGGAGGACCTTGCTGCTGCTTTTTACAAGCAATACCAGTATAATGCCGACCTTGCTCCCATGCGTACCCAACTTCAAGGTATGTCTATGGGTGCGAGTGAATGTTTTAAAGACTACGCTCAGAAGTGGAGATATCTTGCTGGTAGAGTACAACCCCATCTTGCTGATAGGGAGTTGGTGGATATGTTTCTTAGGACTTTGTCTGGTCCATACTTCAATCATTTGATCGGTAGTTCATCGTCCGAGTTTATTGAATTGATTATGACTGGGGAGAGAGTTGAAGCCGGTATCAAAAATGGCAAGATACAGAAAGGTGCTTCATCAAGTACAGAAAAGAAGCCTTTCAAGAAGGAATCTAGTGCAGTTTACAGCTCGAGGAGCCAAAGCCGACCTGAGCGCCGCCAAGCAGTGAATATGGTAGTTATATCAAGACCAACTGTTTCCCCACAACGCAACACTCAACAAAGAGTAGAGAGACCGCAAAGGCATTATACTCGACTCGGCATGACCCTATCTCAAATTTTACCGCAACTGTTGAAAACCAATTTGGTGATTCTGAAGGAGGCTCCAAAGAATCCCAGTACTACATCACCGCTGTATAATCCGAACACCCGCTGTGCTTATCACTCCGATAGCCCGGGGCATGATACCAATAACTGCTGGGCTTTGAAGAATAAAGTGCAGGATCTGATTGATGCTAAGGAGATCGAGTTTGAAGCGCCGGAAAAGCCTAATGTCATAAAGGCTCCTATGCCAAAACATGACGCGGGAGTAAATGTTATTGAAGATGATGATGAAGAGTCTGAGTTTGACAGCTGGATTTACCCGACTACCGACGGCGGATTAAGCAATTGGACGGCAAAGGACTTCGTGCCCTTTTCTTTTATTACACAATAATAAGACTTTTGTTTTAAGTTTGTAACAGACAATTTGAAACTCTACGGCCCAGTGCCTTGCCCGAGACACTGGCTTTGGTTTGAGGGCTTATTATGTGTCATTTCCATATATCATCAATAAAAGCATTGGACGTTTTCTTGCATTACAAATTTTGCGCTCCGTATTTTTTCTTTTCTATCTTACAAAAAAACTATTTGTCTTACACACACTCACATATACAGGTCTACATCCACTCTGGATCCTACTGATAACGACTCTGCTACTGCCAATTATGACTTCAAAAGTCTGATCAACCAAGCCGAGGACGAAGGTGAGGATGATTGTGAAATGCCTGGGGAACTTACTAGACTGTTACTTCAGGAAGAAAGGGCCATACAGCCGCATGAAGAGCCAGTGGAAACAGTAAATCTGGGTACAGAAGTAGACAATAAAGAGGTCAAGATCGGTGAAAATTTGGAGTCTAGTGTCAAGCAACGGTTGATTCAGATGCTGCGTGATTATGTTGAGATCTTTGCCTGGTCTTATGAAGATATGCCTGGGTTGGATACCGATATTATGGTTCACCGCTTGCCAACTAAAGAAGACTGCCATCCAGTGAAACAAAAAGTTCGCCTAATACGCCCAGAGATGTCTGAGAAAATCATGGCTGAGGTGATGAAACAGTTTGATGTCGGTTTTCTAGCAGTTACTTCTTACCCGCAGTGGGTTGCCAACGTGGTTCCAAAGCCGAAGAAATATGGTAAGGTTCGGATGTGTGTTGACTATAGGGATCTGAACAGGGCAATCCCCAAGGACGATTTCCCTCTGCCTCATATCGATGTTCTGGTTGACAACACTGCACAACATAAGGTGTTCTCCTTTATGGATGGCTTCTCCAGTTACAATCAGATTAAGATGGCTCCCGAAGACATGGAGAAGACAACCTTTGTTACTCAATGGGGTACCTTTTGCTACAAGGTCATTCCGTTTGGATTGAAGAATGCTGGGGTAATGTATCAGCGCGCCATGGTCGCTTTGTTCCACGACATGATTCACCATGAGATTGGGGTATACATTGACGACATGATTGCAAGGTCCCAGACTAAGGAAGAACACCTCGACCATCTCCAAAAGTTATTTGATAGGTTGAAGTTGTACAAGCTGAGGTTAAACCCGAACAAGTGAACCTTCAGGGTGAGGTCTGGTAAACTGCTGGGTTTCGTCGTTAGTGATAAAGCTATTCAGGTGGATCCTGCAAAGGTGAAGGCTATACAGGAAATTCCATCTCCCCGAACTGAAAAGGAAGTCAGAGGCTTTTTGGGACGTCTGAACTACATTTCCCGATTCATCTCACACCTGACTGCTACTTGTGAGCCAATCTTCAAGCTACTGAAGAAAGATCAAGTGGCAAGATGGAACGATGAATGTCAAGCCTCTTTTGAAAGGATCAAGGAATATCTCCAAGAGCCACCTATTCTGATGCCTCCAGTTGAAGGAAGACCTTTGATCTTATACTTGATAGTACTCGACAATTCAATGGGGTGTGTGCTGGGGCAGCATGACGAGTCTGGCCGAAAAGAGCATGTTATTTATTACCTTAGCAAAAAGTTTACCGACTGCGAGACCCGATACTCGTTGCTTGAGAAAACTTGTTGCGCTTTGGCATGGGCTACTCGCCGACTGAGACAGTATATGCTGACTCACACTACTCTATTGATATCAAAGATGGATCCAATCAAGTATATCTTCGAAAAGCCTACCTTGTCCGGAAGAATAGCAAGATGGCAGATGATCTTGACTGAGTATAAAATCCAATACACGACCCAAAAAGCCATCAAGGGAAGTGTGCTGGCAGATCATCTGGCACATCAGGCAGTAGATGATTACCATTCTATGAACTTTGAGTTTCCAGATGAGAACATCATGTTGGTGACTGACTGTGAAACACCTGGACCAGATGAAGGACCTGAAGAAGGATCCCGATGGTCTATGTATTTTGATGGAGCTTCAAACGCTTTGGGTAATGGCATTGGCACCGTGATCATATCTCCTGAAGGCTGTCATACTCCGTTCACCTCCCGATTATGTTTTAACTGCACCAACAACCTGGCGGAGTATGAAGCATGCATCATGGGTCTTCGAGCAACTATCGACCTAAGGATTAAGTTCTTAAGTGTATTCGAAGATTCCGCTCTCTTGATCAGTCAGATCAAAGGCGAGTGGGATACGAAGCACCCAAACCTTATTCCTTACAAAGAGTATGTATTGACGTTGCTTCCGCACTTCGAGGAGATAACCTTTGAACACTTCCCCGGAGAGGAGAATCAGTTAGCGGACGCGCTAGCTACTATGTCTTCTATGTTCAAGGTCAGATGGGACAATGAGGCTCCCCGAATTACCATTGAGAGGTTGGACGAACCTGCACATTGTTATGACATTGAGACTGAGGAGGTAGCAGATAAACCCTGGTTTCACGAGGTAAAAATGTATCTTGACTCAAGAGTACCCCGAGGGTGCATCTATTAATGATAAGAAGTTTCTGAGGAGGTTCGCGGCGAAGTTCTTAATCAGTAATGGTATCCTTTACAAGCGTAACCATGATTCGACCTTACTGCGTTGTATGGATAAGAACGAGGCATAAAGGATTATGGTAGAGTTACATGAAGGTACTTTCGGGACTCATTCCAGTGGACATACCACGACAAAGAAAATCCTTCGGGCAGGATATTATTGGTCCACCATGGAAGCCGACTGTTATCAGCATTCTCGAACCTGTCATAAGTGCCAAGTCTATGCTGATAAGGTGCACATACCTCCAGTTCCTCTGAACGTCTTGACAGCTCCTTTGCCTTTTGCAATATGGGGTATCGACATGATCGGCGAGATCAGACCTACTGCGTCCAACGGGCTTCATTTCATCTTGGTAGCAATTAATTACTTTACAAAGTGGGTTGAGGCAGCTTCATTTTCTACAATGACCAAGAACTTCGTGGCACGGTTTATTCGGCACAATTTGATCTGTCGATACGGTGTACCAGAGAGGATCATTACGGACAATGGTGCAAATCTCAATAATACAATGATCACCGAGCTCTGCAAGCAGTTCAAGATACAGCATCACAACTCTTCTCCTTACCGGCCGAAGATGAATGGGGCTGTAGAAGCGGCTAATAAGAATACCAAGAAGATTGTGCAGAAGATGACGATGACGTATAAAGACTGGCACGAGATGTTACCGTTTGCTCTCCATGGGTACCGCACCTCAGCGCAAACGTCGACAGGGGCAACGCCCTATTCCTTGTTATATGACATGGAGGCCATCTTTCCCATTGAAGTTCAGATACCCTCTCTTCGGATTATGAAGGATGCAGGTTTGAGCAAAGATGACTGGATTCAGACCCGGCTTGATCAGCTGAACTTAATTGATGAAAAGAGACTTATTGCCATTTGTCATGGTCAGACGTATCAAAAGCGAATGATCAAGGCATTTAATAAGAAAGTTAAACGACTAGAGTATCAAGTTGGGGATCTAGTGATCAAGCGCATAATATTACCTCAAGGTGATCCTAGGGGAAAATGGACCCCTACTTACGAAAGTCCATTTGTGGTTAAGAACATTTTCTCAGGAGGAGCCATGATTATAACCACCATGGATGGTGATGACCTTCCTCACCCCGTCAATGCAGACATAATGAAAAGATACTACGCATAATCAAACACCCGTTAGGTTGACTTGCCTAGGAAAAAATAAGGGCTTCCCGGCGAACCAAAAGGGTTCGGACAAAAATAAGGGATGAAAATGAAAAAATCTGTACACCCGGCAAGTCGAAAACCTGAAAAGGCGGCTTGGGAAAAAAAGGGTATTCGGTGGACTGAAAACCCGAAAGGGCGGTCCAGGCAAAAATTAGGGATTGAGGCGTAACACTATGTCTCATTGGATCACCTTGCAACCAGACTTCGGTATCGACTATCAGGCTCGAACGGCGCCAAACAATCTGATCTACCTTCAACCAAGTAGCAAAGTGATGAGATGCTCGAGGACATAAAGGCAATAGCAGAGTTGGAACCTAGTGGGATTGTTCACATGGCTGTTTTTCTTTCTTTTTACATAAATTGTATAAACTCTATTGTTCGGTGGCATTCTCTTACTAGGACGTCAGCCTCTTGTACAAAAAATGCCTATTTACAAGCTAATTTCAAAATCAATACAAATCATTTTCATAAAGAAATTTCAAATTGTTTTCCCTTTTCTGTTTTGTTTTGCAAGAACATCCAGTGTTCATTTTTGATATATGCATTTGACATTAATTGCTGCTCATGAATAGTTACACGCGAAACATAAGACGACTACTCGTAATATCAGAAACAGGGGCAAAACAAGAAATGCCCAAACTGTACAATTGCTTTATTCACCAGGTATAGGGATAAACCTAGTTGGAGAAAATGATTGAAGGTACATTCACTCCCCGCAAAGTAAGAGAAAGACAATGGTGTTAATTCTCCCCAGCTGAGGCTCGCAACCGCGAATGAGTTGACGATATTCTCCCCAAGCAGAGTTTATCTACCATCAGCACTGGAAAATTATCCCCAGTAGACTCTGGAAAACTGTCCCAGTAGAGTCTAAAAGATTATTCCCCGTGAAGTCACAACTGGAAAATCATCCCCAGCGGAGTTCATTCCCTTTTTACAAACAGAAACTCAATCCCCAACAGAGTTTATCATCGCCGGCAATGATGATTCATCCCCAACCGATGTTATTTCTCCAAATCAATGGATCTTCTAGCAGAAACATCTCTTCCCCACAGAGTCATTTCCTCATCAGTTTATTCCCCAGTGGAGTTATCCTCTCCTGCAGGTTTATTCTTACAATCATCTTCATTCACTATCCCCAACAGAAACGAAGAATTCAACTCTTTTCTCTAGCAGCGATCCAGGATTTATTTTCCCCAGCTAAAAACATTGCATTTCCATACATCATGACACATGCATATACGCATCATACAACACAATCTCATTTATTTTGAGAACATCATTGTTTGATACATATCATGCATTACATACAGCTAACCTTTACCTTTCAGGAAGGATACAATCGAATTCTCGCAAAATTCAAAGCTATGAAGCCTTTACCTCAGTTGAATAATGGACGACCGAAGTTCCTAAATGTCAAAAGAGATGGTTCCCTAGTTGAATAACGGACGACCGAAGCTCCTAAAATTCAACTTTCCTCTTTAATAGAGATGATTCCTCAGTCGAATACGGACGATCTAAGTTCCTAAAATTCAACAGAGATGATTCCTCAGTAGAATACAGACGACCGAAGTTCCTAAAATTCAATAGAGATGTTTCCTCAGTCGAATACGGACGACCGAAGTTCCTAAAATTCAACAAAGATGATTCCTCAATTGAATACGGACGACCGAAGTTCCTAAAATTCAACATAAATGTTTCCTCAGTCGAATACGGATGACCGAAGTTCCTAAAATTCAACAGAGATGTTTCCTCAGTCGAATACGAACGACCGAAGTTCCTAAAATTCAGCAGAGATGTTTCCTCAGTCGAATACGGACGACCGAAGTTCCTAAAATTCAACATAGATGTTTCCTCAGTCGAATACGGACGTTCGAAGTTCCTAAAATTCAACAGAGATGATTCCTCAATCGAATACGGACGACCGAAGTTCCTAAAATTCAACAGAGATGTTTCCTCAGTAGAGTACGGACGACTAAAGTTCCTAAAATTCAAACTGAGACGACTCACCAGCAGAATAACGAACAACCGAATCTCCTAAAATTCTACTACTTCTCAATAGAGATCAGCCTTCCCCAGCAGAATCTTCCTCAACGACAGGTATACAAGCTCTCGCTAAGGAATCTCTTATGCGATCGACACTCCTTCGGATGGCATCTTTAAGCCCATCTCCTGTCATCAGTTTCCAAATGGCATATGTAAGCCCATTCCCAACATCACAAAATAAGCACCATTTCATGCGAGTGCTATTTTCTAGGCACTCTAGTGTTCAATCATCTTTCACCTTCGGATCACGAAAGGTACGAAAGCCAATCTACATCCTCAAGTTTAAGAAGATTGAACAGGGGAAGCTGTTGTACCCCAAAATTTTCCCTCCCATATTTCTCAAAACATTTCAATAATGATACTCAAGTTGCTCAGGGTAGTCCAAGGGTTGGCCAGATAAGCTCTCTCCTAAGGCAGTCTACTTCAAATTAGGGTTTCATGTTGCATCAAGATACTTGAGTCCAAGTAACCCCAAATGCTCAACATAGTCCTAATATGTTCACAAGATCATCCATGTCAAGTTTCAAGCCCTACAGAGGAAATTTACTCAGTCAATTGCTCAAAGGCCTGAAAATCGACTGTGTTAGGGCAAAAGTCAACTGTGGCCCACATACAGTCAAATCTCAAGATTTTTGGTCAACATCCTCATTTTGAAGTATATTTCATCATTTGATCAAGGGTTGATCATGATTCATCAAGGATTGCTCATAATTCATCAAGACTCAAAAGTTGTTAAATTAGGGTTTTATAGGAAAAGTCAACTCAACTTTGACCAAGCATAACTTTCTCATACTTTATGAGAAATGACCCATACAAAGCTCATTTTGAAAAGGATTCCATTCTCTACAATCCATATTCAGTTCCCAAGTTCAAAATATGCACTCACAAGAAGTTATGAATTTGGACATTATAGGTCATTTTGAAAAGTCAACAAAAACACCTTTGTTGTCAAAGCTTCATACATGAGCATGGAATATCAAATTGAGATGATACCAAAAGGGTTGATTATAGGACATCTCAAGATTCCTAAAAAGTCCAAGAACACCTCCAAAGAGTCAAAATTGAGGAAGTTATGCATTGGTGAAGTTGACATGTTTTGCAAAATTGCCAAAAGTCAACCATGCCTAAAACTTCAATTTTTGCCAAATGGCCCCAATCTTTTTCACTTGTTTTGAGTTGGAAACATAGTCCACGAGCTCTAGCCCTTGCCACTTGTCATTATCATATTTTTATTATTTATTTTGATTTTGATTTGATTTAAATCAATTTTAATCAAAAACAAATCATATAAAATCCAAAACATTGAAAACACAAGATTTTGTGCTTGTTTCAGGTTTCAATTACAGCTAGCAAGTATTCAAATTCGTATCAAGGCATGGTGTGTACAAAAAGATTGAAATAGGCCAATTTTGGAAAGTTTTCAAAGGGAATCAAAGCAAGAATCCAATTCATTGATGGAGGAAGATTGATATCAGTTATCAACCCTAATCCCTTCCTTGATACATATAGAGGGCGAGTAGACCTAAAAGAGAGGTTAGAAACAGGCGCAGCAAGGAGAGCAAATTCTGAAAAAATCAAGAAAAAGTGCAAGATCGAATTCAATGTTCCAGGCATCCTCAAGTCCTTCCAGCTATCTCAATCGTTTACTGGGAGTGTCAGCAAGCTAAAGCAATTGAAACCAAGTGTTTCCAGGCCTTAAATCTCACTGTAAGTCTCTCACGATATCCTTGAATTTTTGAAATCGGTTAGCACGATTTAGGCATTGTTAGGATGAATTAATCACACATTCTTGATCTATGAGACATATGCAAGCTTGTTGTATGGTTTAATTGCATTTATATGGCCTATACAAGATTTCACCATTGTTAGGGTTGCTTGCTTCGATTTGGGATTTTCATGTACAGGAAAAATTGGGCCATGAAAGGGCCACCAATGAAACCAGCAGGACCAGACGAGTTCAACCATGGCCTTGGTTTTTATTTATCATGTTTGTGCTTGATTTTAAAAATGGCAGGGGTTATAGCTACGGACGAACGTCCGTAGGTAAAAGTGTTTTACTTTTACCAACGAATCCAAGGAAGGAGACGACTGCGTGGTACTCCTCCATTGGCTTGTTCAAAATTTCGCGCGTGGGATTGATACAAAGAGCCTTTTTAATATTTGTTTATTATTTTGCATTATTATTACAACAGAAGAAATTGGCCCAATGGTAGCCAGGCAAGCTCTAAAGGCGTTAGGAGCTTGAGGTCAGGGGTTCGACCCCTGCCTCCAACATTTGGTATTTTTCTTGTTTCCTTTTAGGTTATCCACCATGTTCACAAGCCAGGAGACTACCATGCTCCCTCATCATCTATCCTGCCACATGTCTTGAGATCCAGATCCAAGGGTCATCATCTGGAGGAACACCATGAGCCATAGTCAACATGCAACATTGGATCCAAAAAGTCAAGCGTGGACCTCTCCTTTTGGGCCCAGATTTGGATATTTACACCTCCCAAAATTCCTTTTCAGGCCCAATTTCTTTCTCTACTTTATTTTATTTTATTTCTTTTAAATTAATTTTATTTTATTTATTTACTAACCAATTAAATAATTCCTTTTTATCAAAAAATCACAAAAAATATTTTTCTATCCAATTAAATTTAAGATATTTATTTTTATTAAAAAATTTAATTTATTTAATTAGGTTATTAATTTTAGACAATTTTAATTCATTTTGTACATAATTAAAAATAATTAGAATAAATAGGTTTTATTACTAACTTAATTTCATTTTATTTTTTTCCTAAAATAATCAAAAACCAAAAATAGGTCATGTAATTATTTTTATTAATTAGTTTAATTAACTAATTAATTGCATATTTAATTTAGAAAACTTATTTCTTTTATTAAAAACAACAAAAAAACATTTTTCTTTTAAATTAGGTTAGAAGGGTCAAAACCCTAACTTCTCGTCGATCTAATTCTCCTCGCACGCTTTATTATTATTTTTATCATATTAACGTAACTGCCTACAATTTGTAATAGTTAATTAGGACGTTTATTTCTATTTACCGCTTTATTTTTCAAAGGGTTTGTTTTTGGCTATGTAAATACCTGAAGCCTTGTAATAGCTTAGTTTAATTTCCGCATTTTAAATTCCGCAAATTATTAACTGTTAGATGTATGATAATAGGATGCATGACAAGAATGTATGATTAATTTTAAAACAGTTAGATCACCTTAAATGTGCAAAGATAAATAAACTGAAATTGAATCACTCGCACATGAGCACTCCTAGGGTGCACTCCCACTTGGTTGCCTTCGGTAAACGGACATTGAGTATAGGATGCTTTAGTGGTCGTCCTTTTGTCTAAACAAAGATCAAAGTCCCGATTCGGAAAAGTTGCCTCGGAATGGTTGCCTCGGAATTGTTGCCTCGAATAATTGATCTAAGACATTAGGGTTATTACTAAGACATCTTAACATTGCTTTAGTGACCGTACGTCCCTTTCTAATTGACCCTCAAAACTCCAACGACGGTGCTACCTACTCACTAATAGTGGGATAACATTGTCTAAAGGAAACAAGCATAGAACGATTCTTTTTTCGAGTAGGTAGATTAGTTCTTAAGTACTTGCTCAATCCAAAACAAAATTTTCACACTTACACTCCTTTACAAACAAAGTTTTCAAAAACACTTCATTACACTCTTGAAGACAAAAGCAAGAGTTAAATCGAAGTCAAAACAAAAGCTTTTCAAATCACACAAACACAAAGAAAACAATTTTGAAAATGATGAGCAAGTACCTAAGAGCCCGTAGTTAACTATGGATATAAAGGGTGATAATATCTTCCCTTTCTATAATCTACCCCCCGTACTCAGAAGTATCTCGAAAAAGGAATTTTTCTGTGCTTTTTTCCTTTCCTTGTTGGATAAAATAAAAGACGATGGCGACTCTTGCTTACCACGACATTTTGCAAAAACAAACGCAAAACGCAAACCAACAAATTCCTTAAAAAATAGGGAAACATGTCCCGGTTCTGGCCACCGTATCACAACAATCAAGAGAAAGCAATTAAATATGACCTAGATCCTAAGGTTTACCCCACTTTATATTTTATTCCCCAGCAGAGTCGCCAGTTCTGTGATACGGTGGCAGAACCGACTGTTAATACTAGTTTGCGTTTTTTGTTTGCAAATGTCGCGGTAAGCAAGAGTCGCCACCGACTTTTATTTCATCCAACAAAGGAAAAGGAAAAGAACAGAAAAAACCTTTTTCGAGATGTTTCTGAGTATGGGGGGTAGATTATAGAAAGGGAAGGTGTTAGCACCCTTTCTATCAATGGTTTTCAATGGGCTCTTAGGTACTTGCTCGCTTTGAAATTGCTTGTGTGTGCTTGCTTTGAAAAAAAATTTTTTACTTCATTTTAACCCTTGTTTCTGTCCTTAAGAGTGTTACGAAATTGTGTTTGAAAACTGTTTGAAAAGTGTTTGTGTGAAAAAAGTCTGTTTGTTTGAGCAAATACTTAAGAACTAATCTACCTACTCGAAAAAAGTTTGTTCATTTTCCTTTAGACAATGCTCTCCCATTATTGAGAAATAGGTAGCATCGTCGTTGGAGTTTAAAGGGACGTTTAAAGGGACGAAATGGTCTCTGAAGGAAACAAGTAAGGATACCTTAGCATTTCGAAGGGACTGTCATCATATAGGCAACATCGAGGGACAAGATCATTTCTCGTAGGCAACTCGAGGGACGTTAAGGGACTGTGATCTTTTTTATGACTTTAGAATTGAGGGTCTTTGCTAAGATATCCCTACGTTCGAGGGACATGACCATTATTTCCGAGGCAACCAAGTGAGGCAAACCCTAGGAGTGAGCATGTGCATGTGTTTGATTTCAGTTAACTTATCTTTGCACAATTAGGGTTTTCTACTGTAATAATTTTCAGTTTGTCTTTCCATACAATCCTATTAATATACATCTAAGCAGTTTATAGTTTGCGGAAATAAAAGCGAGAAAGTTTAAAGGTTCTAGCTATTACACGGCTTTTGCAGATACATAATTATCTTGACTAAAAATAAGAATGTGGAATTTAAAACCCTAATTACTATTACAACCTCGAAACAGTTACAATAATAATAAAAGGAAATTAAAAATGCGCGCGGCGAATTAAATGCGAGAACAATTAAAGAACCCTAAAAATTTAATTGAAAAAATATTTAGGTTATTATTTTTTTGAGAAAAAATTAATTAGGTTATGTACAAATTAAAACCCTAATTCTAATTGATTTAAATTATGAAGAAAAAAACAATTAAATTTCCCTAAATAATTAAACTAATTAATTAATTAAAGAAACAAAATATTTTTTATGAAAAAAAAGGATTTTTTAGATTTTTTTTGGAATTTTTTATTTAATAAAAAAACATGATTTTGTGTTATTTTGTAAAAAGAAAAAAAAATTAACAAAATTAAAATAAAGGAAATAATAAAAAGAAAAGAAATTGGGCCTATTAGAAGCTGAATTTGGGGGGGTGTATGGCTGAATTTGCAAGCCCATTATGCTCAGCCCAGTCCTAGCGTGTCATCCTGTGCTGGTCAGGCCTGGAGATTGTACCATGGGCCTTGACATGTGGGACATTGGATTGGATTGATGAGGAATCCATTGGCTGGATTGTGAGGTGCATGGTGGATCTCTTGTACCGTAATGCATAGAACCTGCGTTCAAATGTTAAGAAAATAAAGAAAATTGTTGGGACCTGAGATCGAACCCAGGTCCTCCCACTCATGCAACGCGCGCTTCACCATTGGGCCATATGTTTTAATTGTCAATATAATAACAATAATCAATAATATATGAAACAGCGTGGATAACAAAAACGCACGTGATTATTCAAATGGGCCAGTGAGGTTGCGCCAACTCATCATCTTCCTCCCTAGACCGTCGCTTTAGGTATAACACTTTTACCTATGACCTGTGTCTGTAACCATAGCCCTGCATCTTTCAAAAATCTTAAACAAGCATGATAAATTAATGGTGAGTACATATATCAACTTGTTTTGATCTCACGAGTATCACGATGCTCTTTTCTTGGCCCAACTTAACTTGTAGAATAAAGCCCTAAAACGCAAGAACAAACCCTAATAATGGCAAATCATCATTTATGCATCAAAACACAAAATTACGTAAACCAAAACATTCCAAATGACGATACAAATATCATGCTATGCTTAAAAGTTATTAACCATGCGTAAATAACCAAAATCAAATTCAAGAAATATGCCAAACTGTGAGAGACGTGTAGGTGGATTATGGGCTTGTGGAGGCGTGAAACTGGTCGGGTTAGCTTCAGAGAGGCTCCAGGAAACGATTAGGAGTGTTGGAACGGCTTGAATTGCCTTCCAGGTACAAAAACGATCCAACACTTTTGTCCAATTTTTGAGTTTTGGTATGGCGTTTTTCCACTGCAAATCCTTGTTCTTGCGCCTTGGTTATGTTCTGTATTTGTACTAGGATACATTAGGTCAACAAAGACGCATTGTATCTTGGTGAATTAAGGAGATTGGATTTGATTTTATCCTTGTATGATATCTTTCCAAAATAGGCCTAGCCGTGCCAATTTTTGCTTCAATTTGCTTTGCACGATTTGATTTGATATGCCAGCTTTATTAGATTGTGATTCCTACAAAAAATCAGATCAAAAATCAATCTTTTGTATTTTTTGCAATTCATTTGATTTAATTTGAATTTTAAATAATAAAAATTCAAAGTAAAATAAATAATGAAGCAAATAAAGTGTAGATGCTGATTTGGGTCGTGGACCATGTCACAAACAAGATTCAATCATGAAAAGCTAGGCCCATTTGACAAAAAATGCACTTTTGAGCACATTTGACCTTTGGCAATTTTGCAAAAATGGTAAACTTTGACAAGGCATATCTCTTCCAATTTTAACCCTAGAGAGATGTTCTTAGAATTTTTAGAAAGCTTAGGATGTCCTCTAAACAACCGTTTTGGTTACATCTCAATTGGATCTTCCATGTTCATGTAATAAGCTTTGACCCAAAAGGTGTTTTTGTTGACTTTTTAAAAGGACCTATAATGTAGAAATTCATATATTTTGATGAGTGAATATTTTGAACTTGGGGGATGAAGATGAATTGTAGGTAATTGCATCCTCTTAAAAATGAGCCTTGGATGGAAACTTTCTGATTAAGTATGAAGATGTTATGCTTGGTCAAAGTTTGGTTGACTTTTTCTATAAAACCCTAATTTAGCAACTTTTGGGTTTTGATGAATTTGGGGCATCCCTTGAGGAATAATGATCAACCCTTGATCAAATAATGGATATAACTTCAAAATGTTGATGTTGACCAAAAATCCTGAAGTTTGACTGTATGTGGGCCATAGTTGATTTTTGACCTAGTACAGTTGATTTTCAGGCATCTGAGCAATTGACTGAGCAAACTTCTTGTGTAAGGCCTGAAACTTGACATGGATGATCTTGATAACATATTAGGACCATAGAAGGCATTTGGGACCTTTGGAATTCCCACACCTTGATGAAAATGGAAACCCTAGTTTGAGATACATTGCCTTAAGAGAGAGTTTGTCTGGTTAACTCTTGGGCATCCTTGAGCAAGTTGATGACCTCAATGGGCATGTGTTAAATAAAATGAGAGGGAAAATTTTGGGGTACAACACTAGGCTAATTCATGAGGAGCAGACTCTGAATGCCTACATTGCACCAAAGAGGATGCGTACTACCTTTCTATCTTAGAGTTTCTTGTATTTGTTTTTCCCAAGGGGGCACTGATGTGCTCAAGCTTTAGTTTATTAATATAACGTGTGTTTCCTTTTTGTCTAAAACAAATTTGAATCTTTAAAATCCTTGAAATCATTGCATATGCATTTACCATTCATCATAAAATAAGCAGGTTTCTTGCAACAAGTCTCCTCATCTCTCTACTGTTTATTTCAGTAAGATGGATCTCGAGCAAACGGTGAAACACCTCCAAGCTCAGAATGCACAGTTTCAACAGTTGTTCTTAACTCTAGCCAAAGGACAAGAAGAGTTGAAGACCTTGCTTGCTGAGGAGAAGAAAAAGAAGAGAAAGAAAATAACCGGAGTTCTAAACATGGGAAGAGGACTCCACGGGCAGACAAGAAGGACCCTAGACTTTGCAACGACATCCGATGAGAAAGACAATCAAGATGGGAAGGGAAAAGAAACAGTTGTCCAGTCAGAGTCAGAAGAGGAAGAGGAAGAAGAAGACTATTCTGAAGAACAATACCCTCCAGCCAACGACAAGTATAAGCATCTAGAAGAACGGTTAAGTGCAATGGAAATCCAAAAAGTGCCTGGTTTGGACTTTGAGGAGTTGGGGTTAGTATAGGGGATTGTCATTCCTCCAAAATTCAAAGCACATGTGTTTGCCAAATATGACGGAGTCTCATGCCCCAAAATGTATCTTCGGTCCTATGTGAGGAAATTCCAGCCTCATACCGCTGATAAGGATTTATGGGTACACTTCTTCCAAGACAGTCTGTCTGGAACTCAAATTGATTGATTTTATCAGTTAGAAAGAGCAAATGTTCATAACTGGGAAGATCTTGCTACAGCCTTTTACAAACAATACCAATACAACGCTGATCTTGCGCCTACCCATACTCAACTCTAGAGTATGGCCATGGTTTCAAGTGAAGGCTTCAAGGACTATGCGCAAAAATGGAGATACTTGGTCGGAAGAGTTCAACCTTCTCTATCTGAAAGAGAATTAGTAGACATGTTATTGGGAACCTTGTCTGGTCGCTTCTTTAATCACTTGATTGGGAGTTTATCGGCAATTTTTACCGAACTGATATTGACCGGAGAAAGGGTTGAAGCCGGAATAAAAAATAGAAAGATTCAAAAAGATGCATCCTCTGCTACTATAAGGAAGCCATTCATCAGAAAGAAAGAAATGGTTGTTGTATATCCTCATAGAAATCAAGATAGGGCCGAACGCCGTCCAATGGTGGGGGCTGTTATGATTCCTAAACCCGCGCTTGGTCAGCAAAGAAACAATCAGCCAAGAATGGAAAGACCAGTCAGACTGTTCACCAGAATTAACATGATACTATCTCAGGTATTACCACATCTTTTAAGATCCAGTCTAGTGACTTTGAAAGAATCTCCAAAGAACCCTAATACAACCTCTCCTCACTATCATCCCAATGCCCGCTGTGCATACCATTCTGAGAGTCCCGGCCATGACACTAATAACTGTTGGGCTCTAAAGAACAAAGTACGTGAAGCCAAAGAGATTGAATTCGATGCGCCAGAAAAGCCCAATGTCATTTCTGCCCATATGCCCAAACACAACCACAATACCAACGCTATTGAGGAAGATATGTTTGTTACTTCAGTTGATGAACTTATGACCCCACTCCTGACTATCAAAAAGAATTTATTGAATGTCGCTGTTTTCCCAGGCTGTGATGAAAGCTGTCATTTTTGTTTGCCCTCACCAACCAACTGTCCTTTATTGAAAACAGGCATTCAGTGCCTAATAGATAACAAGGAAATTTTATTTGAAAAGACTTTTGTCCCACCTGTTCCTTATAATGATGTTTCCATCATTACCATTTCCTCCAATTCTTCCAGGGTCTCCACCAAAAGACCCGTTAGAATTACATCAGTTCCAAAAGTAGCTCCTTTGATAATTACAATGCCTGGACCAACCCCGTATTCGTCAGACAAAACCGTACCATGGAATTACGGAGGGGATGTCTACTACCACGGTATCAAGCAAGATTGGCCAGCTGCCAAAGATTCAAGTTCTGAGAAAGTTGACTCCAATATCAGTAATATTGCAGGGACTAGCAAGATGGTCGAAGTGGAAGGATATTATCTCCAGAAAATTCTCCCCCAAAAGCAGTTTCTGGACCCGTAATCATTCCTGTTGTTGTTGCTCCTCCAAAGACTGTTCCGAGTCCTACAATCATCTCTGCCAATACTCCTGCTAACAAAGCTGTTACAATCCCTATTGTGATACGGTGGGAGAACTGACTTGAGGTTTTGCGTTTGTATTTGCACTTGTTCAGTTTAGCAAGAGTCGCCACCGACTTTTAATTTTATCCTAAAGGAAAGGTTAAAAAGCACAGGAAAAACCTTTTGAGATGTTTCGTGGGTTCGGGGGGTAGATTATGAAAAGGGAAGGTATTAGCACTCTTTTCATCCATGGTTATCCATGGGCTCTTAGTTACTTGTTTTAGATCACTTGCCTTTGATTTTCAATTGCTTGAAATGGTGTGTGGGTGTGTTTTGAAAATGTTTTTGAAGAAGATGCCTTGTCTTAGGCAACCGTTGTAATGACTCGTGTTTGAGTGTTTTACAAAGGTGTGTATCTTTTCGAAAAGATGTTTCAAATGTTTTTGAAAGTTTGTTTGAAAGTGTGTTGTGATGTGTGTTTTGAAAAGTAGGCAAGGATTGTTTTGCAAGTTTATCAAGTAACTAAGAGTTGTCTACCCCTAATTTTACTCAAAGGTTTTTCTCATGTTTTAACCCCTTTTAACAATTTTGTTCCACCATTGTATTTGATGGGCAATCTTGCGTTAGGATGTTTAACGGGACAGGCGCGGGTCATCGTATGGACCATGAATGCAATGGTGCCAAGTGTCTTTGGCAATTTTGTTTGAAGGGACTATGATCATTTTTGATTAGGCAACTTTCGAAAGCGTCATCGAGGGACTTATGATCATTTGAATTGTTTTTCCAAAGATACTCAACGTGCAAGCATGGCCCATTTTGGAAGGCAACAAGCGGGATTACCCTAGGGGTGTAAGTGTGATTGTGTATTGATTTCATGTATTTGTCTTGTATTTAGGTTATCTAGCGTTTGATTTTATGTACATACAAACCCTAGGTCTAACCATGGTATATTTGAAAAGCGATAAATTGCGGGAATTTAAAGTCTACGCTATTACAAATAAGTATCCGGGAGTGGGGGTACAAATATTTACAAATGGGGATAAGACTTATTGGGAGAGTAATGTCCAAATAATTACAACCAAATCGAATTGATCGCAAATGTAATATGTATCAAATGTACAAGAATAAGCAAATGTATAAGAATAGAACAAATGTGTATGTACCAATGTATTTGTGTAAGTGATTGAGATTTATTTACAAATTGAGAAAGTGTATTTATTAAATATTGTTAACTTAATGAAAGATTAAGTATGGTGTTTATTCTTTTTGGATATTTGTATTTTTGTTAATATGTACAAAACAAAATATTTTAAGAAAAGAAAAGAATGTTTTAAGTTCTATTTTTTATGTATTAAAATTAATGTATTTTAATGAATATTCTTATGCATAAAAATTTTAATTAAAAGAAAAGAAAAATGTTTCAGATTTAAGAAAAAAATTAATGTTTGTATTTTTTCTAAAATGTAACAATTAATAATATTTTGTAAAAAAAGTGTTATTTTAATTAACAAAACAAAAAAATAATTATATATTAGTTTAAACTAAAAAAAAAGTAAAATGATAGGTAAAATAAATGTTAGTTTATGTGTAAAACAAAGGAAAATGGGCCTTATGGGGGTTTAAGGCCCAAGCAAAGCAAATAGAACAAGTAAAAGGGAGGTGAGGCGCCAGGAGGGGGGGTATGCGCGCCTAATTTTAATTAGGCTTTAGGCTTGTGAAGAGGGCAAGGCCCAGTGCTTTGTGACAACATTTTCTTAGGGTTTTTGTGTTTCGTTTCAGAAAGGGGAAACTAGGGTTTGGCAACAGAGGCGCCGTTCTCTTCATTTCGTTCGTCTTCTTCAAACCATAGCCACTGAGTTAACTCCTTCGCCCATGGCCACCAGGCTTCTCCCTTCGTCCCCTCTTCCCTCCTTGGTCCAGCGAAGCAAGATTATAAGGTGACGGTTTCTATTTTTTAACGCGTTTAGAGTTTCAAATTTTATATGTTGTTGATTTCTCTTCCTCGCATGTTTAGTTTCGTGTTCTGATTTTGTTTATGTTGTTATTCGTTTTCTATTTGAGGCGCGTGAGAAAGAAGAGAAGTTATACCTTTGTAGCTCGTTATTTGGAGAGGATAGGATCTGGAGGCGCCTAAGACGGCTGAAGGCGGAAGAAGCGGTGGAGCTGGTGTTGTACCCCAAAATTTTCCCTCCCATTTCTCAATGATTTCTCATCACAAAACCTTTGAAGCCCAAGATCCAGTTAGGGTTTCATCTGCTCAAGACTTCTCCTTGCACTGTTGACCCAAATTAGGGTTTGTGTTTGCACCAAGATGTTTTGACCTAAAGTGCCTAAGATGACTTTCATGCTTCATATTGGACTCCCAAGTTTATCCATACCAAGTTTCAAGCTTTGATTCCAAGTTTTGCTCAGTCAATTGGACAGTTGACCTAGAAATCAGCTGTATTGGGGAAAAAGTCAACTGTGGCCAATTGACAGTCAAACCTCATGAAAATTGACCCACATCAACATTATGAACTCATATGGACCATTTGATCAAGTTTGGATCACAATTCCATAAGAAATTTGATCAGATCACCAAAAGGGCAAAATGGTCATTTTTAGGGTTTTGACTGTACAAAGGCAATTTTTGACTGTTTGACCTAGCCAATGGCAAACAAAGCTCATATATGGACTCAAGGACCCCATGGAATTATCTTGACATGCTCAACAAACTCAAAAGATCCCAAGTACACAAGATTGACAGTTGAATTTCCCAGTCAATTGATCAATTTTGACTGTATACTGAAAAGTCAAACTTTGACTTTTTGGTCAAAATCAAGAGTCAAGATTCATTTTTCATCAAAACATGCCAAATCATGAAACTTGTTCACCAATAAATCACAAAATGCAAATTAGGGTTAGAAATTATGATTTTTCATAACTTAGAATTTTTCTAAGTTATAAAAAACCCTAATTTTTTCCCAACTTTGCCCCACTTTTTCACCAAGATCCATTTGGAATAAAACAAAAGTCAAAACATGAAAGTTGTAGCTTGTTGCATAATATACAACTTTGATTCACAAAGTTTTCCCATTTGAGGCTTGTATCTCAAGTTACAAATTTTTGAATAAGGGCACTAAACCATTCTTAACTTAGTGAAATTTTAACCTATTTTGACAAGGTTTTCTACCTAACTTCAAGGCCATTTTCCATACACTTCCACTTGTAATTTCAACTTGCACTTCAAAGATGGATTGTATTACACATTCCAAGCTTTCCAAAATGTCCAAGAACTTCTCAAACAACCTCATGGTTAGGGAGAATCGAATTTTGCAAAATGGGAAAAAGTCACTTTTGTTCTTGGCCATGTACATGTTCATAACACTATGCATTTCAATCTCAGCTTGCATATCTTGATTACAGGTCCTTAAACCATCCAACACTCATAAATTTAATGCATATTCTTTGTGCCAAGGCCATGTTCTTTGTGTTCTAGCATTGCATAAAGGATTAATCCCAAAATAGATAAAGCATTTCTTCCATTTTTGCAAAAGGTAGCTTTATGTCCAATTACAAATCCAAGAAGTACAGTCCATATCTAATTGGCACAAGTTTATGAGTTAATCACACTGATCAAGGAGGGATTATGCAGCATAGTATGAGGGCTTGTACAGGCTAGAGGCACAAAGTAACCATTGCTTGCTTAAAGTGTAAGAAACACATCATAACTTAGAACAACTCTCATATCAGCTTGCAAACACTTAAGTGAACTTGTGAAACACACTCAAGACATCTCAACCAAGCTATTGCACGACCCTAACACCTCTCATACACTCCCAATCTCAGAATCATCTTCAAACTGCAAAAACAGGGCCAGGCCTGCAGTTTGAGTGCCATCTTCCATTTCCCTCAAGCTCTCTTGCCCAAACCAGTTCACATACATTCCCTAGCATCTATGCA
Organism: Vicia faba; assembly: GCA_948472305.1. Taxonomy (NCBI): domain Eukaryota; kingdom Viridiplantae; phylum Streptophyta; class Magnoliopsida; order Fabales; family Fabaceae; genus Vicia; species Vicia faba. The sequence continues at coordinate 80,103,082 of OX451737.1, read as the reverse complement.
AGCTGACCATGCCTTGAAACACGACCTGTAATCCCTCTAACCAGTTCCACCATTTTCAGTTTCTTGTTTTGCAGGTGAAGTGCTCTAGCACGATTCAAAAGCTTTCAAGACAAAGTAAACATTGGAATATCATCCCTGGACCTCAAGGAAGCTTTTCCAATCATCACCTTGCACTGAAAGCTTCCTCATTGCCAGATAGAACTTCAGCTGAACAGGTATTTTGGTGAACTTCTATCTCTCTTATTAAGCATCATTAGCTCTAAGTTTATGAATAAACAATGTTCTACTCATGCCACTGAACATGTACATGTTTTTACTTTTCATTTCTTTTGCTTGAGCTGTGAGAATTTGAGGTTTGAAAATGGCATAAAATCTAGGTTAGGATTTGGGGGAGAAGAAATTCTCCCTCATCTCAGAGAGTTAGATCAAGTTCTGCATATGGTTGGATTCGTCTCTTGATGCTGAACATTTTTTATGTTATGAGTTTTCATTAATAAGCCAGGAATCAGGAGTTAGAAGATTGAGAACAGGGCGCGCGTTTTTTGAATCACATAGTTCAGAGGTTGAAGAAAGGTGGCATTGGGCTGGGCTTATGTTGACTTTTCTTTTTGCACCCTATAATTGCTTCTGAACCCCCTGAGCCCATTTGTTTTATTTTTAATGTTTTTTTGACTTTTTCTTTTTTAATTGACTCATTTATTTTTTCTCAGCATATTAAAATTTTAAAAATATTTTTTTCACCATTTTTGATTTTATTAGGTATTCATTTGATTTTTCTTTTAGTTTGAACATAAATAAATAAATATATATGTTTTGTTTAAAATATTAAAATATTGGAAATACATTTTTACATACTTTTATCTTATTTTTACTTCCTGAAAATATTTTATAGAAAAATACTTTTTTTATTTTAATATTAAATATTATTAATTAATATATATAATACATATTTTGTAAATAATATAAATAAATAGATATATATTAATACACTTAGGATATAAATACCAAAAAATGTACATATTTTATTTTTTAATATTTAATACTAAAAAATACATTTTTAAGTATATTATATTTTTTATCTTATTTTTTGTATATAAATAGTAAATATTACAAATATTAAATAACTAATACCATTTTGATTAAAATTAGGGTTTTGCCCTAAATTTGAAAATACTCCAAAAATAATACCTTGTTATTTCTCTTTTTATTTCACATAAATAATATCTTTTTTGCATACATATAAAAATTCCCTTTTTTTATATTTTTGCATATTTATTTCAATTTCCATTTAATTATACAATTATTTGTCTTGTAAATATTCAAAGAAAATGATGTAATAGTTAGGTTTAAATTTTTGTCTAAATATACCCCATTTGAGACATTGTACCCCCCTCCCCATATTATTGTGTTGTAATAGTGTAGGAATTTAAATTTCGCACTTTATCGCGTTCTAAATATACTATGCTAGAGTTAGGGTTTGCATGCGAATAAAATGAACAAAAAATAGTTTGACCTAATACAAGACAAAAAAAAAGCATAAAAATGGACAACACATTTCACACTTGCACCCCTAGGGTATTCCACTTTGTTGCCTTCAAATAAATTGGGCCATATTGTATGTTGAACTTCTTTGGGTAAAACAAACAATCAAATGATCATAGTCCCTCAAAATGTTGCCCAAATGAATGATCAAGTCCCTTAAAAAAATTGCCCAAAGACATTTAACACTATTGCAATTATGGTCTAAAACGATGACCCGCGCTTGTCCCTTTCACCTCCTAATACAAGATTGTCCACCAAATGCAATGGTGGAACAAAATTGTCAAAAGGTTTAAAACATAACAAAAATCTTTGAGAAAACTTTAGGGTAGACAACTCTTAAGTACTTGTCAATTTGCCAAGAAAACACTTGCCTATTTTCAAAACCCACTTCACAAACACTTTCAAAACCAACTTTCAAAAAACCTCGAAACATCTTTTCTAAAGACAAAACACCTTTTGTAAAACATTCGAGTAAAGAATTGTTACAAGGGTAGCCTATACAAGGCATCTTTTCAAAACATTTTCAAAAACCACACACCAAGCACCCTTTCAAACAATTGAAAACCAAGACAATTTGATCTAAGCAAGTACCTAAGAGCCCATGGATAACCATGGATAGAAAGGGTGCTAATACCTTCCCTTTCTATAATCTACTCCCCGAACCCAAGAAAAATCTCAAAGGTTTTTGCTGTGCTTTTTAAACCTTTCCTTAGGATAAAATAAAAAGTCGGTGGCGACTCTTGCTCAACCGAAACATTTGCGAAAACAAACGCAAAACCCTAGTCAGTTCTCCCACCGTATCACAGAACTGGCGACTCTGCTGGGGATAATTTAAAAGTGGAGTAACCTTAGGGCTTAGATCACCCTCTTGCATGACTAATTGTTTGATTTGTTTGCTTTATACCTTGGTTCTATTGTTTGGGTTTGCAATCCTACACCCGGATTTTGGGAAACATTCATAGATAGCAATACGTTGTGGAAACTGTGCGGGGTATACCGACACGGTCGAAGCAATAGCTATATTAGTGCGACATATTTGTGAGTACCGGTAACCCTTGAATTCAATCAAGGAGAGTACGGGGCCGCTGAGTGATGTCACTAAGCACTAATGACCTAGAACCTTACTTGACCATCTTGGCCTTTTATTAGGGGTAGTGAGATGACCGGCTTTGGTGCAGTCCGAAGTTGGTAGATACTCGATACTACACTCATTGAGGGTTGTTTTCTTGGAATATTTTGGTCGCTAGTTAAGTGGCTAAACCAAAACAATGAACAATGAAAACAATCCCGTGATATTGAGCTCCTTAGAACCCGGTTACTATTTATAGGACAGGTTTTTAAGCCAACTACACTCAAGAGGGTACTTACCTATGAAACCCCATGCAAGCCTGAAACTAGGGTTTGGTGTGATTTGCTTGTACATATGTTTTGTGCATACATCATAAACATCATAAAACATCATATGCATTCACTAACCATTTCAAGGGTTTGGATCTTCATATTTGTTCTTGTTTTGTAGGACATGGAAATTCCTCGCAGAAATACCATTCAAGTCAACCTTGTGAGAATCTCTCCTCAACTCAAGGAGATCACCTCAAGAATTCCGGAAAATTCATCCTTCAGTGAAAGACATGGTAGACTGCTCAGCCTAGTCAACACCAACATTGAAGAAGACATGATGAAAGTGCTATTCCAGTTCTTTGACCCTCTTCACCACTGTTTCACTTTCCCTGATTATCAGTTGGTACCCACTTTGGAGGAGTTTTCTCAACTCCTGAGAATTCCTATCCTTAATCAACTACCCTTCAACGGTACGGAAAAGGAACCAAAGCCGGAAGATGTTGCTCGAGCATTACATCTACAACCATCCGACATCAAGGGGCATTGGGAAACCAGAAGCGGCGTCAAGGGATTCTTAGCAAAATTCTTGTTTGAGAAGGCGCAAGAATGTTGGAATTCATTGGACCTACAAGCCTTTGAAGAAATTGTGGCACTCCTTATCTATGGGTTGGTCTTGTTCCCAAATCCTGACCAATTGGTAGATGTCAACACCGTCAAAATATTCTTGTCCAGAAATCCAATACCAACATTGCTTGGGGACATCCTTCACTCATTTTACACACGAACAATGAGAAAGAGAGGTGTTCTCATGTGCTGTACTCCTATCCTTGCAAGGTGGTTTATTTCGCACCTTCCACAATCTGTCTTGAAGAATGACCAAGGCTCAAGGTGGTCCCAACGGTTGATGACTCTTACTCATTCTGATGTGCATTGGTGTTCTCGGTCCAGAGAAAATGTCATCATCGTCGATCGTTGCGGAGAGTTTCCTAATGTTCCTTTACTTGGAATTAGGGGAGGTATCACCTACAACCCTTGCCTAGCTTTGAGGCAATTTGGATATGCACGGAGGGATGGCCCTCATGATATGTTGATTCCTAGCCTAGTTTTTGACTTCGACAACGATGCGCAAGGACTTCGCCAAAGATTCATCAGAGCTTGGGGAAAACTCAACAAGGTTGATAGCAAGACTCTGGGACACAAGAACTCTATCCCTCTTGAGCCCTATCTCAAGTGGGTACGAGCCCGAGCCCAAAGTCTGATGATGCCTTATCCTCATGTACTCCCAGTGATTAAAGAGCCCGTCAATGAAGGAGAGGTTCCCTACACCATCCTACATCCAGACATGCCTACATCGTGGGAGGAAATGCATAAAAGTTGGATTCAGCTCAAGGAGGAACGGAATACTTTTGAAGCTAGCTACTACGCCAGTGAAAAGAAGGTTCTAGAGCTTACCCGCCGACTCCACGAGCAAGAGGCCCTCAATACCTACATCGCACCAAAGAGGATGCGCAATGTCTTTCTTTCTTAAGAAGTTTATTTTGTAATATTTGGCCCATGGGGCATTTATGTACTGACAAATTTCTTCTTATTAATATGACGTGCGTTCTTCTTTGTCTAAAACAATTTTGAATGTCCTAAATCCTTGAATGCATTGCATACATAAGCATACCATTCATCATGTGCATAAGCAGGTCTCATTCCAGGTTTCCTTATCTGTCTGCTGTTTATTTCAGTAGGATGGATCTCGAGCAAACAATCAAAGACCTACAGGCTCAGAATGCACAGTTCCAGCAACTCCTGATGACCTTGGCTAAGGGTCAGGAGGATATCAAGACTCAATTGGGGAACAAAGACCCAGTGAAGAAGAAGAAAAAGAGACTCGGGGTGGCTACTTTGGGGAGAAGATTTGACGGAGAAGCTCGAAGAGTGCTTGAATTTCCTCCTACTTCTGATGAAGGGACCAGTAAAAGAGATGGAGTTGCGGTACCTTCCGAGTCTGATGCGGATGAAGAAGAGGTTGAAGAGGATGAAGATTATTCTGACCAGCAATATCCTCCAGCTGATGATAAATACAAGGGTTTAGAAGACAGGTTGGCCGCCATGGAACTACAAAGAGTACCGGGTTTGGATTTTGAAGACTTGGGCTTGGTTGCCGGGATTGTGATTCCCCCAAAATTCAAAGTGCCAGTGTTTGTGAGGTATGATGGGCTGTCCTGTCCCAAAATGCATCTCAGGTCCTACGTAAGAAAGATTCAACCCTATACAGCAGATAAAAACCTCTGGATTCATTTCTTTCAAGACAGCCTATCGGGAGCTCAGTTGGAGTGGTTTTATCAGCTAGAAGGAACCAGTGTCAGAAATTGGGAAGATTTGGCCACCGCTTTCTACAAACAATACCAGTATAATTCTGATCTTGCTCCTACTCGTACCCAACTTCAGGGTATGTCACTAGGAACAAGCGAGGGATTCAAAGAATATGCACAAAAATGGAGGGATTTGGCTGGCAGGGTGCAGCCTCCTTTAACCGACCGTGAACTCGTTGATATGTTTCTTGGGACCTTATCTGGGCCATTTTTCAATCATCTAATTGGTAACTCTTCCGCGGGGTTTACCGATTTAATCTTAACAGGCGAAAGAATAGAAGCTGGCATCAAGTCAGGAAAGATTCAGAAGGGTGTTGCTGCAAGTGTTGAGAAGAAGCCTTTTAAGAAGGAAACAGCTGTGGTATATTCTCAGAGAAGAGCCGGGAAGATGGAGCGTCGGCTAACTGTAGGGGCCGTAATGGTTCAAAACACTCCGAGTGAGCAGCCTCGCTATAACCAGTCCAGACCAAATCAGCAACGAGTGGAACGGCCACAACGGCAGTTCACCCGTATTAATATGACTCCAACGCAAGTACTTCCCCATCTATTGAAGTTGAATCTTGCCACCATCAAGGAGGCACCAAAAAATGTGAATACGTCATCTCCGTATTATCATGCCAATGCTAAATGCGCCTACCATTCAGACAGTGTTGGACACGACACCAATGATTGTTGGGCACTCAAGCATAAAATCCAAGACCTGATAGAGGCTAAGGAGGTAGAGTTTGACGCTTCAGAGAAGCCTAATGTGATATCTGCACCTATGTCGAAGCACGGCCGAAATGTCAATGCCATTGAAGAAGATTTGTATGTCGCTGATGTCAGTGATCTGACCACTCCACTGCTAACCATTAAGTTGAATTTGTTAAAGGCCGGGATCTTCCCGGGATGTAAAGAAGACTGCTATTGTTGCTACTCTCTACCGTTTGATTGTCCGCTACTGAAGAAAGGCATCCAAGGCCTTATGGATAGTCGACAAATTTTGTTTGAAAAAGTTTCTGCTGTTTCAGTTCATACTGAAGATGTCTCAATCATAACCATTCACGCCAATCTTTCCAAGGCCGTCAAAAAGCATGTTAAGATTACACCAGCTGCAAAATCTGTTCCTTTGAAGATAACAATGCCAGGGCCTGTTCCTTATGTTTCTGAGAAGTCGATACCTTGGAACTATGGCGGTGACATCTACTACCATGGTATCAAGCAAATCGAGGTAATTGAAGAAAGTTCGGATGATGAAGAAGCCAGCATTAGTAACATTGCGGGCACCAGCAAAATCACCAGGAGCGGGAGAATATTTTCCCCAGAGATTGCCCCTCCAAGAGCAGTCTTTGGACCCTCATCAGCTAACAAAGTCATCCCGGCACCAATAAAACTCTCTGCTAGAACTCCTCTGATTGAAGACATTGTTGTTCCTAGTACTGTCTCTCCTACCGCTGTTGACAAAGGTAAGGGAATCCAAGATGAGCCCGTCAGGACGAGGGCTCAACCCTTGGTTATCCTGGAAACCTCCAAGAAGGAAATGGACGAGATTTTGAGGATAATCAAGAGAAGTGATTACGATGTGGTGGAACAGTTGGGGAAAACCCCCTCCAAGATCTCTATGCTGGCACTACTACTTTGCTCAGAAGCGCACGCTAAAGCCCTGATAAAATTCCTGAAGGCAGCTCATGTGCCCCAGGAAACCTCTGCGGATCAATTTCAGAATTGCGTGGCTAGCCTGACTGCGGACAATGGATTAGGTTTTTCTGATGCCGACCTAACTCCTAAAGGTAGAAATCACAATGATGCTTTGCACATTTCAGTCGAGTGTCGAGGAACTACTCTCGCACATGTCTTGGTTGATACTGGTTCGTCGCTGAATGTTTTGCCTAAGAAGGCCTTGGACCGACTAGATTGTGAGGGGTTGGATTTGAAGCCAAGTGATATTGTTGTCCGAGCTTTCGATGGTTCGAAGAGAATGGTCCATGGAGAGGTTGAAATTCCCATCAAGATAGGCACCGAGGTGTTTAAATCTACTTTTTATGTGATGGACATCCGTCCATCATACTCTTGCTTGCTGGGTAGGCCTTGGATACACCATGCTGGGGCAGTTACCTCCTCCTTGCATCAGATGTTGAAGTATCCTGTCAAGGGAAAGATCATCATTGTCCATGGCGAAGAAGAGTACATGATTAGCCACTTAAATTCTTTCCGGTATGTGGAGGTTGAAGGAGAGTTCATTGAGACACCGTTTCAACATTTCGAAGAAGTCCTTTCTGAAATAGGAGTAGCAAAGTTGGCAGCCGAGGCACCGAGACAGATGGCCAGGATGGCATCTCTGGAGGACGCGAGGGCCGCAATAAAAGAAGGGAAGAATTCAGCATGGGGGCAGTTACCTGACATTCCGCATAAGACAAACAAGTTTGGATTGGGGTTCACAACCGCTGGCCAGAAAGCTATGCGCCGTGCGAAGATTGAAAGGGCGCCAGTCAAAATTTCTCCCTACGGAATCAACGCCCTGGAAGATAAAGACAAGGAGAGCAACCTTAAAGAGTGGATCTATCCAACTGTCAAAGGAGGATTGAGCAATTGGGAGGCTAAAGACTTTGTCCCCATCACTTTTATTCATCAGTAATTTATCTGTTAAACATTTCTTATTTGGTCTGTAATATTTACTTTCAAACAATTCGTACATTATCTTTTCACCTCCTGCCTTGCCCGGGGCATGTAGGTCTACTTGTAAGGGTTTTAATTATTTTTCATATTCATATGCCATGTTTAATGATTCATTGGACGTTTTTCATTTGATAAACTGCTTATGTTCATTTTCTTTCCTTTTGCATTTTTTGTTTAAGGATGGCTATCCCTTACACACACCCACACTCACCAATGCAGGTACCCATCCACTCCGGATTCCATGGGTGACTATTCTGCTATATCTTTCAATAACTCTGAGGATCTGGTCAATCTAGCCGAGTATGAAGATGACGAAGGTTGTGAAGTACCCGGGGAACTAGCCAGACTTCTGCAACAAGAGGAAAGGGCCATCCTACCACATGAAGAGCCATTGGAAACTGTTAACTTGGGAACCGAGGAAGATCGGAAGGAGGTGCAAGTGGGTGCCAATCTGAAACCGAGTGTCAAGGAATGCCTAATACAGTTGTTGAATGAGTATGTTGAAATCTTCGCTTGGTCTTATGAAGACATGCCGGGTTTAGACACAAACATCGTGGTTCACCGTCTCCCCACAAGAGAGGATTGTCCGCCGATCAAGCAAAAAGTTCACCGAATGAGGCCTGGCATGTCTGAGAAGATCAAGGCAGAAGTAATGAAGCAATTCGATGCTGGCTTTCTGGCCGTTACGTCCTATCCTCAATGGGTCGCTAACATTGTGCTGGTACCTAAGAAAGATGGCAAAGTCAGGATGTGTGTGGACTACCGGGATTTGAATAGGGCCAGCCCCAAAGATGATTTCCCGCTACCTCACATTGACATCTTGATCGACAATACAGCTCAGCATAAAGTGTTTTCCTTCATGGACGGATTCTCGGGCTACAATCAAATCAAAATGGCTCCCGAGGATATGGAGAAAACGACTTTTGTCACACAATGGGGCACTTTCTGTTACAAGGTAATGCCGTTTGGGCTGAAGAACGCAGGGGCAACTTATCAACGCGCCATGGTGGCTTTATTTCATGATATGATACATCATGAGATTGAAGTTTACGTAGACGATATGATAGCTCGGCCACAAACAGAGGAAGAGCACCTTGTACATCTGGAGAAGCTGTTTGCCAGGTTAAAAGAATACAAGCTCAGGCTAAATCCAAGTAAATGCACTTTTGGAGTTAGGTCTGGTAAACTCCTGGGATTCATTGTAAGCAACAAAGGCATTGAAGTCGATCCCGCAAAAGTAAAAGCAATACAAGAGATGCCTGCTCCCCGTACTGAGAAGGAAGTTAGAGGATTCTTGGGGCGCTTAAACTATATTGCCAGATTCATCTCACATCTGACTTCTACCTGTGAGCCAATTTTCAAACTCTTGAAAAAAGATCAGGTAGTGGAATGGAACGACGATTGTCAAGCTACTTTTGATAGAATTAAGGAGTATTTGCTAGAACCTCCTATTCTGATGCCACCCGTCGAAGGAAGACCATTGATCATGTATTTGACCGTCTTGGATAACTCAATGGGGTGTGTTTTGGGCCAGCATGACGAGTCTGGTCGAAAAGAGCATGTTATTTATTACCTTAGCAAAAAGTTTACCGACTGTGAGACTCGCTACTCACTACTCGAGAAAACTTGCTGCGCTTTGGTATGGGCTGCTCGCCGACTAAGACAGTATATGTTGACTCATACTACCTTGTTGATTTCCAAAATGGATCCTATCAAATATATCTTCGAAAAGCCCGCTTTATCTGGAAGGATAGCTAGATGGCAAATGATCTTAACTGAGTATGACATCCAGTACACCACCCAAAAAGCTATAAAAGGGAGTGTATTAGCTGACCATCTGGCTCATCAGGCTATCGAAGACTATCAACCCATGAGATTTGACTTCCCAGACGAGGACATCATGAATTTGGACAATGTTGAAGGTGACAGACCGTATGACGGACCTAAAAAGGGATCCCGATGGACCCTGTACTTTGATGGTGCTTCAAATGCGCTTGGAAACGGTATCGGCGCAGTACTCATTTCTCCGGAAGGTTGTCACACTCCTTTCACGGCCCGACTTTGCTTCAGCTGCACAAACAACATGGCTGAGTATGAAGCTTGCATCTTTGGTCTCAAGGCTGCTATAGACTTGGGGATCAAATCTTTGATTGTATTTGGGGACTCGGCTTTGGTTATCAGTCAAATCAAAGGAGAGTGGGATACCAAGCATCCTAATCTTATCCCATACAAAGAATATGTCCTGACATTGTTGCCTCATTTCGAGCAAATTACCTTCGAGCATTTCCCGCGAGAAGAGAATCAGCTAGCAGATGCTCTGGCCACAATGTCCTCCATGTTTAAACTCAACTGGGATAACGAGGCTCCCCAAATCACCATCGAGCGAATGGATGAACCTGCGCATTGTCACGCGATTAATACCGAAGAAGTAGTGGAACAACCTTGGTTCCATGAAATCAAAAGGTATCTCGAGGCCCGAGATTATCCTGAAGGAGCTTCCGTGAATGACAAGAAGTTCTTAAGGAAATTTGCTGCTAAGTTTTTCCTGAGCAACGACATCCTTTACAAACGAAGCCATGATTGTGTATTACTCTGATGCGTGGATAAAGCTGAAGCAGAGTTGATCATGACTGATATACACAGCGGCACATTTGGCACTCACTTGAGCGGGCATACAATGGCTAAGAAGATCCTGAGGGCAGGCTATTACTGGTCTACCATGGAAGCTGACTGCCATCAACATTCCCGTACTTGCCACAAGTGTCAAGTCTATGCTGACAAAGTTCATATCCCTTCGGTTCCTCTCAACGTCCTGACTGCTCCGTGGCCCTTTGCAATGTGGGGCATTGATATGATTGGAGAGATCAAGCCCACGGCTTCCAACGGACATCGCTTCATCCTGGTTGCCATTGACTATTTCACCAAATGGGTCGAAGCAGCTTCCTTCGCCTCTGTTACTAAAAATGTGGTTGCCCGCTTTATCAAGCAAAATCTCATATGTCGGTATGGTGTTCCAGACAAGATCATCATAGACAACGGTACAAATCTGAATAACACAATGATCACTGCATTGTGCGAACAGTTCAAGATTTATCATCACAATTCATCTCCCTATCGGCCGAAGATGAACGGTGCTGTTGAAGCTGCGAACAAAAACATTAAGAAGATCATTCAGAAAATGACAGTCACTTACAAAGACTGGCATGAGATGTTACCGTTTGCTCTGCATGGATACCGTACGACGGTACGTACCTCAACCGGGGCAACCCCATTTCCTTTGGTTTATGGCATGGAAGCTGTTTTGCCTATGGAAGTCCAGATCCCTTCTCTAAGAATTATGAAGGATGCAGGTTTGAATGAAGATGATTGGATGCAGACCCGACTTGATCAACTCAATCTGATCGACGAGAAGAGACTTGCTTCTATATGCCATGGTCAGACGTATCAAAAGCGGATGATCAAGGCCTTCAATAAGAAAGTCAGACGTCAAGTGTATCAAGTCGGAGATCTCGTAATCAAGCGGATTATCTTGCCGCAAAGTGATCCCAGGGGCAAATGGACTCCTACATATGAAGGACCATTTGTGATCAAGAGTATATTTTCTGGTGGTGCAATGATTCTGACCACCATGGACGGCGACGATTTGCTGCACCCTGCGAACGCGGACATAGTCAAAAGATACTACGCATAAAATAACCCGACAAGTTGAAAACCCGAAAGGGCGGCTTGGGTAAAAATGGGTATCCCGGTGGACCGAAAACCCGAAAGGGCGGTTCAGGCAAAAATTAGGGATTAAAATAAAAAAATCTGTACACCCGACAAGTTGAAAACCCGAAAGGGCGGCTTGGGCAAAAATGGGTATCCCGGTGGATCGAAAACCCGAAAGGGCGATTCAGGCAAAAGTTAGGGAATTAAAGCGTATGACTATGTCTCGTCGGATCACTTCAAGGACAATCTCTTCATCAACCGGTTCCAGGCTTCTGATCAATCCAGTCATCGTCAAGCGAAGCATTGAATGGACAGATATTCAGAGTTGTGAAAGCTATAGCGGAATGGAATCCCATGGAATTATTTCACATAGCCATCCTTTATTTTGTATAAATCTTTCAATATTTACGACAGAATCCTCTTACTAGGATGATTGTCTCCTTTGTACAAACATACTCAAAGAAAATCAATACAAATACTTTTCCCAGAAATTTGTGTCATTTTCTTTTCTTTTCTCTTGCACTATTTGTTTTATTTTGAGAAACGTCCAATGTTTTGTTAAATAGGCATATGCATTTGAAACATAATCATTTCTTATGAGCGGGAAAGAGGATTACTGATAGGTCAAAGGTACAATTGGATATGTTGATACCCTTCAAAGGAACCCCCCGGGAGATTTGGAATCCATATCCCTAGCAAATCTTAAAACTCTCCCCAGTAGATTCTGGAAGCTTATTCCCCGCAAAGTACGGACGTCTTTCCCGAGTTTTATTCAAGGTTATTCCTCACAAGGCCTTATAACTGGGTTATCCTCAGCTAACAACCACGGAAAGATCGTCCTCAGCGAAATTCTTCCTATCCCCAGCGGAGTTCATCAAAATTCCTCAGCAGTAACTTATCTTTGCAAATCCCCAGCCAGAGAATCCTCCGGAATTCAATTCCCCTCAGAGTTTAAGTTTCAGTATCCCCAGCGGAGCCAGACTAATGAACCTTCTCCCCACAGAGTTTTAGGAGAATAAATCTTGAGTTCCCCAGTGAAGTCGCTAGAGACACTTCCCACCGAACTGAAGATTCCTGGTCTTGTATCCCCAGCATAAGTCTACTAGATTGGTACTCCCCAGTAGAAGTCATCAGGAATTCCCCAGAGGTTTGGTATACAACCCAAGCTCCTTATTCCCCAGTCACAGCCAAGGAATTATTTTTCCCGACAGCAGTCAGGATGCTTTTATCTTCAGCCATCCAAGATTCATCTATCCCTAGCAAGACAGTTCACCAGCTTACGTGCGCATTCATTACATTCATATCATAAACATTGATATAACATATATTGCATCATACATTTCATGCAACATAATTTTGTGTTCAGCTGACATTTTGTCCTTTTCAGGATAAGAATAAAAAGCTATCCTTAACAGTTTCAGATGCAGTTTTACACGGATTCATCATCAAGCAACCCTACACCGACTCTTATTTAAACTTCAAGACTTCTGAAAACAGTTTATGGATTCTTCCCAACAACGGATGTTAATCTATCACTTGTTCAGATGCAACCTTTTGAAAACAGTTTACGGACGCTTCCCAACAACGGATGCTGCTCTATTGCTTATTCAACTTCAAGATTTCTGAAAACAGTTCACGGGTTCTCCAAGTAATGAATGTTAACCTATCACTTGTTCAGATTCTTCTCAAGACTTCTGAAAACAGTTTATGGATTCTTCCCAACAACGGATGTTAATCTATCACTTGTTCAGATTCTTCTCAAGACTTCTGAAAACAGTTTATGGATTCTTCCCAACAACGGATGTTAATCTATCACTTGTTCAGATGCAACCTTTTGAAAGCAGTTTACGGACGCTTCCCAACAACGGATGCTGCTCTATTGCTTATTCAACTTCAAGATTTCTGAAAACAGTTCACGGGTTCTCCAAGTAACGGATGTTAACCTATCACTTGTTCAGATTCTTCTCAAGACTTCTGAAAACAGTTTATGGATTCTTCCCAACAACGGATGTTAATCTATCACTTGTTCAGATGCAACTTTTGAAAACAGTTTACGGACGCTTCCCAACAACGGATGCTGCTCTATTGCTTATTCAACCTCAAGATTTCTGAAAACAGTTCACGGGTTCTCCAAGTAACGGATGTTAACCTATCGCTTGTTCAGACTCTTCTCAAACTTCTGAAAACAGTTTACGGATTCCTCCCAACAACGAATATCAATCTATTGCTTGTTCAAACCCCCAGTTCAGAGATGGTCCAAAGCTTGGACACCTTCCTGATATTCCCTTCCAGATGGCATCTCTAAGCCCATCCCCGACAAGATCTCTGTTACCCTCTCAAGATGGCATCTCTAAGCCCATCTCCAAATGGAATCTCTAAGCCCATCCCCGCATTCATTGCTTTAACGAGTGCAAATTTCCGGGCACTCTAGTGTCCAATCTCCTTTTACCCTCGAGTCACGAAAGGCAAACTTGCCAATCTAACTCTTCAGATTCAAGAAGATTAAACAGGGGCAACTGTTGTACCCCAAAATTTGCCCTCCCATTTCTCAATAATTTCTCATCACAAAACCTTTGAAGCCCAAGATCCAGTTAGGGTTTCATCTGCTCAAGACTTCTCCTTGCACTATTGACCCAAATTAGGGTTTGTGTTTGCACCAAGATGTTTTGACATAAAGTGCCTAATATGACTTTCATGCTTCATATTGGACTCCCAAGTTTATCCATACCAAGTTTCAAGCTTTGATTCCAAGTTTTGCTCAGTCAATTGGACAGTTGACCTAGAAATCAGCTGTATTGGGGAAAAAGTCAACTGTGGCCAATTGACAGTCAAACCTCATGAAAATTGACCCACATCAACATTATGAACTCATATGGACCATTTGATCAAGTTTGGATCACAATTCCATAAGAAATTTGATCAGATCACCAAAAGGGCAAAATGGTCATTTTTAGGGTTTTGACTGCACAAAGGCAATTTTTGACTGTTTGGCCTAGCCAATGGCAAACCAAGCTCATATATGGACTCAAGGACCCCATGGAATTATCTTGACATGCTCAACAAACTCAAAAGATCCCAAGTACACAAGATTGACAGTTGAATTTCCCAATCAATTGATCAATTTTGACTGTATACTGAAAAGTCAAACTTTGACTTTTTGGTCAAAATCAAGAGTCAAGATTCATTTTTCATCAAAACATGCCAAATCATGAAACTTGTTCACCAAGAAATCACAAAATGCAAATTAGGGTTAGAAATTATGATTTTTCATAACTTAGAATTTTTCTAAGTTATAAAAAACCCTAATTTTTTCCCAACTTTGCCCCACTTTTTCACCAAGATCCATTTGGATTCAAACAAAAGTCAAAACATGAAAGTTGTAGCTTGTTGCATAATCTACAACTTTGATTCACAAAGTTTTCCCATTTGAGGCTTGTATCTCAAGTTACAAATTTTTGAATAAGGGCACTAAACCATTCTTAACTTAGTGAAATTTTAACCTATTTTGACAAGGTTTTCTACCTAACTTCAAGGCAATTTTCCCTACACTTCCACTTGGAATTTCAACTTACACTTTAAAGATGGATTGTAGTACACATTCCAAGCTTTCCAAAATGTCCAAGAACTTCTAAAACAACCTCATGGTTAGGGAGAATCGAATTTTGCAAAATGGGAAAAAGTCACTTTTGTTCTTGGCCATGTACATGTTCATAACACTATGCATTTCAATCTCAGCTTGCATATCTTGATTACAGGTCCTTAAACCATCCAACACTCATAAATTTAATGCATATTCTTTGTGCCAAGGCCATGTTCTTTGTGTTCTAGCATTGCATAAAGGATTAATCCCAAAATAGATAAAGCATTTCTTCCATTTTTGCAAAAGGTAGCTTTATGTCCAATTACAAATCCAAGAAGTACAGTCCATATCTAATTGGCACAAGTTTATGAGTTAATCACACTGATCAAGGAGGGATTATGCAGCATAGTATGAGGGCCTGTACAGGTTAGAGGCACAAAGTAACCATTGCTTGCTTAAAGTGTAAGAAACACATCATAACTTAGAACAACTCTCATATCAGCTTGCAAACACTTAAGTGAACTTGTGAAACACACTCAAGACATCTCAACCAAGCTATTGCACGACCCTAACACCTCTCATACACTCCTAATCTCAGAATCATCTTCAAACTGCAAAAACAGGGCCAGGCCTGCAGTTTGAGTGCCATCTTCCATTTCCCTCAAGCTCTCTTGCCCAAACCAGTTCACATACATTCCCTAGCATCTATGCAAGCTGACCATGCCTTGAAACACGACCTGTAATCCCTCTAACCAGTTCCACCATTTTCAGTTTCTTGTTTTGCAGGTGAAGTGCTCTAGCACGATTCAAAAGCTTTCAAGACAAAGTAAACATTGGAATAGCATCCCTGGACCTCAAGGAAGCTTTTCCAATCATCACCTTGCACTGAAAGCTTCCTCATTGCCAGATAGAACTTCAGCTGAACAGGTATTTTGGTGAACTTCTATCTCTCTTATTAAGCATCATTAGCTCTAAGTTTGTGAATAAACAATGTTCTACTCATGCCACTGAACATGTACATGTTTTTACTTTTCATTTCTTTTGCTTGAGCTGTGAGAATTTGAGGTTTGAAAATGGCAGAAAATCTAGGTTAGGATTTGGGGGAGAAGAAATTCTCCCTCATCTCAGAGAGTTAGATCAAGTTCTGCATATGGTTGGATTCGTCTCTTGATGCTGAACATTTTTTATGTTATGAGTTTTCATTAATAAGCCAGGAATCAGGAGTTAGAAGATTGAGAACAGGGCGCGCGTTTTTTGAATCACATAGTTCAGAGGTTGAAGAAAGGTGGCATTGGGCTGGGCTTATGTTGACTTTTCTTCTTGCACCCTATAATTGCTTCTGAACCCCCTGAGCCCATTTGTTTTATTTTTAATGTTTTTTTGACTTTTTCTTTTTTAATTGACTCATTTACTTTTTCTCAGCATATTAAAATTTTAAAAATATTTTTTCTCACTATTTTTGATTTTATTAGGTATTTATTTGATTTTTCTTTTAGTTTGAACATAAATAAATAAATATATATGTTTTGTTTAAAATATTAAAATATTGGAAATACATTTTTACATACTTTTATCTTATTTTTACTTCCTGAAAATATTTTATAGAAAAATACTTTTTTTATTTTAATATTAAATATTATTAATTAATATATATAATACATATTTTGTAAATAATATAAATAAATAGATATATATTAATACACTTAGGATATAAATACCAAAAAATGTACATATTTTATTTTTTAATATTTAATACTAAAAAATACATTTTTAAGTATATTATATTTTTTTATCTTATTTTTTGTATATAAATAGTAAATATTACAAATATTAAATAACTAATACCATTTTGATTAAAATTAGGGTTTTGCCCTAAATTTGAAAATACTCCAAAAATAATACCTTATTATTTCTCTTTTTATTTCACATAAATAATATCTTTTTTGCATACATATAAAAATTCCCTTTTTTTATATTTTTGCATATTTATTTCAATTTCCATTTAATTATACAATTATTTATCTTGTAAATATTCAAAGAAAATGATGTAATAGTTAGGTTTAAATTTTTGTCTAAATATACCCCATTTGAGACATTGTACCCCCCTCCCCATATTATTGTGTTGTAATAGTGTAGGAATTTAAATTTCGCACTTTATCGCTTTCTAAATATACTATGCTAGAGTTAGGGTTTGCATGCGAATAAAATGAACAAAAAATAGTTTGACCTAATACAAGACAAAAAAAAAGCATAAAAATGGACAACACATTTCACACTTGCACCCCTAGGGTATTCCACTTTGTTGCCTTCAAATAAATTGGGCCATATTGTATGTTGAATTTCTTTGGGTAAAACAAACAATCAAATGATCATAGTCCCTCAAAATGTTGCCCAAATGAATGATCAAGTCCCTTAAAAAAAAATTGCCCAAAGACATTTAACACTATTGCAATTATGGTCTAAAACGATGACTCGCGCTTGTCCCTTTCACCTCCTAATACAAGATTGTCCACCAAATGCAATGGTGGAACAAAATTGTCAAAAGGTTTAAAACATAACAAAAATATTTGAGAAAACTTTAGGGTAGACAACTTTTAAGTACTTGTCAATTTGCCAAGAAAACACTTGCCTATTTTCAAAACCCACTTCACAAACACTTTCAAAACCAACTTTCAAAAAACCTTGAAACATCTTTTCTAAAGACAAAACACCTTTTGTAAAACATCCGAGTAAAGAATTGTTACAAGGGTAGCCTATACAAGGCATCTTTTCAAAACATTTTCAAAAACCACACACCAAACACCCTTTCAAACAATTGAAAACCAAGGCAAGTTGATCTAAGCAAGTACCTAAGAGCCCATGGATAACCATGGATAGAAAGGGTGCTAATACCTTCCCTTTCTATAATCTACTCCCCGAACCCAAGAAAAATCTCAAAGGTTTTTGCTGTGCTTTTTAAACCTTTCCTTAGGATAAAATAAAAAGTCGGTGGCGACTCTTGCTCAACCGAAACATTTGAGGAAACAAACACAAAACCCTAGTCAGTTCTCCCACCGTATCACAGCTGGCTTTAGACTGGAAAACCTGGTACTCTGTTTCACCTTTTTGTTGTTGATTTGATAATGATTATCTGAAAACAACTTCTTTATCCTCTTCTCTTTTACTTGCTTCTGTTGCCTCTGAATATGTGTTATTGATTTATGTTCCTCGCCTCAGTATGCTTATTGGTGTTTGATTCTTGAGTTTCCTTTTCCTCCCCTTCTTGTTGGCTTGCTGAGATACCTGATAGGTTGGTTACTGCCTTGTATGCTTGCCTTGTGATGAGGTTTCCTCTGAGGGCCTTTGGGATTGCTTGTGTGCTTCTGGTATGCTTGCCTCTTCTGTGTTTGGTTGACTTGAAATGCTTTGATGGTGTTGTTGTTGGCCCAGTGATGAAGCAATTTTGAGGGTTTGTGTTGTCTTACTCTGAGTTGCCTTGAATGTTTGATATGTTTGGTTGCCTCAGTTATTTACAGGCTTGGTACTGGTTTAGGCTTTGAAGTTACAGGCATTGGCTTCATTTTGAGGCTTGACAGTTCAGGTTTTGATGTTTATTGATGGTTAAGGCTAGCAGGTTTACTGATGGCTGTGACACAAGTTTACAAGCAGGTTCAGGGCTTGTGTTTACTGAGTTTAAAAACAGGTTTTAGGCTGGACAGATCTGGGCTTTGGCTTGTTGTTGAAGCAGGTTAAAGGCTTTTGTTTGAAAGGCCTTTGGATTTTAAGCTTGTGGTCTTGACAGTTTGATATGAGTTATGCAGGTGAAGGCCTTTTAAGGTTTTGAACTGGTTTGTTTGCAGCAGGTAAGGCTTGAGCTTTTTTGGGTTGGTTGAAAGCTTTACAGGTTGAAAGGCTTCAGGAAGGTTTTTGCTTGAGGCTTGGAGGCTTGATGGTTCTGTTTGGTTCAAGACTTATGTAGGTTGGGTTTGAAGCAGGTTTATGTTACAGTAGGCTTTTGGCTTGATGTTTGTTTGGAGTTTACAGGTTTGGAAGCTTTGAATGTTTTGGTCTTGGAGATTAATGCAGGTTCCTGGCTTTTGTAAGGTTTGGAGCTTAGGCTTCAAGCTGGTGGAGGCAGTTTGTGTTCTAATGTTACAGTTTTGTTTGTGTTCCTTTTCTTGTGTTATCTTCTGCCTCTCTTCTTACTGTTCTGATAAGTTTTGTTTTATATTCTTTGTCCAGCCTAAGCCTGTAAGCCTTTCTTTTTCTCTTCTCTCTCTCTCTCTTGACAGCTTAAAAGCATTTAATATTGCTTATGTTTGTCCTATTCTGAAAAAGCACTGGCCTGAAAATGATGACTTTTGACATGTTGCTTGCAATAGTTGTTTTACTCTGCATACTTTTATCTCTTTTTCCAGCTTTCCTGCATCTTTATTGACAGCCTTTTGTACTTCTTGATATCTTGATATCCTTTTGGCAGCTTGGACAGTTTTATTCAGTTTGCCCTTTTGATTTGGTTTAGGCAATTCAGTTTGGTTTGCCTTTGGACTTTGTTTGGCATTTGCTGTTTGTTTGGAAACTATGCAGCTGGTTGACAAATTTGAATCATCAATTTGTTTGACCATTTTGAATTTGTGCAATTACAACTTTTGTGCATTTCATGTCTTTTTCTTTTGCAAGCATTTTTCATCCCTATTTGTGAACCGGGAGAAATCTCGTGATTTGCAGAGAGGGCAAACTGATTCCGGCCAGTTGCTTTTAATGATGATTTTTGAATTAACTGTCCGCTTTTAATTTTTATCTGCTTTTGACTTCTTTTTTTTCTTTGTTTTGCAGATGAAAAATAAATGGAGCAAAGGAGCATTGGATAGAAAATGAAGACTTAAGAAATTTTTAGGATAGTTTTATTTCATTTCAATTATTTGTACTATTATTATTGTAATCAAAGATGTAAATAAATTTACAGTTTGTTCAAATAATAACTTGTAACAAAACAATTAAAGATGAATGAAATCCTTTTTGTCAGTTAATTCTTCTTTCTGCTGTCTATTTAATTACTTATAAATTCTTAAATTATAATAAATGGAAATAAATCCCAATTATCCTAACTTAGAATAAATAAACAATTAATGAACACTGTGGTTAATCAATAATAAACCCGGCGCTCCAATTAAACAATGCAAAGTTAATCAAACCAACATCCAGATACTTATCTTTTTTACTGATTAAATCAAACACTGCAGATCCTCAATTTAAGTACCTCAGCCTTTATCTCTTCTCAAATCAAATGCCTTAGCCTTTACTGATTAAACAAAATACTGCAAGTTCTTGATTCAAATGCCTCAATCCAAATCTCAGAGTAAACTGAAAAGAACTTGTAGAATTAATCCTTTCTGAAAATGCGTGCACAAAAACCCTAATTTTTGATTAAATGTCAGAGAAACATTCGCCTGATCAAAACCTGAGCCAACTCAACCAAACCTTAGCAATCTGCCTGAACTGCTTTAAAATCAATGAAAACCCTAATTTTGTCTGACTGATAAGAAAAGTCTGTTTGACTGATTCTTACGCCAATCTGAAAAATCAGGAAAAGCCCGAAGTTGTGATTTCTTGTGGAAAAATACGAGGGCAAATTTTGGGGTACAACAGTTGCCCCTGTTCAATCTTCTTGAACCTGAAGAGTTAGATTGGCAATTTTACCTTTCGCGACTCGAGGGTAAAAGGAGATTGGACACTAGAGTGCCCAAAAATTTGCACTCGGTGATGTGATGGTAGAGGGAATGGGCTTACAGATGCCATTTGGTGATGGGCTTAAAGATGCCATCTAGGGATGTGACAGAATCTGGTCGGGGGATGGGCTTAGAGATGCCATCTGGAAATGGGCTTAAAAGATGCCATTCGGAAGTGTAATGGATAGTTGTGGAGATGGGCTTACAGATGCCATCGGGAGGTGTCGATCGCGTAAGAAATTCCTTAGCGAGAACTTGCGTGTTTTGAGAAAGAAAGATGGTTTCCTGGCTTGCTACAGGTGTTGATCTTCAGTCTCTTCATGCAGATATGCCCTGGCTAGATACAGGTATCGAATCTACGATCAGACGCTCACGGATATGCCCTTGCTAGATACAGGAATCGAATCCGGAACTTCAAAAGGTTGCTTACAGACGTGCCCTGGCTGGATACAGGTATCGAATCTCTAAACTCTTCATGCAGATGTGCCCTGGCTGGATACATGTATCGAATCTACAATTAATCACTCACAGATATGCCCTGGCTAGATACAGGTGTCGAATCTGGAAATTATCGTTCACAAATGTGCCTTGGCTGGATACAGGAATCGGATCTGGAATTGGTCGTCTACAGATATGCCCTGGCTGGATACAGGTGTCGAATCTGGAAATTGTCATCTACAGATATGCCCTGGCTAGATACAGGTGTCGAATCTGGAAATTGTCGTTTACAGATATGCCCTGGCTAGATACAGGTGTCGAATCTGGAATTGTCGTCTACAGATATGCCCTGGCTGGATACAGGTGTCGAACCTGGAATTTATCGTTTACAGATATGCCCTGGCTAGATACATGAATCGAATCTCTAAACTCTTCATGCAGACATGCCCTGGCTAGATACAGGTGTCGAATCCATAATCAGTTACTCACATATATGCCCTGGCTAGATACAGGAATCGAATATGGAATTGTGACAGTTGATAGTAATCATCTTTGGATTAACCTTTTTCCTGAAAAGGCAAGACGTCAGTTGTATGCAATGTCATGATGTATGAGATGCATGATGTCCAAAATGAGATAGTGTTGTATGCACTTTATCATGTATGTAAGCAGGATGTATGAAATGTGAAATGTCTATGAATGTATTTTCGTCTAGGAAAATAAGTCCTTGACGAGTGTCGGGAATTGAATCCTGGGCTGATGTTGAAGAGTAGAGTTCTTTGTTTCCGCTGGGGATGATGGTTGCAAGAATAAACCGGTAGGAGAAGATGACTCTGTTGGGGAATAAACTCGTTGGAGAGATTACTCTGCGGAGAATTACTCTGTGGGAAGAGATACTTCGCTGAGGTTTTGATGATAACTTCGCTGGGGATTCCACTGATAAGTTATGTTGGGGAATTTGATGAACTCCGTTGGGGATAGGAGAATCTTGACTGCTGTCGGGGAAAGTGAATTATTGACTGCTGCAGGGGAAGGCAAGAATCTTTTGATTGTTGAAAGTGAGAAATCCTGAGACCGCTGTTGGGGAATCCGGAGCTTGGGTTGTATGCCAATCTACTGGGGATTCTTGTCTTGAGGGGATCTTCACTGGAGAACATTCGAATATTTTGTGAGGTGCTGAGAATGAGAGTCTTCACTCTGCCTGGGGATTGATAGTTGGAAGTTGTAGCTCCGCTGGGGATTGACAGTTTTGGCTCCATTGGGGATTTTGAATCTTGACTCTGAGGGGAGTTAGCTTCTGGAAGGTTCTCTGGCTGGGGATTACAAGAATCTTTTGAGTTTGAGAAGGAACCGGTGTAGGGTTTCCTGATGATGAGTCCGTGTAAAACTGCATTGTGTTTGGAGCGTATCTGAAACTGTATCTTCCAACAGGTGATGAAGGAATTGTTGAACACTTTTGACATTCGAGTGCCCCAAGTGGTGATGAAGGAGACTCTTTATCTAGATAATTTCCTGGCTTGTTACAGGTGTTGATCCACAATCAGTCGTCCACAGATATTTTCCTGGCTTGTTACAGGTGTTGATCTGGAACTTAAGAAATGTTGGTCAAGGAGATATTGTCCTGGCTTGTTACAGGTGTTGATCTCTGACTTGAGAAAGAAAGATGGTTCCCTGGCTTGTTACAGGTGTTGATCTTCAATCTCTTCATGCAGATAATTTCCTGGCTTGTTACAGGTGTTAATCAGTCGTCCATAGATATTTTCCTGGCTTGTTACAGGTGTTGATCTGGAACTTAAGAAGGTTGGTCAAGGAGATACTGTCCTGGCTTGTTACAGGTGTTGATCTCTGGCCTGAGAAAGAAAGATGGTTCCCTGGCTTGTTACAGGTGTTGATCTTCAATCTCTTCATGTAGATGATTTCCTGGCTTGTTACAGGTGTTAATCCACAATCAATCGTCCACAGATATGCCCTGGCTAGATACAGGAATCAAATCCGGAACTTCAAAAGGTTGCTTACAGACGTGCCCTGGCTGGATACAGGTATCGAATTTGGAATTTCAAAGGTTGCTTACAGACGTGCCCTGGCTGGATACAGGTATCGAATATCTAAACTACTCATGCAGATATGCCCTGGCTAGATACAGGTGTCGAATCCACAATCAAAAACTCACAGATATGCCCTGGCTAGATACAGGTGTCGAATATGGAACTTGTCGTTATTCTGTTGGTGGTTGTAATTTCCAGCAAGTGATGAAGGAATCTTTGAACACTTTTGACATTCGAATGCCCCAAGTGGTGATAAAGGAGACTTGCCCCAAGTTCACTGAACTTTTGAGAGATTTGTTGAAATCTTGACTGGACTGCCCCAGGTTAACTGAACTTTGAAAGATCTGCTGAAACCTTGACTGGACTGCCCCAGGTTAACTGAACTTCGAAAGATCTGTTGGACCTTGACTGGACTGCCCCAGGTTAACTGGATAGTGACATGTCATGCCCCTTGTTGATAGGAGACTTGTCGTTGGAAGTGTCGTCCTTTTGAAGTGATTTTACTCACTGAGAGAGTTTTTGTTCCTCCGAACATTCGCTGTATGAATTACTTCGCTGTCAAACAAAAAGCCAAATGCAAACAGTGATATTCAAGCAATGCAAAGTTTATGTCTGTCTTTGAAGTTATGAAAAATGCGTTTTTTAGCAGAAAACTTTTTATAAGACAAATCAACACAAGATTTAGAGCAAAGCCTTACAGGAGTCAGGATACCTTTGGTAACGGTATGCTTTCGAACTAACCCATGCTTCAATTAGGACTTTTGAAGGGTTGTAACGTGGCCTGGTTCACGGTTTAAGAAACAAAGGATAAAGGCTCAAAGTGTATTTGTACCCACCCGCTCTTCGTGATGTTCTTCAACCCTAAGCTTAGTTAATCGTGCGTCGCACTCTGTTTGAGTTTGGAACAACTTTTTGGGTGATGGTTCACCAATTGAATTTTGGGAGACAGTCATCATCTCCTTTTTTTCTTTTGCAACATTTTTCATGTTGTTGAGGATTTGTAATGACCTCTCTATTTTGATTTTGATTTGTTATCCCTAACTTTTGCCTGACTGTTCCTGTTTTCAAGATTACAGTCAGCGGGATGCCCCAGCCTTCTTAAGCTTCCTTTACAGGTTTTGGCTCAGTGGGCTTTTCTCTTTTGAGATATTGACTGCCTAGGTGATAGGGAACCATCGCTGTCTTTTGATTCCAAAGGAATGCTTTTCTTTGTCGTCGTTTGCTGTATTACGAACTGAGAGTTTGCGACTTCAATGCGCACCTTTTTTGAATTAACTGAGAGACTACCCTGACCCAGGTTTATATCAAAGGTTTCGGTTTGTTTAGAACAGAAAACTCCTACTTCTTTGGCTCGAAGGGGTTGACTAGGTATTATCTTCCTTATAACTCCAGTGTTTGGGAATTGAAAGAAATGCATGTACATCATCAGCAAGGTCTGTTCAAAAGCATACTATATGAGATTATGGTATTATTTCGTCATCCTCCCTCTAAAGGCTTGCAGCTTTTTATCAAGAGTCAAATATCATAAAGAAAGCATAAGAGTAGTGAAAACGAATGGATGAATTCAAGACAAACATATGCAATGCATTAATGAAACGGAGTTTGACATTAACAGTTAATTGTTTGAATAACAAAAGAAATTACAACTTTGAAAATTCAAATGAAGCAAAAGCCTCTCAGTTTGAGCCTTGTCAATTCAGGTGGAGAACTCCTTAACGGAAGATTTTCATCTCGCCGTCTGGCATGAACCTCAGTACTCCAATGTCAATCAGATCTTGAATCTTGTTCTTCAAGGCCCAACAGTCGTCGGTGTCATGTCCCAGGCTGTAGGAGTGGTACACGCAAAATGCATCGGGATGATGGTTAGGAGCGGAGGTATTGGGCTTCCGGATAGGATCCCTCAAAGCAGTCAGATTGACCTCCAACAAACGTTCCAGTATTAGAGATGACGGTATGTCAGTCTCCGTGAACTGTCTTCTCGACGTATTTTGATTACGCCGATTACCCCGTTAACGCTGGCGAGGTTGTTGCTGGGCTTGTGACCCTGAAGCAAGTAGAGGAGCCTTCCCCTTGTCTTCTTGTCCGGATGGGGGTTGAGTGGTGACTTGCTCTTTAACCTTAGATGTCTTCCCCAGTTGGTTGTTCCGAAGCAGTTGGTTGACGAGAACTCTGAGTTCCTCTTGTCTTTGAGACAAATCCTGGATGAGAGCCATCTGGCCACTAGCTGCCCCATCACTTGGATCCTTAATGTTGCCAAATCAATCTGTAGTTCCCCCAGCTGATCACTCCTGGCATTGTTTGAATTCTCCTGGACCAAACCCTTTGTGAGGAGAGCCTTCATTTATTCTTGCCCCAGGGACAAGTTCAGGAACATTTCCTGCAGCTGAGCAGTCTGGTCCTGGATATCCTTGACAGTCCTCTCTAGAGCCATCTCTTACTGAAATAAACAGTATGAGAGTAAGGACACCTGAAAAAGGAAAAACTGTTATGATGCAATGCATGATATGTGGATGCATGCTTTCAAGGATCTCTTGGGGTGAACACAAGAGAATGTTAGAGGTTGAACTTCGGTCTTTGATTGGAGAACTTTGCACTGATGGATGCCTCTCCACGAGAATCAAGCTCACCATGTCAATTGGGTCATAGCCCCTGATTCAAGTTGTTGCACTTGATCTTTGATTGGAGAACTTTGCATCGGTGGGTGTCTTTCCATGAGAATCAAGCTCACCATGTCAAGTGGGTCATAGCAACTAATTCAAGTTGTTGCACTTGATCTTTGATGGCATTTGTTAGAGGAGAAACCCCTTGCCCTTTGGTAGACGTCTGGTTCAACGTAACCCTGCATCAAAAGAACCCTCGAGATCCTTGAAAAGGTTATTGAAAATGCTATGGTATGATGTTATGATGTTATGTACATGTATGTGAAAGCAAGTAAGCGTATATACAGGCAATCATATTCACACAAAGCAAACAAGTCCTTAGGTTTAGGCTTGCATGGGGTTGTAGGTAAGTACCCTCTTTCAGTTTCATTGGTTAAGACCTGTCCTATCAAAAGCAACCGGGTTCTAGAGGATCTCAATATCACTGACTACCCTCAATCGGTCATAACTCCAGCATCGCTATCTTTTCTTGCGGTCAGAACCATCGCGAGAGTTTAGCCTCAATGAGTGTAGCATACTGCTACCGTTCTATGGCCAAGTTGGGTCAATTTAGGGTTCTAAGGTCGGTTGGTGCTTAATGACTCCTTAGAAGACCCATATTCTCCTTGTTTCAACACAAGGGATATCGGTACAGACCAAGGTGTCACACCAACGTAGCCACTGTTTCACCCATGTCGGTATACGCCGGACAGGTCCCTCACAGCTTATGCTACCTAAAGGGTATTCCCCCAGATCCGGGTTAGGATCTATGAAACTCCGATGCAAAGCCCACAAATATAAAAGTAAACAAAGCAAGCAATTGAAAACAAAAGGTGATCTAAACCCTAAGGTAACCCCACTTTTAAGAATCCTCAGCAGAGTCGCCAATTCTGTGATACGGTGGGAGAACTGACTTGAGGTTTTGCGTTTGTATTCGCACTTGTTCGGTTTAGCAAGAGTCGCCACCAACTTTTTATTTTATCCTAAAGGAAAGGTTAAAAAGCACAGGAAAAACCTTTTGAGATGTTTCGTGGGTTCGGGGGGTAGATTATGAAAAGGGAAGGTATTAGCACCCTTTTCATCCATGGTTATCCATGGGCTCTTAGTTACTTGTTTTAGATCACTTGCCTTTGATTTTAAATTGCTTGAAATGGTGTATGGGTGTGTTTTGAAAATGTTTTTGAAGAAGATGCCTTGTCTTAGGCAACCGTTGTAATGACTCGTGTTTGAGAGTTTTACAAAGGTGTGTATCTTTTCGAAAAGATGTTTCAAATGTTTTTGAAAGTTTGTTTGAAAGTGTGTTGTGATGTGTGTTTTGAAAAGTAGGCAAGGATTGTTTTGCAAGTTTATCAAGTAACTAAGAGTTGTCTACCCCTAATTTTACTCAAAGGTTTTTCTCATGTTTTAACCCCTTTTAACAATTTTGTTCCACCATTGTATTTGGTGGGCAATCTTGTGTTAGGATGTTTAACGGGACAGGCGCGGGCCATCGTATGGACCATGAATGCAATGGTGCCAAGTGTCTTTGGCAATTTTGTTTGAAGGTACTATGATCATTTTTTATTAGGCAACTTTCGAAAGCGTCATCGAGGGACTTATGATCATTTGAATTATTTTTCCAAAGATACTCAACGTGCAAGCATGGCCCATTTTGGAAGGCAACAAACGGGATTACCCTAGGGGTGTAAGTGTGATTGTGTATTAATTTCATGTATTTGTCTTGTATTTAGGTTATCTAGCGTTTGATTTTATGTACATACAAACCCTAGGTCTAACCATGGTATATTTGAAAAGCGATAAATTGCGGGAATTTAAAGTCTACGCTATTACAAATAAGTATCCGGGAGTGGGGGTACAAATATTTACAAATGGAGATGAGACTTATTGGGAGAGTAATGTCCAAATAATTACAACCAAATCGAATCGATCGCAAATGTAATATGTATCAAATGTACAAGAATAAGCAAATGTATAAGAATAGAACAAATGTGTATGTATCAATGTATTTGTGTAAGTGATTGAGATTTATTTACAAATTGAGAAAGTGTATTTATTAAATATTGTTAACTTAATGAAAGATTAAGTATGGTGTTTATTCTTTTTGGATATTTGTATTTTTGTTAATATGTACAAAACAAAATATTTTAAGAAAAGAAAAGAATGTTTTAAGTTCTATTTTTTATGTATTAAAATTAATGTATTTTAATGAATATTCTTATGCATAAAAATTTTAATTAAAAGAAAAGAAAAATGTTTCAGATTTAAGAAAAAAATTAATGTTTGTATTTTTTCTAAAATGTAACAATTAATAATATTTTGTAAAAAAAGTGTTATTTTAATTAACAAAACAAAAAAAATTATATATTAGTTTAAACTAAAAAAAAAGTAAAATGATAGGTAAAAGAAATGTTAGTTTATGTGTAAAACAAAGGAAAATGGGCCTTATGGGGGTTTAAGGCCCAAGCAAAGCAAATAGAACAAGTAAAAGGGAGGTGAGGCGCCAGGAGGGGGGGTATGTGCGCCTAATTTTAATTGGGCTTTAGGCTTGTGAAGAGGGCAAGGCCCAGTGCTTTGTGACAACATTTTCTTAGGGTTTTTGTGTTTCGTTTCAGAAAGGGGAAACTAGGGTTTGGCAACAGAGGCGCCGTTCTCTTCATTTCGTTCGTCTTCTTCAAACCATAGCCACTGAGTTAACTCCTTCGCCCATGGCCACCAGGCTTCTCCCTTCGTCCCCTCTTCCCTCCTTGGTCCAGCGAAGCAAGATTATAAGGTGACGGTTTCTGTTTTTTAACGCGTTTAGAGTTTCAAATTTTATATGTTGTTGATTTCTCTTCCTCGCATGTTTAGTTTCGTGTTCTGATTTTGTTTATGTTGTTATTCGTTTTCTATTTGAGGCGCGTGAGAAAGAAGAGAAGTTGTACCTTTGTAGCTCGTTATTTGGAGAGGAGAGGATCTGGAGGCGCCTAGGACGGCTGAAGGCGGAGGAAGCGGTAAAGCTGGCTTTAGACTGGAAAACCTGGTACTCTGTTTCACCTTTTTGTTATTGATTTGATGATGATTATCTGAAAACAACTTCTTTATCCTCTTCTCTTTTACTTGCTTCTGTTGCCTCTGAATATTTGTTATTGATTTCTGTTCCTCGCCTCAGTATGCTTATTGGTGTTTGATTCTTGAGTTGCCTTTTCCTCCCCTTCTTGTTGGCTTGCTGAGATACCTGATAGGTTGGTTACTGCCTTGTATGCTTGCCCTGTGATGAGGTTTCCTCTGAGGGCCTTTGGGATTGCTTGTGTGCTTCTGGTATGCTTGCCTCTTCTGTGTTTGGTTGACTTGAAATACTTTGATGGTGTTGTTGTTGGCCCAGTGATGAAGCAATTCTGAGGGTTTGTGTTGTCTTACTCTGAGTTGCCTTGAATGTTTGATATGTTTGGTTGCCTCAGTTGTTTACAGGCTTGGTACTGGTTTAGGCTTTGAAGTTACAGGCATTGGCTTCATTTTGAGGCTTGACAGTTCAGGTTTTGATGTTTATTGATGGTTAAGGCTAGCAGGTTTACTGATGGCTGTGACACAAGTTTACAAGCAGGTTCAGGGCTTGTGTTTACTGAGTTTAAAAACAGGTTTTAGGCTGGACAGATCTGGGCTTTGGCTTGCTGTTGAAGCAGGTTAAAGGCTTTTGTTTGAAAGGCCTTTTGGATTTTAAGCTTGTGGTCTTGACAGTTTGATATGAGTTATGCAGGTGAAGGCCTTTTGAGGTTTTGAATTGGTTTGTTTGCAGCAGGTAACGCTTGAGCTTTTTTGGGTTGGTTGAAAGCTTTACAGGTTGAAAGGCTTCAGGCAGGTTTTTGCTTGAGGCTTGGAGGCTTGATGGTTCTGTTTGGTTCAAGACTTATGTAGGTTGGGTTTGAAGCAGGTTTATGTTACAGTAGGCTTTTGGCTTGATGTTTGTTTGGAGTTTACAGGTTTGGAAGCTTTAAATGTTTTGGTCTTGGAGATTAATGCAGGTTCCTGGCTTTTATAAGGTTTGGAGCTTAGGCTTCAAGCTGGTGGAGGCAGTTTGTGTTCTAATGTTACAATTTTGTTTGTGTTCCTTTTCTTGTGTTATCTTCTGCCTCTCTTCTTACTGTTCTGATAAGTTTTGTTTTATATTCTTTGTCCAGCCTAAGCCTGTAAGCCTGTAAGCCTTTCTTTTTCTCTTCTCTCTCTCTTGACAGCTTAAAAGCATTTAATATTGCTTATGTTTGTCCTATTCTGAAAAAGCACTGGCCTGAAAATGATGACTTTTGACATGTTGCTTGCAATAGTTGTTTTACTCTGCATACTTTTATCTCTTTTTCCAGCTTTCCTGCATCTTTATTGACAACCTTTTGTACTTCTTGATATCCTTTTGGCAGCTTGGACAGTTTTATTCAGTTTTCCCTTTTGATTTGGTTTAGGCAATTCAGTTTGGTTTGCCTTTGGACTTTGTTTGGCATTTGCTGTTTGTTTGGAAACTATGCAGCTGGTTGACAAATTTGAATCATCAATTTGTTTGACCATTTTGAATTTGTGCAATTACAACTTTTGTGCATTTCATGTCTTTTTCTTTTGCAAGCATTTTTCATCCCTCTTTGTGAACCGGGAGAAATCTCGTGATTTGCAGAGAGGGCAAACTGATTCCGGCCAGTTGCTTTTAATGATGATTTTTGAATTAACTGTCCGCTTTTAATTTTTATCTGCTTTTGACTTCTTTTTTTTCTTTGTTTTGCAGATGAAAAATAAATGGAGCAAAGGAGCATTGGATAGAAAATGAAGACTTAAGAAATTTTTAGGATAGTTTTATTTCATTTCAATTATTTGTACTATTATTATTGTAATCAAAGATGTAAATAAATTTACAGTTTGTTCAAATAATAACTTGTAACAAAACAATTAAAGATGAATGAAATCCTTTTTGTCAGTTAATTCTTCTTTCTGCTGTCTATTTAATTACTTATAAATTCTTAAATTATAATAAATGGAAATAAATCCCAATTATCCTAACTTAGAATAAATAAACAATTAATGAACACTGTGGTTAATCAATAATAAACCCGGCGCTCCAATTAAACAATGCAAAGTTAATCAAACCAACATCCAGATACTTATCTTTTTTACTGATTAAATCAAACACTGCAGATCCTCAATTTAAGTACCTCAGCCTTTATCTCTTCTCAAATCAAATGCCTTAGCCTTTACTGATTAAACAAAATACTGCAAGTTCTTGATTCAAATGCCTCAATCCAAATCTCAGAGTAAACTGAAAAGAACTTGTAGAATTAATCCTTTCTGAAAATGCGTGCACAAAAACCCTAATTTTTGATTAAATGTCAGAGAAACATTCGCCTGATCAAAACCTGAGCCAACTCAACCAAACCTTAGCAATCTGCCTGAACTGCTTTAAAATCAATGAAAACCCTAATTTTGTCTGACTGATAAGAAAAGTCTGTTTGACTGATTCTTACGCCAATCTGAAAAATCAGGAAAAGCCCGAAGTTGTGATTTCTTGTGGAAAAATACGAGGGCAAATTTTGGGGTACAACACCTATTATCACTCCTACTGACATTCCTACTGCCGAGTCAACCAAGACTCGAGGTAAAGGTATTCTGATTGAGCCTGTCTGGATAAAGGCACGGTCATTGACTATCCCTGAGACCTCCCAGAAAGAGATGGAGGAAATTCTAAAGATCATAAAAAGAAGCGACTACAATGTGGTCGAGCAATTGGGGAAAACTCCATCTATAATTTCCATGCTGGCTTTATTACTATGTTCTGAGGCGCATGCAAAAGCCTTGATAAAATTCCTGAAAACTGTCCATGTACCCCAAGAAACATCTGCCGATCAGTTCCAATACTGCGTAGCCAGCTTGACTGCAGATAATGGTTTAGGTTTTTCAGATGCTGATTTAACGCCAAGAGGAAGGAAGCATAATGAGGCATTGCATGTCTCAGTGGAATGCAGGGGCACAACTCTGGCTCATATCTTGGTTGACACTGGTTCTTCTCTTAATGTGTTGCCTAAAAAGGCTCTTGATAGGCTTGACTGTGAGGGATTGACATTGAAGCCAAGCAACATAGTAGTGAGGGCTTTTGAAGGCTTAAAAAGGATGGTGCATGGGGAAGTAGACATCCTCATAAAGGTTGGAACCCAAAAATTTGATTCAACCTTTTATGTAATGGATATTCGCCCTTCATATTCCTGCTTATTAGGCTGACCGTGGATCCACAATGCTGGCATTCTTACTTCTACGTTGCACCAAATGCTGAAGTATATGATTCAAGGGAAGATCATCAATGTTCATGGAGAAGAAAAGTATATGATCAGCCATCTCAATTTCTTCAGACATGTGGAATTAGATGGTGAATTTATTGAAACTCCATTCCAACACTTTGAAGAAGTCCCGCAAGATGTGGCAGTAACCAAGATTGTGTCTCAAGTTCCCAAGATTACAAGGCCTCCACTCAAGATGTCATATTTGAAGGACACCAAGGCAGTGATAGAAGAAGGTGGGTGCACTATTTGGGGACAACTCCCAGATATCCTATACAAATCTGACAAGTTTGGCCTTGGTTTCACTTCAGGTTCCCAGAAGGTTGTACGCCACGCTCGTGCTGGAGGACCACCCTTGAAGATCAGCAATCACGAAGTCAACGCGGTGGAGGATGATGAAGATGGCTACAACTTGGAGGATTGGATCTTCCCAACTGTCAGTGGAGGACTCAACAATTGGGAGGCCAGAGATTTTGTCCTGATCACTTTTATCCCACAGTAATTTGTCTTTACATTTTGTTGGATCTGTAATATTAAAACAATTCAGACTCTTAAAATCTTGTGTCTTACCCGAGGCACAATGGTCCGTTTGTAAGGGTTATTATCTTATTTCCATATGACATCAATGAATCATGGACGTTTTTGCATACAAACTTTGTGCTCGTTGTTTTTCTTGTTACATTTTTCATTTCTTTCAAAGATAGCTATACTCTTACACACACTCACACTCACAATGCATGTCTACATCCATTCGGGATCCCATGGGTAACGGTTCCGCTATGGTCTTCTGTGACTCTGAAAATCTAATCTACCAAGCCAAAGACGAAGGTGAGGAAGATTGTGAAGTACCAGGGGAACTCGCCAGGTTACTACAACAAGAAGAGAAAACCATTCAGCCCCACGAGGAACCCGTGGATACAATCAACCTAGGTACCGAAGAAGACAAAAGAGAAGTCAAGGTGGGTGCCAATCCGAAACCCAGTGTCAAGGAGTGTCTGACTCAGTTGCTACACGAGTATGTTGAGGTCTTTGCCTGGTCGTATAAAGATATGCCAAGGCTTGATGCAGATATTATGGTACATCGTCTACCTACAAAAGAGGATTGCCCACCAGTGAAACAAAAGGTTCGTCGAATGTGACCAGATATGTCGGAGAAGATTAAAGCAGAAGTCATGAAACAATTCAACGCTGGATTCTTGGCCGTCACCTCTTATCCATAATGGGTTGCCAATGTTGTTCCCGTGCCCAAAAAGGACGGCAAGGTACGAATGTGTGTGGACTACAGAGATTTGAATAGGGCAAGCCCTAAGGATGATTTCCCACTCCCCCATATTGATATTCTAGTTGACAATACGACACAACACAAAGTGTTTTCCTTCATGGACGGTTTCTCAGGCTACAACCAAATCAAAATGGCGTCCAAGGACATGGAGAAAACAACCTTTGTCACACAGTGCGACACATTTTTGCTACAAGGTTATGCCATTCGGACTGAAGAATGCTGGGGCAACCTATCAGCGTGCCATGGTAGCTTTATTCCACGACATGATACATCATGAAATAGAAGTCTATGTGGACGACATGATAGCAAGATCTCAAACAGAAGAAGAGCATCTCGATCATTTACAAAAATTGTTTGAGAGACTAAAGAAATACAAGTTGAGGTTGAACCCAAATAAATGCACGTTTGGAGTAAGGTCTGGTAAGCTCCTAGGCTTTGTCGTCAGCAATAAGGGTATTGAAGTAGATCCTGCCAAGGTGAAAGCGATACAAGAGATGCCTGCTCCTCGTACTGAGAAGGAGGTCATAGGATTCTTGGGACGTTTGAACTACATTGCCAGATTCATTTCTCACCCGACAGCTACTTGTGAACCAATCTTCAAATTATTGAAGAAAGATCAAGTAGTCAAATGGAATGATGAGTGCCAAACTGCTTTCGACAAGATCAAAGAGTACTTACAAGAGCCTCCTGCTTTGATGCCACCAGTCGATGGAAGACCATTGATCATGTATCTGACTGTTTTGGAAAATTCAATGGGGTACGTGTTGGGGCAGCATGACGAGTCTGGCCGAAAAGAGCACGCTATTTATTACCTGAGCAAAAAGTTTACCGACTGTGAAACAAGATATTCACTGCTCAAGAAAACTTAATGCGCTCTAGCATGGGCTGCTCGCCGACTAAGACAGTATATGCTGACCCATACTACCTTGTTGATATCTAAAATGGATCTAATAAAATACATCTTCGAGAAGCCTGCTCTCTCTGGGAGAATAGCGATATGGCAGATGATCCTGACGGAATATGACATACAGTATACTACCCAGAAAGAAATAAAGGGAAGTGTACTAGCTGATCACCTTGATCACCAAGCTATGGAAGACTACTAGTCCATGAAGTTCGAATTCCCAGATGAAGACATCATGATGGTAAACAACTGTGAAGAATTCAGGCCATATGACGGACCTGAACAAGGATCCCGATGGACCTTGGTTTTTGATGGGGCATATAACGCACTCGACAACGATATCGGTGTTGCACTCATATATCCTGAAGGGTGTCATACTCCTTTTACTGCAAGACTATTCTTCAATTGTACAAATAACATGACGGAATATGAAGCGTGCATCTTTGGTCTCAAAGCTGCCATAGATTTGGGGATCAAGTCCTTGAATGTATTCGGAGATTCAGCTTTGGTTATTATCCAGATCAAAGGGGAATGAGACACCAAACACTCTAACCTTATCCCTTACAAAGAACATGTTTTGACATTTCTCCCACACTTTGAGAATATTACCTTTGAGCATTTCCCACAAGAAGAAAATCAGCTAGCAGACGCACTAGCCACAATGTCATCTATGTTTAAACTGAAATGGAATAATGAGGCTCCCTAGATCACCATTGAACGAATGGATGAACCAGCACACTGTCACAAGATTAATACTGAAGAAGTAGTGGGCCAGCCTTGGTTTCACGAAGTCAATAGGTATCTCGAGGCTCAAGAATATCCAGAAGGAGCTTCAGTTAATGAGAATTTTTCCCCGCTATCATCAATAGATTTCTGGATAGGTCTGAAGATGATTATTGTGAGCTGGAAGTAACTGATAATCAAGTGTGCAAAGCCATCACTTCTAACCAAGTGAGTGAGTGGTCCATGAAGAATAAGCTTCATGCTAACAAGCTAAGTGTGAAATATGCTATCTTTTATAGAACTGGAAATGCTAACTGAGTTCCTACCAATCATACCTCAACCATCACTATTGGCTTAGGAAAGTTTATTTAAGCTGTTGGAAACAAGATGTCCACGACATCTCTCCTGTGAAAAAGTCTGCTAGCAAAAAGCTTTCTGTTAGGGTACCTGATGCCCCTCTTGATAACATTTCCTTCCATTCTATTGGGAATGCTGAAAAGTGGAAAAATGTATTTCATAGAAGAACTGCCCTTGAAAGAGAATTGGGAGATGGTGCACTAGAGTGCAAAGAAATTATGGAGCTGATATCTTCTGCTGGATTGATGAAAATTGTTACCAGGTTTGTAAAATGCTATGAGGCTCTTGTTAAGGAATTTATTGTTTATATTCCTATTGACTGTGCTGATTATAAAAGTAAGGAGTATAGAAAGGTGTTTGTTAGAGGTAGGTGTGTAGAATTTCCCCTGCTATCATCAATAGATTTCTGGATAGGTCTGAAGATGATTATTGTAAGCTGGAAGTAACTGATAATCAAGTGTGCAAAGCCATCACTGCTAACCAAGTGAGTGAGTGGTCCATGAATAATAAGCTTCCTGCTAACAAGCTATGTGTGAAATATGCTATCTTGCATAGAATTGGAGCTGCTAACTGAGTTCCTACCAATCATACCTCAACCATCACTATTGGCTTAGGAAAGTTTATTTATGCTATTGGAAACAAGAAACTGTTTGATTATGGTACTTACATTTTTTATCAGACTATTAAGCATACAGGAACATGTGCCATCAAGATGCCTATTGCCTTTCCATCCCTTATTTGTGGAATTATTCTTAATCAATATCTTGGAATTCTGAGTGGTAATGATGTAGCTTGCAAGAGGGAGTCTGCTCTGACCCTTCACTTCAAAATGTTTTCAAGAAAACATCTTCCAGACATTGTTTTGACATCTGCATCTGCTGAAAACAAGACCTTAACCAAGGATGACATGATTACTTAATTAAGGGAAGCCTTGAAAGAACTTGATGATGTGATCAGAGTTAGCTCAACAAGAAAGCTAACTTTTGAAAAGATGATCAAGGAGCTGCAGAAGGACAATAATTTTAATGATAGAGTGAGCTCTGAAGGAGGAGATTCTAGTGAGGAAAGAAGTTCTGGCTCTGCCAAGTCTACTGGTCCTGAAGACAATTATACTATTTGTTGTTTACTTGTTTGACCCATTTGTTTCTTTTTGGCACTTGTATATGCTTGACTTTTGGATTCTATGGTCTGTACCTATATTACTAATACTCTCTTGAATGCATCCTTTTATTTGGAAAATTATGACTAAAAAGGGGGAGAGAAACTGACTGACCACTAACTGAGGGTGAGCTTAATACTTGAGGGGGAGCCTCATATCTCATAAGATATTCTGACATCTTCTTATGCTAACCACTAACTGCTAACTGAGTTTTTGTTTTACTTATGCTTTGCTTATGTTGCTGCTCTGATAATGCTCTGGTAATATGCTCAAATATGTTTTAGCCAAAATTTGCTAAAAAACTCTTCATTCTCCGATACAGAAAAAGAACCCTTATCATTCTTCATCTCTTTGCTCAAAAATCTTCAAAGATGTCTCAACATCATGCATCGTCTCCCTCAAAATTTGTCAACCATCATGAGAAACTCTTCCTTGACAGAGTACTTGATGTTATTCCTCTAACAATTATCCCACCTCTTGAGAAGAAGGTCAAGAAACCTATATCGTCACCTGCAAAGAAATCCAAATACGATAAAGGTAATGCTTCAACTGCTACTGATGATAGAACGGGAGAAGAGATTGTTAATGTTGATAGAAGCATTAGAAGGCTAGTAGATAGAGTGTTAAATGAAGGTTTTGCTGAGCCTGGGATTTCTACTCCTCTTGCTCATATGCCTGCTCCAGTTGACAAAGGAAATGACCCTAAAAGTGCTGCTGAATCATCCATCTTCAGGAAAGATGCTCCTGAAAGCAAACTTGCTACTTCTGCTCTAAAAGAAGTGGAAGTTGATGTTAAACAAGATGTTGAGAAGAACTCCCCTTCTAAGGAAGATGCTCGTGGCTCTAAAGCTGCAGAAAGTTAAAATGCAGAGAATGTGGTTAATGTTGATGAGTTGTCTGACAATGAGCTCATTTCTAATGTGGTGCCTGGAATTGATAAAGGGCTAAAATCCAGGGAAGTGAAGATATGAATAGCACACCCCCTGCCAAGATAATCAAGAATAAAACCATGTATGGTCCCTCAAAGCCCGAAAGTAAAGTGGTTCCTCCGTCTAGAAAAAGAAAAGCTAGACTTGATATCTCCATAGATGATGGTGATGATGTTGTAAAGAGATCCAAAGGTAAGAAGAAAGCTGAAATGGTAGAAGAGGATAACTCTGATTATGATGTCGAGGAAGATGTCCCAGACATCTCTCCTGTGAAAAAGTATGCAAGCAAAAATCTTTCTGTTAGGGTACCTGATGACCCTCTTGATAACATTTCCTTCCATTCTATTGGGAATGCTGAAAAGTGGAAAAATGTATTTCAAAGAAGAACTGCCCTTGAAAGAGAATTGGGAGCTAGTGCACTGGAGTTCAAAGAAATTATAGAGCTGATATCTTCTGATGGATTGCTGAAAATTGTTACCAGGTTTGTAAAATGCTATGAGACTCTTGTTAAGTAATTTATTGTTAATATTCCTATTGGTTGTGTTGATCATAAAAATAAGGAGTATAGAAAGGTGTTTGTTAGAGGTAGGTGTGTAGAATTTTCCCCTGCTATCATCAATAGATTTCTGGATAAGTCTGAAGATGATTATTGTGAGATGGAAGTAACTGATAATCAAGTGTGCAAAGCCATCACTGCTAACCAAGTGAGTGAGTGGTCCATGAAGAATAAGCTTCCTGCTAACAAGCTAAGTGTGAAATATGCTATCTTGCATAGAATTGGAGCTTCTAACTGAGTTCCTACCAATCATACCTCAACCATCACTATTGGCTTAGGAAAGTTTATTTATGCTATTGGAAACAAGAAATTGTTTGATTATGGTACTTACATTTTTTATCAGACTATTAAGCATGCAGGAACATGTGCCAATCAAGATGCCTATTTCCTTTCCATCCCTTATTTGTGGAATTATTCTTAATCAATATCTTGGAATTCTAAGTGGTAATGATGTAGCTTGCAAGAGGGAGTCTGCTCTGACCCTTCACTTCAAACTGTTTTCAAGAAAACATGTTCCAGACATTGTTTTGACATATGCATCTGCTGAAAACAAGACCTTAATCAAGGATGACATGATTACTTAATTAAGGGAAGCCTTGAAAGAACTTGATGATGTGATCAGAGTTAGCTCATCAAGAAAGCTAACTTTTGAAAATGTGATCAAGGAGTTGCAGAAGGACAACAATTTTAATGATAAAGTGAGCTCTGAAGGAGGAGATTCTAGTGAGGAAAGAAGTTATGGCTCTGCCAAGTCTACTGGTCCTGAAGACAATTAGACTATTTGTTGTTTACTTGTTTGACCCATTTGTTTCTTTTTGGCACTTGTATGTGCTTGACTTTTGGATTCTATGGTTTGTACCTATATTAATGATACTCTCTTGAATGCATCCTTTTATTTGGAAAATTATGACTAAAAAGGGGGAGAGAAGCTGACTGACCACTAACTGAGGGAGAGCCTCATGTCTCATAAGATATTCTAACATCATCTTATGCTAACAACTAACTGCTAACTAGGTTTTTGTTTTACTTATGCTTTGCTTATGTTGCTGCTCTGATAATGCTCTGGTAATATGCTCAAATATGTTTTAGCCAAAATTTGCTCAAAAACTCTTCATTCTCCTATACAGAAAAAGAACCCTTGTCATTCTTCATCTCTTTGCTAAAAAATCTTCAAAGATGTCTCAACATCATGCATCGTCTCCATCAAAATCTATCAACCATCCTGAGAAACTCTTCCTTGACAGAGTACTTGATGTTATTCCTCTAACAATTATCCCACCTCTTGAGAAGAAGGTCAAGAAACCCATATCGTCACCTGCAAAGAAATCCAAAGACGATAAAGGTAATGCTTCTACTGCTACTGATGATAGGACGGGAGAAGAGATTGTTAATGTTGATAGAAGCATTAGAAGGCTAGTAGATAGAGTGTTAAATGAAGGTTTTGTTGTGCCTGGGATTTTTACTCCTCTTGCTCATATGCCTGCTCTGGCTGACAAAGGAAATGACCCTAAAAGTGCTACTGAATCATCCATCTTCAAGAAAGATGCTGCTGAAAGCAAACTTGACAAACTTGCTACTTCTTCTATAAAAGAAGTGGAAGCTGATGTTGAACAAGATGTTGAGAAGAACTCCCCTTCTAAGGAAGATGCTCGTGGTTCTAAAGCTGCAGAAAGTTAAAATGCAGAGAATGTGGTTAATGTTGATGAATTGTCTGACAATGAGCTCATTTCTAATGTGGTGCCTGGAATTGATAAAGGGCTAAAATCCAGGGAAGTGAAGATATGAATAGCACACCCCCTGCCAAGATAATCAAGAATAAAACCATGTATGGTCCCTCAAAGCCCGGAAGTTAAGTGGTTCCTCCCACTAGAAAAAGAAAAGCTAGACTTGATAGCTTCATAGATGATGATGATGATGATGTTGTAAAGAGATCCAAAGGTAAGAAGAAAGCTGAAATGGTAGAAGAGGATAACTCTGATTATGATGTCGAGGAAGATGTCCCGAACATCTCTCTTGTGAAAAAGTATGCAAGCAAAAAGATTTCTGTTAGAGTACCTGATGACCCTCTTGATAACATTTCCTTCCATTCTATTAGGAATGCTGAAAAGTAGAAAAATATATTTCAAAGAAGAACTGCCCTTGAAAGAGAATTAGGAGCTAGTGCACTGGAGTGCAAAGAAATTACAGAGCTGATATCTTCTGATGGATTGATGAAAATTGTTACCAGGTTTGTAAAATGCTATGAGACTCTTGTTAAGGAATTTATTGTTAATATTCCTATTGGTTGTGTTGATCATAAAAATAAGGAGTATAGAAAGGTGTTTGTTAGAGGTAGGTGTGTAGAATTTTTCCCTGCTATCATCAATAGATTTTTGGATAGGTCTGAAGATGATTATTGTAAGATGGAAGTAACTGATAATCAAGTGTGCAAAGTCATCACTGCTAACCAAGTGAGTGAGGGGTCCATGAAGAATAAGCTTCCTGCTAATAAGCTAAGCATGAAATATGTTATCTTGCATAGAATTGAAGCTGCCAACTTAGTTCCTACCAATCATACCTCAACCATCACTATTGGCTTAGGAAAGTTTATTTATGCTATTGGAAACAAGAGACTGTTTGATTATGGTACTTACATTTTTGATCAGACTATTAAGCATGCATGAACATGTGCCATCAATATGCCTATTGCCTTTCCATCCCTTATTTGTGGAATTATTCTTAATCAATATCTTGGAATTCTGAGTGGTAATGATGTAGCTTGCAAGAGGGAGTCTGCTCTGACCCTTCACTGTAAACTATTTTCAAGAAAACATGTCCCAGACATTGTTTTGACATCTGCATCTGCTGAAAAGAAGACCTCAACCAAGGATGACATGATTACTTAATTAAGGGAAGCCTTGAAAGAACTTGATGATGTGATCAGAGTTAGCTCAGCAAGAAAGCTACCTTTTAAAAAGATGATCAAGGAGCTGTAGAAGGACGACAATTTTGATGATAGAGTGAGCTCTGAAGGAGGAGATTCTAGTGAGGAAGGAAGTTCTGGCTCTGCCAAATCTACTGGTCCTGAAGACAATTAGACTATTTGTTGTTTACTTGTTTGACCCCTTTGTTTATTTTTGACACTTGTATGTGCTTGACTTTTTGATTCTATGATATGTACCTATATTACTGATACTCTCTTGAATCCATCCTTTTATTTGGCAAGTAATGACTAAAAAGGGGGAGAGAAACTGACTGACCACTAACTGAGGGGGGAGCTTAATACTTGAGGGGGAGCCTCATGTCTCATAAGATATTCTGACATCTTCTTATGCTAACAGCTAACTGCTAACTGAGTATATGTTTTACTTATGCTTTGCTTATGCTGCTGCTCTGATAATGCTCTGGTAATATGCTCAAATATGTTTTAGCCAAAATTTGCCAAAGGGGGGAGTTTGTAAGTGTTTGTTGGTGGAAATTTTGGTAAAAAATGACTTGATAATATTTTGTTAAATGTCTTGACATTTGAGGCAAATTATTTTGAATGATGTCAAAGCAGATGTCTTGACACCTGCCTCCTGAGCTGAACGAACTTCATATCTGGTTTAAGTTTTCTGTTTCCTGTTTTTATACGCGTCATTATTCAGGATTTGCGACTCATAGGTTGCAAAAAATATGGATGAATATTTTTCTATTTGCATTATCTTTATGGATTATATCTTGGTCTATTTTCATGGAAATATTCAAAAGATTGAACTATTTGTTTTTCAGCCCAAGCCCACTACTGCGCCTTTATAAGGACTTGCATTCTTATTCGTATGACTGCAACTTTTGAAGAAGAATATATTCCTTCTATTTTAGAAGTCTAAGTCTTTTAATTGCAATACACTCTAGTATTGATTTAATACTTGAGTTGTTATTTGAGTTGTTAATTGTGGATCATTCATAAGCTTTTAAGTATTGAATGATTGAAGTCTTTATAAATTAATAATTATGTTGTTCTTCACTGTTAGTGATTGAGGGGGTTTGAGGAGGACCTCATACCTAGGTGTGTCTTAGATAGAAGTATAGCACAAATAGTAATTAAGTGATTAGATCGTAAACTGATTGTTTATTGAGGATCTATAAATTGATACTATTTAATGGACTTGTCTCTGGCTTGATAGCCCCTATAGTAGGTGTTGTTGTACACTAAACTAGATTAACAATCTTTTATGGTTTTACTGCTTTTATTATTGTTGCACTTTATATTGTCCTCAAATATTTGTGTCGTGATATATCTTTCGACATCACATATCTAATACCAGAATTTCATATTTCAATAAAGCTAAATCCTAGCGGACTAGCATATATTTCTTGAAAGAAATTTAAACAAAATGGCTTTCTTACAACTTGTTCATAATTCTGTAAAAGTATTTATTTATATGCCTAATGACTTCTAATACTATTCTATAATACTATTTTCTTATAATAACACTATTAAATAATTCATAGTAAAATTTATTTATAATACTATTCAACCATATTACTACTATTTTCTTACATACTATTCATTCTACATATTTTGAGATATAAGTAATTTCACACACACTTAAAAGGCTATATGACAAATGACTTCAGCCCCCCTCGCTATCAAGACACATGAATTCCACTAAATACTTGTAATATTCCATTCTTTTTTTTTTATGCACAGCTCACATGCATGCACATACATGGTTATGCACGTGCATGGTTATCATTCATATTTATGCTAGGATATAAATCATTAAGTACATATAACTTATAATTCATTGTTTACATATTCATATATAGAATGACATCTTAAAACTTATCAATTGATGAATATCTCTATTTTTAATGTTTTGTTTGAGTGTTTTGAAGGTAGGAGAAGGAAGGACGGTCGAAAACGAACTTTTAAAGATATATAAAAAAATATTTGATATTTTTTAAAAGAATGATAAAAGATATTAATAATTACTAAATTTTTAATTTTTATAATACTATAACAATATAAAATATATTTAAAAAATTTATATAACCCTTTAAAATCCTCAAAAATTCTGATTAAATATAAATTATGAGTTTTTTAAATTAAAAATATTTGATGTTATGAATAAAAATAAGAATTTTTTTTTGCAATAATCAGGTATTAAATTTTTTTTCCGCAAATAACCATGTTTCAGAAAAAAAAATACGCAAATAATCATGTTTCAGATAACTCCCCAAAGGAGGAGTCATCTCACTTGGCGCCTACACCTATTTTTTAAGGGGAGACGCCATCTCACTTGTCGCCTAGGTGCTTAGGGCTTGCCCTAAGCCAAGTGAGATGGCGCCTTAGTGCATTTCTAGGATAATTTTCGCGTTTTTTTTTCAATCCGATGCGTTGCGTATTCGATATAGGATCAACAAAATTGACTTTTTATTTACAAAAAATGATTACACCCATAAGTATTACATAAAAAAACAGATTAAAAAAAAACAGATTAATCAGTGGTCCCCCGGAATCCGGTAATGACCCCCGGTTCTGCATCCCCGTCCTCACCTTTCCCGTGCTGGGTGTCGTCGCGTTTCCTGTTGTGGCAGGATCAATGATCCAACAAAGTCAATGCGTTCCGGATCCATGAAATCAGTCAGATCTCCATATCTAGAAGATCCGCTTTGGTACAGTCGGTT
This sequence comes from Vicia faba, assembly GCA_948472305.1. Taxonomy (NCBI): domain Eukaryota; kingdom Viridiplantae; phylum Streptophyta; class Magnoliopsida; order Fabales; family Fabaceae; genus Vicia; species Vicia faba. Next base: position 80,059,217 of record OX451737.1, on the reverse strand, counting down.
ACCCATACCCTAAAAGTTTAGTCGTGTTGGCGGTGGATGGGGTTCCATGGTGGGTCTGTAGCATTGATCGTTTGAGTACGGGGGATAGAAAGGAAACGGATCTTGGGGTGTTTGGTATTGAGGATGTTGGATGATTTGGTGATATTGTGGTTGATGGTAAGTTGGGTCGGTTGGTTCATAATCTTCTGACATTCCCAGATCAGGGCTAAGGCTGGATGTTGAGGGGCCCATATTGGGATATACAGAAGACTGAAATTGCGTGTGGGGTATGCGGGTGTGTTGGTATTATGATTGGAATTGCGGTTAGGTGTGAGGCATATGAGGGTATTGGTACTGAGGTGGTGATTGTGGTTGTTGTGGGGCATTTGGGTGTAATTGTGTTGTGGTGGCGACTGTGGTTGGGTGTTTGTGATTCTGTTTTGTCTGGGGGGTTGGTGGGAGGTTGATGTGTGTTGGGTTTGTTGTTGGGTAAACGAGGGTTGTGCCCATTGTGTTTGTGGGTCAACCAAATACCTTGGATGAGACACGTGCATTTCAGGGTTACTAACCGACCTGTACCAAGATAAATATTGATCCCTGTGTCGCATATTACCATGATTGAGGAAAATTTGGAATTGCAAGACATGTCGGTGACGCCTCTGCCACATCTTACACCATTCTGGAGCAAAGTCTTTCCAGTTGGTAAGACCCCACTGGGCGTCGACCCTTTTGATATGCCACGGGGACAAACAAGTCGATCACTGGGTATATCTTGATGCATTCTGAACTGCATCTTCACACGGTCGCTGTGGTGCATCTCCACAACATTGAACCGTATGATTGCAGTCTTGGCGCTCCAAATTGCTGCATCCTCAAGGTTTGGTTCATGGTCCAAACCCAAATATGGTCTCTAGACAAACTGCATATAAAATTAAATCAGGTTAATGAAAACGTAATATATAAATAATTTAAAAGTTGAAAGGTACGACGTACATCATCCGGGCCTAGGTGATCCAATAGATTGCGGTATAGTGCAACATTGAATCTTGGATTCTTGCGGTAATCCATACCCCTCACGCAATACCTAAAGGAAATGAAAAATATTTTATTTTTAGCATATATTTGGTGAAGAGATGAACAGTAATAAATGATATAACTTGATGACTTACTTTGTTGCCTACGGGAAAACAAATGTGTTGTTGTTGACGGGGTTTAGGGACTCCATCCTCTACCAACCCTAGGCTTGAAGTAAAAAAGTGCAGCCATAAAATGTACATTTTTCCTTGATTGCATTTTTGCACAAGGAACTGTATAGGTGGGATAAAACAGCAGAACCCCAACTATACTTTCTAGTTTTTTCGAAATCTCTAAGTAAATTTAAATACATAAAATTTACACTATTTCCCGTACTTTTGGGAAGTAAAAAGGTTCCAAATAGTATCATTAGATAAGTTCTAGCTTTTATTACCCTGTCTTGCTCGGAGGAATTTTCCGTTTAATTCCAAAGTTGCATAATGATTTTTAAGCTCAGTTAGTAGTATACCTTGACCTCTCGCACCACCACCTTCAACCATATCCCTGCCCAACAATTCTTCACACAAAATTGGGTTGTTGAACCGACCCGTTAACGGTCTTACCGTCGACAGGGAGACTCAGTAATATGTACACATCCTCTAGCGTGACGGTACATTCACCTATTGGTAGGTGAAATGTATGGGTCTCTGGTCTCCATTTTTCCAACATTGCAAGTATGAACTTTGAATCAATTTTGCAGTTGGAGATCTTTATAACATGTCTGAAACCTGCGTATTCCAGATATAGTACGATAAATGGGTCGGGAGCCAGGTAGTTGTGAGACCGGATTCTGAATCTTTTGGTATCCTGAGTTAATAATGTAAAGGTGTAAGATTAAGTAAGATGAACAAAGCATTACCAGAAGTATAAAAAATGTATAACTATAAAAGAAACTTACAAATGCTGCAATGGTGTCCCTTGTGCCTCTGTGAGAATCGCCCATTGTGAGAAGAGACATTGTTGAAAATGCCTGAGATTATGAAAGACTTAGAAATTGTAAGAGATTATGAAAGACTTTGTAGCAGAGAGTGAGACGATTGTGGGTGCAAGAGAAGTATGTTATGCTATATATTTATAGGCAAAAAAAAATCATAGAGTAAGTTAGGTGGTAGTTGGTGCATGCATGCATGATAAGTGTCACTCTTACAGTGAAGGCGCAGACTAGGTGGCAGCCTTGGAGAAGCCATGCCTTAATGCATGTAACACTATTGGAGGTGATGGGAGGAGACTTACAGGTTACAGTGTAGATGCAGAGTAGGCGCACGCTAGGTGGCAGCCTTGGAGAAGGCATCTCTGCATGCATGTAACACGATTGGACATTAAGGGAGGCGCCATTGGACTTGGCGAAAGAGTACAAAAATGAAATGTGTCGCCATCCCCATTGGCGAATAAGAGGTGGCATGGGTTGCAGAGTAGGAGCAGGCTAGGTGACAGCCTTGGAGAAGCCATGCCTTAATGCATGTAACACTATTGGAGGCGGTGGGAGGAGACTTACAGGTTACAATGTAGGTGCAGAGTAGGCGCATGCTAGGTGGCAGCCTTGGAGGTTACAACCTTAGTTAATTCAAATTCAGTATGACTTATTTAGTCTTACATTTATCAAAATATTGATTCACTTAATCTGTCAAACCTTCCAACCTTCAAACCTTCAAATAATCAAACCTTTAAACCTTCAAACAATCAAACATACAAACCTTTGAATAACTCATAAACTTCAAACCTTTCAACCTTCCAACCTTCAAACCTTCAAACAATCAAACATAAAAACCTTCGAATAACTCATAAAATTCAAACCTTCCAACCTTCAAACCTTCAAACAACCATACGCAATGGCCTCTGCACCCCAATATGTCATCAGTGCACATTTCAACGGTGAGACATACATTTATCCCACCTATGGGTTTTTGTTTAGAGACACAGACAACATCCAATTTCTTTTAAACGGGAAAACCAATTTCTCGTACTTCAAAAAACGATTGGAGGCCAAACTTGGACGAGGCCCGGTGACACAAATATTTTATCAGAATCTAGTTTTTTTGGTAACAACCAAATAATATTTTATAAGGTTGAGGTTCAAGATGACGAGGATCTTCAGAATATGTTTTCCAGTCATGTGTATTCTGGGTATGACTCTATTGAGTTGTACATTATGTTGCGAGAGCCTCAGGTGACACAAGTGGTTAATCCTTTAGAGACCAAATAAGCAGAGGTAGATGCCGTTGATGATGAAGAAGAAGATGACGAGTTAGAGTTTGATGAAATGGTGAATGATTATTCCGAAGACGATGGGATACCTGGTATTCTTGCAAACTAGATCTACACACCACCTCCGCACATGACAAACTTCAACATGGGCGAAGATGAACCGTCTTCTGATTTATTTTTCAATCCGTATATGCAGTCGGATGAAAACTTAAAAGAGAAGGACAAGTTTCGTAACAGAGAAGAATGCATCAGAGCCATAAAAAAATTCCACATGCTCAACTCGGTCGATTTTAAGGTGGACCGTGTAAACCCATAAAGGTACAAGATCAAGTGTGTCCACCCTGATTGTATGTTCAAGCTCACTGCATCATACATATTAAGAGGTGATTGCTGGGTCATAGGTTCCATGTCTACCCACACTTGTGTCAGTTCTACCCAATCACAGGACCATCGAAAACTTAATTACAATCTCATTTGTCAAGAAATCCTACCACTCGTCAGCAATGACCCATCTTTGAAGGTGAAAACCATCATCTCCCAAATCACTACGGTTTTTAACTATACTCCGTCTTACTGTAAGGCGTGGTTAGCAAAGACCAAGGCGATTGAAAAGGTGTGCGGAAACTGGGAGGAGTCATACCAAGAACTTCCTCGCTACCTGAATGCACTCAAGACTTATTCTTCGGGTACTGTTTACATTCTGGAAACAGTGCCAGCATACGCCCAAGATGGTAGTCAACTAAACGGAAAGGGAATATTCAGTCGAGTGTTTTGGGAATTTCAAACTTGCATCACAGGGTTTGCATCATGCAAACCAATTATACAAATTGATGGGACTTGGTTGTATGGGAAATATAAAGGCACGTTACTGATGGCAGTTGCACAAGATGGCAACAACAACATTTTCCCAATTGCCTTTTCCCTAGTCAAGGGGGAGACCGATGGTGCTTGGAGCTTTTTTCTGAAAAACCTGCGAACACACATGGCTCCTCAACCATATCTCTGTTTGATCTCGGACAGACATGCATCCATTGAAGTGCCTACAATAATCTTGCAAACGGTTGGCATGACCCTCCTTCTGCGCATGTCTATTGCGTTAGACATATCGTCCAAAATTTCACGAGGGAGATCAAGGACAAAACACTAAGGAAAACAGTTATGAATGCAGGACATGCATTGACACAACCCACGTTTAAATATTACCGTAACGAGATCCATTTGTCAAATCCGGAAGCCGGTAGGTAGATCGACAATATTCCGGTGGAAAAATGGACTAAGTCATATGACAATGGCCAAAGATGGGGGCACATGACAAAAAATCTAATTGAATCGATGAATGGGGTATTCAAAGGCATACGAAACCTCCCGATCACTGCTTTGGTAAAATCTACGTATTTTAGGATGGCTTCGTTGTTTGCTAAAAGAGGTGAAATGTAGAATGCGGTGTTGCAATCTGGACAACTATGGAGTGAAAGCTGCATGAAGTACATTAAGGCAGAAAGTGCCAAAGCCAACACTCATATGGTTATACGGTTTGACCGACACAGCCACAACTTCATTGTGAAAGAGACAATCGGCCACAACGAGGGCCTGCCAAGACAAGAATATAGGGTTGTACTACCTTCTCGTTGGTGCGATTGTGGCAAGTTTCAAGCCTTTCGTATGCCTTGCTCTCACGTCATTGCCGCTTGTGCTTATACCCATCAAGACGCGCTACAACTTCTGTCACACATTTACAAATCTGAAACGTTGCTCAACATTTACAACAACCGCTTTCCTTTGGTAGCAAAACCAGATTATTAGCCTGCATACGACGGTGAAATAGTGTGGCACAATGACCAAATGCGAAGGAATAAGAAGGGTCGTCCCAAAAGTAAGCGCATCACAACCGAAATGGACTCCTTTGACAAGCTGGAAAGAAAGTGTGGTTTATGCCGTCAGGTCGGACACAATCGCAAAAATTGTCCCAATCGGGCGTCTGCCTCGACCACATAAAAATTGTATTACGTAAAATCTTTCCTTAATTATGTTGTAAACATTAGGGTTTTTCGTTAACAGTATTTGCTACAATAAACATTACGTGTACAAGAAAAAAAAACACGATATTTCGTCTACGAAATTACAACTGTTAAAACAATTTCATCTGACCCATGCATCATCAACATTACGTCGTTGTCTGTTTTGACTTCCTCCAACCATACATTAGGTCTTCCTGTCGCATGTGAGGTTGTTGTTCGTCTTCGTTGGATCCTTCGAATTTCCCCCCCTCCACAATGTCTCCATCTAGCCATCACATCAACTCCCGCTTCAGACGCTCCATGGAGTGAATGTGCCAGAATTTCATTTTCATCGCAGGTTTCGTGGCGGAGAAGATAACGTAACCATCTCTGGTAAAAATCATGGGCGATATCATGACGCAAATAACAGAGTAAAAAATAATAAAATAGTGCGAGAAAGTGTGAGAAATGACGGAGAAACGGACAAATTATTTATAAAAACAACATTTTTCCCTAGGAGCCAAGTGAGATGGCGCCTCCTCTCACTTTTAAAGTGCATGCACCATCTCACTTGGCTAAAAGAGAGAGGAGGCGCTAAGTGAGATGGCGCCTAGGGAAAAAATCTTGGTGGAGGCGCCAAGTGAGATGGCTCCTCCTTTGGGGAGTCATCTGAAACATGGTTATTTTCGTAATTTTTTTCCGAAACGTGGTTATTTGCGAATTTTTTTAATACCTGGTTATTCAAAAAAAAAATTCTAAAAATAACTCTCAAAATTTATTTCAACCAAAATCATTTTTTTTACTCAATCTTTCTTTTTTTCTCCAAACCCTTCCATCCCTTCCTATTCAAACTTCTAAAGAAACTCTGATGGTATATTTGAATTAATGAAAATAAATAAAATGAAATAAATAAAGTGAAATGATGTTATATTCTATTTAGTTTTTGATCGTACCTGATCAGAATTAGACTGTCACAGCTGGTTTTGAATTGGATTTGAAGGAGATGGGGGGGGGGTACCTACAAGACACTCCGATGACAAAGTGAGAGATGGAATGAGCAGGAAAGTAAGTATGTAGGTGTGAATGAATGAATACCTGACCCTCTTGAAATAAAGAGTATTTATAGCCTCCAGCGCTAGGCCAAGGTCCCTTTATTGGGCTGACCAAACAGGCCCAACAAAGGGACTGCCAGGTTCTATGTGAGTAGTGGGGACCTGCACGTGGTCCCCCTACCTAGATGATGCTCTCCGCAGAATAGGGAGGGTAAAGACGCGATCTTCCCGGGACCCTGAGGACTCCGAGACATCCGGAGAGGTTGAAAGTCTGCCCTACGAGGAGGGTACTCGAGCAGGGCTTAGATTGGGATGTTCCTCATCTGGGGAGTCCCTCGTCGGGGATGTTCTTCGCGGGCACTGGTGGGCGTGGTCGTATTCGACCGGTCATCCATGACCGGGTGTGCTCGGAGGATCTAATGCTCAGCATGATACGTTGTAAAGCTTGGATTGGGCCACGGGCAGGCCCAGTCCAGAACAGGATCCCCCCGAGTCGTTGCTCCTGGTACAGGAGTTATGACTTGATTCTAGTTCTCTCTTTCGCGAGACTCGCTTGCGTGATGCATGGATTTTCAACCGGGGAGAAGAGACATCGTCCGGTTTGTGATTTTCCTCGTGCAGCGATCGAGGAGTGTTTGAGGAGCACTTGTGGGGACGCGTCAATTAGACATGTGGTGCGGCTCTTGGAAACCATAATGCCGCCCTAGGGAATAGGGCCATCATTATCTATGCGAGTAGACGTCGAGGACGGGGGCGGTTTGTGGTTCCCCGACACGACGTCTCATATTCCACGTCATCTCTATAAATAGGGCTCCAGGGCCCATAGTTCGTTTTCACCTCTTCACGCTTCTCATATTTTCTCTGCTTTCAATCTCGTGAGTCTTCCTAGCGTCGCTGAAACCGCCGCGCCATTTGCTGTCTGATCATTTCCACCACCGTCGCTCTTCAAATCTTCTTCCAAGTAAGTGTTTTCTCCCTTTGATTTCTCGTGTTGTAAATAGATTTGATGGCGTTTTAGTGGTAGAATCTTGTGTCTGGGGATTGTGCCTGATAAATTTAAGTGCGTTGGGCGCCTGATTCATGGTTGTGCCCGAGACATTTATAAGTTTAGACATACGGTTTATGATCGTGCCCACGATACTCATGTGTTTGGCTAGTAGATTTATGAACCTGGTCGGGAGATACATCGTTTCGTTAGTATGTAGGATAAATCTTGGTCGGGAGATTCATCATTTCATTAGTATGTAGGCTAGTTTTCCCCGTAGTATTCCTGTACCGGGCCAGCAACATTATGAACTTGGTCGCGGGATTCATCCTTCGCTTGTGATATTCATGCTATGCTCGCGTCTTTCATGATTGATACACGTCCACCGCTGAGGTTGGTGTTTGGTCGAGGTCTACTTATTCCTCGTTTTTCGTGTGAATGGTCGTAGACTCGGTCTGAGTGTTTCTTACTTCTCCCCATCTTTGTGGTGAAAAGGTGGATTTGCTGTCGAATTCACCGGTTTCCTGTACTTTGCAGGTAAATGGCTGACATTCCTGAGTCCTCGAGGCATAACGATGTCGAGGAAACAAGCGCAGCAGAGGAAACTATCACCCTGGTCGACACCGTCGATGACCTAACTTTGGATTGGGTCGATGCTGAACCCCGGGGAATAGCTTCGGTCTATAGCCTTTCCAATAGACAAGCTTATACTATTGTCGAGTATGGCGGTGGTCAAGAGAGATTTCGAAGGAACTTCAAGATTATGAGGCCGACGAGGGATGCCCGCATCTGTTTGGAGTTTATACAAGCTGCATTTCCCATGTACGAGATCGTATTTAGAGATCTCGGGCTCCGGTTTCCCTTCAATGACTTCCAGGTCGGAGTGTTCAACCATCTGAACCTGGCCCCCTCCCAACTCCATCCTAATGCGATTGCCTTTCTCCGGGCATTCGAACTCACCTGTCGCTTCTTGAGGATTGGGGCGACGATTCCCCTGTTCTTCAGGGTTTTTTACTTACAACGGCAGTCCCGAGGAGGGAAGCATAACTGGATGTCCCTTAAGCAGTCGAAGATACTGTTTAGGATGTATATGGATTCCGTGCGAGATTTTAAGGACAAGTGGTATATTTTTCAACCATCTACCCAGACGGTCGTAGATTCGCTGTTCGAACCGGCCACTGTGGTAGACGAGGATGGGGAATCGTGTTTGGACGCTGAGCGTAATCCCGAGGTCGGGTGAGTCTCTAGGTTTCCCATTCACTGGTGTTCGGGCCATTACGACCATGGTCCTGGATACTACCACACTCCTGCTGGGGGTATGAGTGTTGAGGACGAGGAAGCTTATGGCGTCCTGAACAAGTTTGTTGATGGCTTCTTTCCTGCTCGGTAGGTTACGAGGGAAGGGGACGCCGTTCTTGATGAGGATGGCTATCCGATGTTTGAGGCGCGCTCGATCAATACCAAGGCGCTCGTCGAGTGCCAATATTACGGGTAAGCCGTAGACCTCTTAGGTTTCTTGCTTTGCTCTATTGACATCCCTCTTTAATTGCTTTCTTTAATGTACGTAGCTAACCCAAGTACGCTTCCTTTGCAGGTCACATTGCGGAGCATCGCGAAAGGTTGCTGAAGTTAACCCAGGACAAGAAAATTAGCAAGATATTGGTGAGGCCGCAATAAGCCACGCGGATGGGCCCGCCTCCTGACTCGGGCAGGGAAGGATCCAGTGGGTCATCGGGTTCCCTGGACGTCAAGCGCCAATCTGCTCTGATCAGTAAGAAGTAGAGTCGACCAGATGACGGGGTCGAAGTGACCGATGGAGGTGCGGGTGCCCGGGCCTTCAGCCTGCCACCCTGCTTCATGGAGAAGGACTTCTTCGAGGGGTTTCCCTTGTCCATATCCGACAACGAGGACGACATCATCAGGCGGTTCGACAAGGAAAGTCGGAGGAAGCACCTCGTTGCCAGTATGGTCGGTGTGGTGAAAATGGCCAAGATGGCGGTTGTCCTCGTGGGGGAAGGATCGGACTCCATGGATTGGGTCAGAGAGCTGGAGTCAGAGAAGGCGGATCTTACGGCCAAGTCCCGTAAATTGAAGGTTGCCCTCGAACGCTCCGAGGAAATGTTTCGCGAGCAGTCTGATGTGTTGTCGGGGGAGAAGGAAAGGGCCGACAGGGCTCTCGAGGAAAGAGATTTCCTTCAGCTTGATAAGGAACGGTTGGAGAGCGACAACCAGTGGTTGTCGAGAAAGGTCGAGGACCTGAAGGCCGTTATGCTGCCCGTTGAGGACGAGCCAGAGGGGATGGCTGACTTGTGTACGCGCTCTGATTTTATTACCCGCATTTAACTCCTAGAGTCAGACTGCGTTGGCGCTTTGGCCGATGGGTTTGAGGCTGCGGTGAGTCAGCTATCCGTTCTAAATCCGGGTTTGAACACTGAAGAGGCTGAAGTTCTATCCCAAATCGTTGATGGCCAGGTTGTGCCTCCCCCCGACTCTCCTGACATCGACATCAGCACTCCGGGGACTGATTGATACTTTGTTGGTGTTTGGGTCTGCGCGCCCGTTTATTGTTTTTTTGGGGCCTGCGTGCCCGTATTTGTTTTTGGGGCCTGCGTGCCCGTATTATTCTTAGTTTTTTGGTCGTCGTGCCTAGACTGTGATTTCGGATATCGTCGGCCCTTGTGGTCGGTATATTATTAATCCTTGTTTATGATTGCCTGTTCCACGGATGTTTTGTTTGCAATTATCTGATAGTATTTTAGGTATATGCTCGACTGTTATTTTGATAATGAATTCTTGGCGAAGTTTGTGTTCGAGTGGAGATATCCGTTCGACCCCCGTGACAGTTTGACGCACTTCGAAATGTGTCGAATGTGCGGAGTGGAATCCGCATGTCGGGTGTATGGCCGCGATTGGGGTCCTACACCCGCGGCATGAACTGCCCATCGCGAGCTGGGTGTTCTGCCATGTGGGGTACTTCGACAGTGGAGCTCGATCGAGGTGTCCCTGCCGGGCATGTACGTTCGGTTCATCAGAGTGAACGACAATATGCCCTTGTTGGTTGGTAGGTCGGGTCCGTACCTCGACTCGCCTACGTGATCGAGATTTTTCCCTTTGTCGACTAAAGGTGAATATTCAACGGCGAAAGTCCACATTTGGTGATGGCTTTAGCTATAGTATTGTTTCAGCTTTGCAACATTCTAGGGTCGTGGTAATGGTTCTCCATTTAATTGCTCGAGATAATATGCTCCGGTGCCCGTAGCGCCCTGGACGCGATAAGGTCCCTCCCAGTTTGCGGCCAATTTTCCTTCGCGGGAATCTTTCTGGTTTCTTCGCAAGACTAGGGTGCCGACCTGGAATTCGCGTCTGATGACCTTGTCTTCGTGGCGTAGGGCTACTCGTTGTTTCAAAGTGGCCTCGCGCAGGGTTGCTCCCGATCGGATTTCCTCGACCAGGTCGAGCTCATCCCTCATGGCCTCGTTGTTCATTTCCTCGTCAAGAGGCACCTCTGTTCTCCTAGATGGATCCATGATCTCTACGGGGATGACCGCCTCGGTGCCATAGGTTAGTCGGAATGGATTCTCACCCGTCGTCGAATGGGACGTGGTGCAGTAAGCCCACAGAACGCTATGTAGTTCCTCGACCTACCCCCTTTTTGCTTTGCCCAATCTGCGCTTGAGTCCTCGTAGGATGACCCTGTTGGCGGCCTCGGCTTGCCCGTTGGTTTGGGGATGCTCGACTGAGGTGAAATGTTGTTTGGTTCCGAGTTTGGCGAAGAAGCTTCGGAAGCCTTGGTCGGTGAATTGGGTACCGTTATCTGCGATTAGCGCCTGCGAGATTCCAAACTGGGCGAGGACGTTTCGTTTGTAAAAGCGGAGGATATTATGGGAGGTGATTTTCGCAAGGGCCTCGGCCTCTATCCACTTTGTAAAGTAATCCGCGGCCACGATGAGGAACTTATTTTGGTACGTTCCTTGCACGAATCGTCCGAGGATGTCCATCCCCCACCAGGCAAATGGCCACGAGGATGACAATATATTCAGCTCGTGTGGGGGGGCGAGATGCATGTTGGCGTGCCTTTGGCATTTGTCGCATCTCTTGACATGGTCTTTTGCGTCTTGTTGCATTTTCGGCCAGTAGTACCCCGCTCGTAGAGCCTTCATTGTTAGGGATTTGCCACCCATGTGCTGGGCGTTAATACCTTCGTGTATTTCCCTTAATATCTCGGGGACTGTGGATTCGTCGACGCACTTCAAGAGTGGGATGGAAAATCCCATGCGATATAGTTTGTGCTCGATCACCATGTAGGAGCATGCTCGTCGTTTGGTCGCGACTGCTTCTGTTCAGTCCGGGGTGAGTTCCCCCCTTGTTAGGAAGTTAAACATCGGGGTCATCCAGCACGAGCTGTCTCCGATGGCGTTTACCTCGGGTGGAGTCGAGGTTTTTTCGATGCTCGGGCGAGATAGGGATTCTTGTATGACGGATTTGTTTCCGTATTTCTTTCTCGTGCTTGCGAGCTTCGAAAGTATATCGGCCCTTGTGTTTTGCTTGCGCGGTACGTGCGAAATTTCTGCTCGGTCGAACTTTTTCATGTACTCTTTGGATAAGTTTAGGTATTCAACGAGGCTGTTGTTTTTAGCCTAGTATCCTCCTTGGACTTGGGACGCGACGAGTTGAGATTCAGTGAAGATTTGTACCTCACGGGAACCTAGGTCCTCGGCTAGTCTTAGACCCGCGAGCAGGGCCTCTTATTCCGCTTGGTTGTTCGAGGTCGGAAAGGAGAGGGTGAGTGAATGCTCGACCACCACACCTTCCTCGTTCTCTAGGAGGATCCCGGCGCCACTCCCGGACGAGCTAGACGCTTCGTCGATGAAGATGATCCACTTGTGCTCTTTTCCTGCGGGGGGTTGTGAGCGGTCTTCTCTGTGACAAAATCGGCCAAAGCTTGTGCCTTTAAGGATTTCCTGCTCTCGTATTGGATGTCGAACTCAGAAAGTTCCAAGGACCATTTCAGCATTCCACCTGCCATGTCTGGGCGACCCAGGAGCTGTTTTACGGGCTGGTCCGTTTGCATTACAATTGTGTGCGCGAGAAAATAGTGTCTGAGCCTTCTCGCTGAGTTGACGAGGGTCAGAGCTACCTTCTCTATCTGTTGGTATCTAACCTCGAGCCCTTGAAGCGCTTTGCTCGTGAAATAGACGGGTTTTTGTCCGTCGGGCGTCTCGCAAATGAGGGATGCACTGACGGCTTCGACCGCGACGGCCAGGTACAGGAACAAAGGTTCCCTGTCGACTGGTCGTGATAACACAAGCGGTTGAGATAGACTTTGTTTAAGATGGAGCAGCGCCTGCTCGCATTCCTCGGTCCATTCGAAGGCTGCTTCCTTGCGAAGGAGCTTGAAGAAAGGGAGGGCGTGTTGAGCGGATTTTGCAACGAAACGGGATAACGAAGTGAGCATGCCATTCAGGACTTGTATGGATTTCTTCGATGTGGGTGTGGGGAGGTCGAAGAATGCCTGACATTTGTCGGGGTTGGCTTCGATTCCTCGTTCTGTCAGGTAGAAGCAGAGGAATTTACCCGCCTTGACCCCGAACGTGCACTTCTCGGGGTTAAATCTCATTTTGCATTGCCTCGCTTGAGCAAAGACTTCCCTGAGGTGAGCGGCGTGGTCGGTGTCTGCTCGGGACTTGACGATCATGTCGTCCATGTATACCTCGAGCATATCCCCGATTTGGTTATGAAATACTTTGTTCATCATCCGTTGATGCGTTGCTCCTGCATTTTTCAGACCAAAGGGCATTACATTGTAGTAATAGTTGCCCGAGCTGGTCATGAAAGTGGTGCAATGCTTGTCGCTTATTGCCATTGGGATTTGGTTATAGCCTGAATAGGTGTCCATAAACGATAATATTTTATAACCGTCCAAGTTATTGACCATCATGTCTATGTTAGGTAAAGGAAATGCATCCTTCGGGCATGCCCGGTTAAGATCGGTATAATCAACGCACATTCGCCATTTTCCATTATTTTTCTTGACAAGTACAACATTTGACAACCAGGTTGAATACCGGGCTTCCGAAATAAAATTTGCCTCTATGAGGTCTTTTACAACTTTTTCAGCGGCCTCCGTTTTCTCCGGAGACTGCCTACGTCTACGTTGCACTATTGCCCTAGCGGCTGGATCGATGGCGAGTTGGTGATAGGCGACCTCAGGGTCGAGTCCGGGCATCTCCGCAGCGCTCCACGCGAACAGGTCCGCATTCTCGCGCAAGCAAGCTTTGATTTGCTTCCTTGCCAAGTCGGGGAGTCCAGTGCCAATCTTCACTCCTCTGCTTGGGTCGTCACCAAGGGGGACGAGTTCGAAGTCCCGTCCGGGATTGGTCGAAGGGGGACTTGCTCGTCGCTAGGAGGCTCATCCTGGTCGAAGCGGGTGTCCAGGGATATTGAGTCGACCTCTGGAGGGTCTCTCTGTTCTTCCGCTTTGACGGGCTCTGACCTTTGAGGTTCTGGTCGTGTTGTTGCAGCTCTCTTGGAAGGCCTTGTGCTGGTGTCGACCGTATCACGTCCCTTGGATGCCGCGTTAAAAAACCTTCGGGCAACTGCTAGGTCCCCTTGGATGGTGGTGACCTATGCCCTCTTGGTGTAAAAATTCATTTTTAGATGAACGGTGGAGGGTACTACGGTCAGCTCCGCCAGTGTCGGCCTTCCCAGAATGCAGTTGTAGAGGGATGGGCAATCAATGGCGAGGAAGCGCACCTTGACTTGTCTCGTTGCCATATCCTTGCTGAATGTGACCATGAGCTCGACGTATCCCCAAGGCTCAGAAGTTGAGCTGTTGAAGCCCTGCAGGTCCGACCCCATATAAGGCGAGAGGTGAGAGTCGTCGAGCTGTAGGGTTCAGAACAGTTGGTTGTACATCACGTCGACAGAACTTCCTTCTTCGACGAGGACACGGTGTACGTCGAAGTTAGCCATTCTCGCTCTTATCAGCAGAGGGATGACCGAATTGGGGGCCCCTCCGGGGAGCTCCTCGAGATAGAAAGTGATTGGCTCCGACCTGCCCCTCACTTTTTCAAAGGTCACCGTTTGAGGGGGGGTCGTGCCGACCAACTCGTCCAACTTCCTCTTAGATGAATTTATGATCAAATCGTTGAACCCTCCACCATTGATGACCATGGCAGAGGGGAAGCGTTCCCACCTGTTGTGCATCGACAGAGGTTCTTGCATATGATCGGGGACATAAAAGTCATCGGGTCTTGTGACGGAGAATGCGGTTTGGATGGGAACCGACTCGTCAGATGGTCGGGCATCCTCTTCTACATCCCTCGTCTCGCGGGCGTCACGACAAGGAGCGTCGTTTCGCTGATACTGCACGAGTCTCCCCCCTTTTATGAGGGTCTCGATGGCGTCCTTGAGGTGGACGCAGTCTTCAATCAGATGCCCGTGGCTCCGGTGGTACTGACAGTATTTGCTCCGGTCCACCCCGGTTTTGGCAAGAGCTGGTCGGGGACGTTTGACGCCTCCATGATAGCTTGTGACAAGGGACCGCGGGGGTCATCCTCGTCACTCCGTTCCGGGGAGCGGGACGACGATCTGATGTATTGTCGGTCACGATGGCCCTGGTCGTGCTGGACGTTCCTCGAGCAATGTGACCGTTGATAGATTCCTCCGTGTCTGTCCCCGGGAGGTCTTCGTTCTTGCCGTAAAGGGTCGTGGTCGCGCCTTCCGGTTTCAATGAGTTATTCTCTCTCCAAGGGGGGTCGCTGCCCGACTAGTCGGGGCGACGGGCTTCGAGAGATGTCCCGATCCTGTCTCCGCGGGGGAGATCGGGGACATTCCTCCGTTCGTCGAGGAGGAGGGGATTGAGGCCTCCCGTGTCTTCTAGGGGGCCTTCGTTCGTCTTTAAGTGCTCTCAGTCTTTCCCCCTGGGCAAAGATGAGATAATTGGTCTGATTAATCGCCGCGAACAGTGCCCTGGTCGTGGCGTCTGCCCCGACGGGTACAAGAACCTCATGGAATTGGACGGCTGGATAGTTCGGAGGAACTAGATGATCTTCTTCAAGCCGAGGAGGGATTGATGAAGACGAGGTTGTGGCTCCGTCTCGGTAGTTGGAAGGCCCGAGAATGTTACCGCCGGGGACAGTGATATGGCCGGTGATGCCAGCGTTGTCGGGGTCGGCATTGTTGTCGGCGAGGTTGTTGTTAGCTTCGATGATGCGGACGTTCTGGTTGTCCTGAGTCTGGTCAGCCATGACAGTCGAGGATGGTTTTAGCTTTGGTCTTTTTAAGTTAATAAGACGGGGAAGCTTAGATTCCCACAAACGGCGCCACTGATCGTACCAGATTAGAATTGGAAAGTCACAACTGGCTTTGAATTGGATTTGAAGGAGATGGGGGGGGGTACCAGCAAGACACTCCGGTGACAAAGTGAGAGACGGAATGAGCAGACAAGTAAGTACGTAGGTGTGAATGAATGAATACCCGACCCTCTTGAAATATATAGTGGGGACCTGCACGTGGTCCTCTACCTGGATGATGCTCTCCGCAGAATAGGGAGGGTAAAGGCGCGATCTTTCCGGGGCCCTGAGGACTCTGAGACATCCAGAGAGGTTGAAAGTCTGTCCTACGAGGAGGGTACTCGAGCAGGACTTGGATTGGGATGTTCCTCGTCTGAGGCGTCCCTCGTCGGAGACGTTCTTCGCGGGCACCAGCAGGCGCGGTCGTATTCGACCAGTCACCCATGATCGGGTGTGCTCGAAGGATCTAATGCTCAGCATGATACGTTGTAAAGCTTGGATTGGGCCTCACTGGTGATTGGGCCACAGACAGACCCAGTTCAGAACAGTTTTACAAAATAAATAAAATAAAATGAAATGTGAAGAGACTCATTTCATCAAATAACACTATTTAATCATTTTTTTATTTACCAAAATCAGAGTGTATCTAATAAAATAAAATAAATAAAAATTATAATATTTTTTCTCCGTTCAATTTTCAAATAGAAAATATTTATTAGTAAGAAAATATAAATATAAGAAATATAAAAATAAATCTCCATCATTTATTATCACAATCCCGTATGATCTCTATTAAAAAAGAAATTAAAATTAAAATCAATTTAAAATTTATCTATAAAATAGTTATATGCGTACATTCTTATATTTTTTTCAAATTATTTCTACTAAATAAGATTACTCTTTTCAAATAATAAAATTTGATATTAGTTTCGAATTAGAGTCTATTTCGTAAGACAAAATTTCGAACTTATAACTTAAAGGTTATAAAGTCATTCGATAATTTAGATCTGTTTGATAACAATTTTTCATCATGAACTTATAACTTATTTTGCTAACTTATAATTTATTATCCAGACGCTATTTCAAATAACGATTTAGCTTATAGCTTATCATCTCTTCTTCCTTTTTTATCTTTATCATTTTAATAAAAACTCAATTTTATTTTTTATAAATTATTTTAATTTAAAATAAAATAATTATATATTAAATATTTTTATGTCATTTTATAAACTTGAATAGTTAATTTTATCAAACACTTCAATTATATGGAAAAAAAAGTAAAAAAAACATAGAGAATTAAAAGTCGGGGTTCCAAGTGCATAGCAGCAGCACCACCTTCCACCGTCACAAAACCACCGTCACAGCTCGATCAAACACTCCCACGGTGCAGACACAGAGACGTCAACTCCGACCACCACGCAACACCTCCACAACAAACCACCGCTCGTCAGGCCGATTTTTCTGTTACTGGTGGCGAGTAAGTTCTCTTTCAATAAACCCTAAAACTGAAATGTGATAACTTCAGTTCCCAATTTCTCATGGCAGTAGCACGAGAATTTTCCGCAACCTTGATCTCTTGCTCGAAGCTTCACACTTCTCTTTTTCAACGTCTCTTCCTTCGTAGAAAGACTTCCAAGATTTTGGTCAAAGGTAATTGCACACAAATGCGTGTATAAGACAATGGTTATGATTCTGTGTTAGTTAGGTGATCCTTAAGCTATCATTTACTGTGTTTATGATTGAGTTTTAGTTTGTAGAATGCTGTTAAAATTTTAAAAAATGTACTCGGTGAAACCCTTTGCATGATGTAAGAACAACTAAATCATACTCACTGTATCTACAGACCATAGAATGCATCAGGCATTAGATTACTTGAAATTGTGCTCTAAAGGTTTTTCTTAATGGGATTCTTGTAGTGTGATACTTATCAATCATTGCCTTTTGATTCTTGTTAGTGCTGTTGATTGTTGTTTTCTTGTAAAAACTGACCCTAGTTAACACTTGCGGGTGTCGTGATCTATAAATCTTGGTGCAGGTTTAACATTTTCTACTACAGAGGAGAAATTAGCTGAAGCTTTTTCTCAATACGGAAATGTTCTCAAAGGTATGTGTCTGTTTTGTCGACACAAACCCCAAACCTCTCAGATTAAAATTCTCATGCATGCTTCATTTCGTTTTTTTGCAGCTGATATAGTATTGAATAAAGCCAAGAATAGATCCAAAGGTTTTGGATATGTGACTTTTTCAGAGGAGGAAGAAGCCCGCAAAGCCCAGATTGACATGAATGGAAAGGTTAGAATCTACTAACCTAATTTTCTTTTAACTCTGTTAATTATTTAAATATAGCCTCAACGAAAAACAAAATCAGGAAATGATTCAACGCTTTCTGCAGATATTACACGGACGTGTCTTGTCTGTAGTCATGGGTCGTCCTAACGAGCCGAAGAAAACTTACAAGCACAAAACTGAAAATACAAATGCTGATAATGATGATGTGCGTATCAATTGAAGTAGACAAACAGACCTATAAGGTAAGACAGCACCTAACCCAAGGAGGGAAGGAGCCATATCTCCTCCGAGTGCTTCTGGTTGATAATAATGTTATTGTACAAGTTACATATTTTGATCCACCAACGAATATATAAACGATATATTCAAATTTGATGATTGAAATGATAAAGAAAATATGAGTCAAATTTGAAAGACACTTGAATCAAAATATGAGTTGCTCGATCTTTTATCTGACAGGTTTGATTTACTGCCTACTAAACTTTTTTGTTCTGACAAATATGGAATATTTCCTAGCAAGTAGTTATGCCACTTTAGATTGGGGATAGCAGTGTGCAAGTGCTTTAATGATTGATATGATAAGAAAAAGATTAGGAGCTTGGTTGTCTATTTCTAAAAAGCCTACACTGCCAACATAGATAGGAGACAGCCATGCCTCACGACAAAAAACAATCATTTTCATGAAAACAAAATCTTGTTTCTTTCATATATGCTCCACTATGTGCCTCAATCTATTGATAGTTGAGGTCCTTTAAACATGTTTTGGGTGTTCAATTATGGCTGTATGGATGGACAATGTCCTATTGTAAGAGGCAAGACTTATTTCAATGATTCCTGCTGTACTACACCTTAGTGAGAATAACACTCGTTTGGATTCACATATGGATTTTCTTTCTTGCATCCTAAGGCTATTTTGGTCGGAAATTTGGTGAAAATACAAATAGTAGTTTGGGGATGGCTTGCAGCAGGTCATAAGCAATCTAACTGCGGTTCCAAACACACATTTAGTCTCTAATTGACTGTTGGGAACATCTTCACTTAATCTACATGGTGCTTAGATGAGATCCAAGATTAGTTCTTACCTAAGTAGGAAATTGAATCCACAGCGGTCACCTTCGAAGCCATAATATACATTATACCAAGCATATCAATTACCTATGTTGTTAATAGCAGCCAGAGCGGCCGAGATCGCGACACGAAGTGGAAATTTTGGCTTGGCCGCTTCTTGGTATACTGGTGTAGCGCGATACGGCGTAGCGGCTGCGATAGGGCTGGTACGGCTGAGATCGTGGGTTCGGCCCAAAAGCGACGCTTTTCCCCAAATTCTAATGTTTTAGACATTTTCAAACCCTAAACCAAGCCGCTGTTACAAGTCGGTTCTCTTCTCTCTCTCCCATTTGACTCTACGAAGCACTTCCTCTTCATCGTTCCATCACCATCCTGCTTATCGTCATCTCAGCCTTCTGTTCTACAGGTATTCTTTTTCTTCTGTACTGCTTCAAGTCGTCACATATCACCATCATCATGTTTCTTTTTTTTTTCCTTCTGTTCTGCTACTGCTTCCAATGCTTCTGTTCTACTTTAACTAGTCATGTTCTGTTATTTATTTTGTTCTGTCTTCTACCAACAACCATGACAACTTCTCCTACTACTAATTTTACTCAATCATCATTATCCAAGAAGAATACAAAAGGAAGACAAACAAACTTGAAGGCAAACATAGCGCGTTAATAGAATTGATTTTGATGTTGTAAATTCAAAAAGTTTCAAAATAATGGTTGCAGCTATTGGTATGCATGAGGCAGATTTGAAGTATAATCAAATGTTGTGAGACTTGGTTTTTAAGTATAATCAAACTTTGAAAGAGTGATTTGAGAGTGATGAATTGATTGATCCTGTGGTCATGGATGATGATATTGATACCAATAACCCATAGTTGTGTGAAGGTGAAGATGAAGAGGACGAGGAGGATGAAGTTATAAATGCTTAAGTGTTTGTTTGCTTTCCGAGATTAACAACATAGGCAATTACATTATACTCAAAAGCAAAAACAACCAAGTGATAAGATTAGAAGGAGAGAATGAAACTTCTTGTTCTTTTTCTTTATATGTTCATTTTCAAGAAGAGCATGATGATCACATGAAGTTGCAGTATCATCACCATGAAAGCGTATGACATTGAATGTATTAATGGTTGGTTGTAATGTCTCATTAGAATTAAGATAACAGACTCTTTAGTAAATAATATGTGTGAATTTTTTAACAAAATTATTTTAGAATATAGGAACAAGTCTGCAATATTCTTTATAAAAAAATTAAAATTTTATATGACCAATAAAATTGTTAGATTTCAAAATTTTATGTTTAAATATGAGAGAGTTATTGATCAAAGAATTTATTATTTTTGTTGTCAATTTTTTTTTACTATTAAACATATGTTGAATTAAATATTTAAAATTTTTAAGATATTATATTCAAAACTTAATTATTAAAAAGAGAAGAAAATTAAAAAAAAAATTAAAAAAAAAATTAATTTACATGTCATTAGATGATCATCAAATACAAAAAGAAATAAATTTGAATGGCCAAAATCAAAAAATTGAAATTTAAGGAGTCAAAATCAAACAATTAAAAAATTTGAGATCAAAATTAAACAATTAAAACTTACGAGTCTAAGATCAAACAATTGAAATTACATTTAAATCTAAAATAATAGGCTTGTCAAAGTTATTAATATTATTTCTGATAAAGAAAAATGTATAAATTACTTTTTTAATCGATGTCACAAGTCACGTACGTGGCACATTTTTTTCTTTTTCCTTCTTTGCCTATTTTTTTCTATTCTAATTTTAAGGAATAAAAATTTAGATGAATGACAAATGGAGAGGTTTTTGAGATAGTGAAAAGCGCCATGAGTTTTGTTAATGTGTATTGAAAGAGTTACATAGTTGATAGAAGTGGTGGTGGGTTTCACTATCAGAAATGGTAAATGTAGGGAATAGTTGTTATATACCTTTTTAATTCAAATTTTAGAATCCAAATGTATTAATACAACTTTCTATTTATGTGGCACGCCAAAACTACATTTAAAAAATTCCAGACTTTGAAATTTGTATTGTAAGTTAAGGAGATCGATCTCAGGAATCACTTAACATATCACAATTATGACCAATCTCACAATCATATAATTTAAAATTTATTATAGATTTTAAAGTATGAATTTCTTATGGAAATTGAAATTTCAGCTCCTCTATTTAAGTAACATCGCTCGCGTTGTTATGTCTATCTTCCATTTTGCATTTATGCAAAAGAGTAAAAATAAAGAAATAAATGGTTTCTCAACATTTGCGTTTTTAGAGTTTGTTCTCCTTATTTTTAAGCATTCTTAAAGTTTTTATTTATTGTATTGAATCTTATCACGCATCTACTTCATTGCATTGCACGTACTAGAAATTCTACTATATTACTTTGGTAAATTGTTTGTTTCCTTTTTCTTTTTTGATTTCACATGCTTGTATGACACCTAAAGCTTAAATGCAATAAACATGTCATTTGTGTTTATTTTGAATAATATTGCTTTGAGTTATCTAACACTAGAGTTTAGGGTTTGTGTATGCTTTGTTTTCTAGTTCAACATTTTGTTTCAGTGTAGTTCAGAGATTGGATCAAAACCCTTAGTCTGAAGATTTGAATTCAAAATATATTGTTATCTGATTTTTGGTTTGTTTCTTTATGTGTTTGTGTTTTCATGTTATGATATATCTCTGTAGTGATTATTTGATTACAGAAAAATGGGTGACAACTAGGAAAGATTGAGACGGGGTAAAGTGGCCCAACATGCTTTCGTTTGCAGGGAGAAAGCTAGACTCTCGCGACCTGCAGTTGGAAAAACTTATTTTGCTGGTGAGGGATTGTCTTCCCAGGATCATGTATCTCTGACATCGTCTTCCAAGATTCAGGTGTTCCCAGCTACTCCACAACATTAGGGTGCATTATATCTAATGCAAACAATAATAGAAAATATTAAAAAATATGATGAAATAAACAAAAAACTATTCGAAAATGTACTTCCGCAGGAATTCATATAAAATTCAAAAATGCATTTACATACTTAACATAACTTTTACATCTCAAAAACAAGATAATGTGAGTAATGAGAAATGAAATAAATGATCTTTACCTTGAATTCCAACTTTACCTTGAGTTCCAACTTTACCTTCAAATTTCGGCTATACAAATCTGAAAACGCACTTCTGAAAAAGTCATTGAGTTATTAAATTAGGAACAAAATGGTAGCGTGAGTTTGGAAATGTATCTCCAAACTAAATTTTGGAAAACATATGAGATAGGATTCAATTGACTCGTGATTCAGTGAGGCTTAGGGTGTATCTGAAGATACATTTTCAGAACCAGAGCGACATTTTAGAATTTTTATAGGGTGATTTTCCACCACTTCAGGTGGAATTAGCAATTCCCTATATTTATTAAGCAAATATAAATTTAAGACTAGCCCACACAAAATATATTCAAACAAAAAATAATAGAATAAAAATTTAGGGTATTACTAACTAGCGCCCCAGAGGCACTAGATAAGGAGTATTAAATTGATCATACCTGATCAGAAGGAATCGTCGATGGCCCATGAGCTGAAGCTGAACGGGAGTTGAAAGTGAATGGGGGGTGTACCTGCAAGGTACTCTGATGCCAAAGTGAGAATATGGATAATCAGAGCGCAAGTACTAGAGATGAGAGTGAATTAATTAATACCTGACCCTCTCATGTTAGAGGATATTTATAGCTCCCATCGTTGGGCCAAGATTCACGTATTGAGCCCAACAGTTAGACCCAATAACGAAGACTGTCAGGGTCACGTGAGTGGCGGAGTCTAGCATGTGGCCTCCTCTCTAGTCAACTGCCCTGAGATAATAAGGAAGTTGGACTTGTTATTCTCGGTGGGCAAGATAGTGGTAGTTATGGATAACTGTTGGCCACGTCCTTCTAGTGGGCACGTGGGGAAATCCCCAACGGTTATCGATTTGGACTGGAGACCATTCGACCATATCAGAGGCATTGTATTGGGCCTACTCAACGGTGGGTCAAGTTCCAGTCCAACCCAAAATATGAGCCCCCTAAGTTATTGCTCTTGGGCGAAAGAGTGATGACTTAGGATTAACTTTAACAGTGGGGAATTTATTGCCCTACAGGGAATTAACTTCCTTCCTCGACGCTCGTGGACGAACCGTCGTGCATAACCATCATGTTACTGTTGGGGATGATATGGTCGATAGGGGGAGCGTATAATTATCCCTGGGCTTGTATTCTCGAGGTTGCTTGCTTATTCATTCATTGCTCGTCTTCACGTGGTTGCTCGTTTGGAGATTCGCGTTCGCGAGAAAGTGCAAAAATTTTCGTCGGGCTTGTATTCTCGAGGTGCCGTAGGAAAAGGTGTCGCAACGAAGTCGGGCACATATTTGTCAGTAAAGGTTTTTGAGTGTTAGCGCGTGGTCTCACACGTGAGATTTTGATGTGAGCAGTGCATCACAATGCGTGTCACGTGGAGGCTATTAAGAGCGATATCATTGCCTAGGGATGCCTAGGGGACTAGGCAATGATGATTTCTTGTATGCTACTCCGTATGGTGGAGACTAGTTATAAAAGGCAGTGAAGAGATTCACTTTGAGCATTTTCACTTTTGTTCTCCTTTTACTTTTCTTCTATTCGCAAGTTGCTCTGCTTTTGTCGCTGCCACCGTAGATCTTCAAACATTCACCCTTTCAAGTAAGTAGTTCTCTTTGATCATGTTAATTTACCCTAGGACTTTAGATGAACGAATGAAGTTTCCAGAGAAATCATGAGTTTTGGATGAAGATCCATGAATTTCCCGATGAAGTTCATGAATCTCATCTGAAGATCCATGAATTCTGAATGAAGATTCATTAATCTCAGATGAAGATCCATGAATTCTGGATGAAGATCCATGAATTTAGGATGAACTTCATGTGTCCGTGTCAGGGATTCCTCCCCACGATTTGGATATGTCTGAACAAGTTCCTCCACCAGGGAGCATGCTCGTGACTTTACGCAACGCTGGGGGAGTCTCCTATTTTCGTGTGATGCACCAAGGGCTTGAGCCGAGGACCTATCCTTAAGGCACTCCTCTCCCTTTCACTTGACTTGTGGTGGAAGGATGGATTTGATGATGCCAAATTCATTGTTTTCCTCTGCTTTTCAAGTTTAGATGTCTCAACCGATCGAAGAAGTCATTTTGCCTGACTCCCACGGTGAGGATGATGTTACTACAAGTAAGGCTATCGCGAGCGATAGCCTGGGTTAGGTCACACCTGAACCTAGAAACATGATGTCTGAGTTCGTTTATGGTTCTTCTAATGCGTTCAACATTGTTAAGGAGAAGGCAGATGATGCTCTCGCCTCCTAGTTGATTCTCACTCCAAAAAAGAGTAGGAGGATCTTCTCAGCTTACCCGGGAAAGCGTTTCCCCATTTATGAATTCACTTGTAAGGAAGCGAGGATTCGTCTACCCTTTATAAATTTCCAAGTTGGAGTTTTTAAATGGATGGACCTGGTGCCTTCTCAACTCTACTCGAATGCACTCGCGTTTATGCTGGCATTTGAGATTGTTTGCCGATACCTTAACATTGGTGCCACCTTAACCTTATTCTTCCAGATCTTTCACCTCCAGTGGCACACGCTCGGGGGACTCCAGGCCCGAGTGTCGTTCAAGCAGTTTAGAAAGTTGTTCCAATCGTACCTAGAGTCTATCCGACATTTCAAAGGAAAGTATTATGTCGTGAAGCCTATATTGGAAGCGGTCGTGGATTCTTTGTTCGACTGTATTGTAGAGATCGAGGATGGTCATGAGGTTATGAAGTTAAGGGCAAAATTTCCCCTTGAATGGCAGTGGAGGCATTTCGAGGAGAAGCCAGAGTGATACACAGTAAAGCCTAAGAAGTTGGACGCTCAGGATAGGCTCGCTTATGATAAATTGGCGCCCTATGTCAGGAGTTTCTCTCCCGCTATATGTGTAGATACGGACAACAACTTCATTTTGAACGATGAGGGGAGCATATCTATGTTGCCCGTCTTATATTCACAAAGGCACTCCTTGAATGTTCTTCTGATGAAGAGTCCTTAGAGCTCTTAGGTGGGGAACGTGACCGTAGTTTAACTTTGTCTGTTTTGTTTCGTAAACTAATTGTTTCCCTTTTGGATTTGCAAGTCGAATGGCGACTATCCCGGAGTATATGCTTAAGTTAAGGCCTAAGGGTACAAAGACATTGCTTAGGGACCGTGCTGCTGGAATGCGGGAACGGGACAAAGTTGACGCCCATGTCGGCAGCTCCTCTTCTGCCCAAGGTGATCAAGTTACTCCCTCTGCCCAGCCCTCAAAAAGGAGGCACGAGGGGAGTCCCGACTGTGTGGTTGTTGTGGATAAGGGCAAGAGCATCGGGGAGATTTTTGTGTTGCCTCTCTATTATCTCCGTCGTAACATCTTTAGCAGAGATAACTCCTTAGGTCTCCATGAAGAGGAAATGGAATCCATTTTTTCCGCGGATAAGGAGGTCTGACAGAAAAACCTGTCTGAGGACGTGGCCGTTGTGATGAGGGTTCTTGAGATTTACTTGACTTTAAATGACGCGGATGTGAGCAACCCCTTCATAATTGGTTTTTAATGATTGCAAATATATGTGAAATAATAAATGCATGTGTGCATTACAAAAATATAGTATAACATGTTTAAAATAAGTTTAAAAAAATGTGTTTTACTCATAAAGCATAATTATGAGTCGACACAACAGGTTTTGCATCGATTCATAACATACTGAAGTCCCTGAAATACTATCTCCAACTATTATGCATCGATACAAAATCTTATGCATCGACATATAACACTTTGATGCCCCTGTAATGCAAACTTAAACTTGTATGCATCGACACAAAACCTCATGCATCGACACATGACATTTTGATGCTCCTGGAAAACATTTTTGAACTTATATGCATCGATACATAATATCATGCATCGTCACATGACATTCTGATGCTCCTGTAAAACATTCTTTTGAATTTATATGCATCGATACATAATATCATGCGTCGACTCATACCATGTTTTATGTTCAAAAATTAAAAATACAATCAGTATGCATCGACACATACGTGTTATGCATCGACAGATGTAAAATAGTTGGTTCTGTAAAATGTTATGATATGTTGTAGCCGCCTCTACCTCTGTCAAACCATTTACCTTTGCCTTTGGTTTCTTTTGTTGAATGTGCCTGCAAAGCCACACCACTCTTCGACTTGCATGCAGTTCTTTCATTCATTCTTTGTTCATGAGATTCAAGCGTCCCTTGAAGCTCTTCCTTTGTCAATTTTGACAAGTCTTTCCCCTCTTCTATAGCCACCACCACGTGGTTGAACTTAGGAGCCAAAGATCTCAAGATATTCGAAATAACAGCTCTTGTTGTTAATGTTTCTCCACATATCTTGATTTAATTCACTAGTTTTATAACCCTAGTGAAGAAATTAGATATGCTCTCACTATCTTCCATCTGAAGCAAGTCATATGTTCTTTTGTGAGTTTGTAACCTCACTTCTTTCACCTTTTCTGCACCACCAAAGGACTTCTCAAGAATCTCCCAAGCTTCTTTTGCAGATTCTGAATCACTCACTTTTTTGAAATTTTTTAGACTCAGACATTGATGAATTATAAAGAGTGATTTATAACTCAGCTTCTCTGATTCTATGTGTTTCTTCTTCTGAAGCGTTTTCTCCAAGCGCTTCCAACTCATCCTTTACAAGGTCTCAAAGACCTTGACACCTGAATAAAACTTTCATCTATTTGCACCAATTCTCATAGTTGTCTACTTTCAGAATTGGTGGAGTTGCTGGATAATTTGCATTCCCATAACTGACCATCGTGAATTCTTTAATCGTTCTTGATTGATACTTTCCTTGAATCGATTAACCGAGCTCTGATACCAGATGTTGGAAATCCACCAAATATCTATGATGAATTTCTACCAATATTGATGAACAAGATTGATATCACCACACAATGATAATGAATTATGAGAAAAGAAAAGAAAGAAGACAATTATTTTCTGCAGAGATTCTCTCTGCCCATAAACTATAGAAAATTTTATTAATCACTTGCAACTGTAAATTCAGTGATTACAATAAATTGACTTAATTGTCTTGATTACAAAAATAGGAGTTACTCCCTCTATTTATAGATTTAAGTTACTAAAGCCCAAAACTATAAAAGTCTAAAATATCTATTTTAGATCTAAATCAAATCTATCTAAATCTAAAATAAATCAAATATGCGTGTAGCTTATTTCAACATACTTTATTTTTTAATGTCAAGTTCAATTATCCTCACCCTTTTTCATTCCAAAACAACTTTACTTTATTTATTAGTGTCAAATTCTATAATCCTCACCCTCATCCACCTCCACACTTACATAACATTGTTAGCAACTAAGGAACTATATTCAAGCTGCTTCAACAGAGATAGATTAGTTAGCAAGCACCATGGATGATTCTGTGAGAGTGATATCCACAAGTACAATTCAAGCACCAAGTGACAACAACATCAATGGTAACTCAACTGACTTTCTGAAAATTCATTTAACACCATGGGATCTCCAATTCCTCCCAATGGAAACCATTCAAAAAGGCCTTCTTTTCCACCACCAAACCAATACTGACCCATCATCTTTAAAAAACCAAATCCATCATATGAAACAAACCCTTTCCACCACTCTTTCCTTCTTTCCACCCCTCGCCGGCCGTCTCGTAATCACTCAACACCAACAACAAGAAGAAGAAAACAACAGTGCAGCATCATGTTACATCATCTGCAACAACCTTGGTGCGCTCTTTGTCCATGCCACAGCACAAAACACAACTGTTTCTGATATCCTTCAACCAGAAAACTATATTGTACCTCCCATTGTCTACTCTTTCTTCCCTCTCAACGGTGTCAAAAACTGGGAAGCAACTTCCCACCCGATTCTTGCTGTCCAAGTAACAGACTTACTTGACGGCTTATTCATTGGCTTCTCAATCAACCACTCAGTTATAGACGGAAAGTCGTTTTGGCATTTCATCAATTCTTGGTCTCAAATCTCACGAGGAGTTTCTTTAAACAAACATCCTTCACCTTCACCTTCACCTTCACTTAAACGCTGGTTTCCAAACGACATTCATCAACTTCCCGTACATTTCCCTTTCACAACTGATCAATTCATCCAAACCTCCAAACCAAACAACTTAGGTGAAAGAGTATTCCATTTCACGAAGGAGAAAATCGCGGAACTGAAATCAAAAGCAAAGGCAGAAACTGATATGAATATTACAATCTCTTCACTTCAAGCGGTATTATCTCATGTTTTGCGTTCTGTGGTTCGTTGCGAAAGACTTGATCCACAACAAGACGTTCTTTTCATATTGCTGATAGGAGTTAGGCCAAGGATGATTCCACCGCTCGAAGATGAATATTTCGGGAACGCGGTGTTGCTTTGTGATTTTACAATGAAAGCATGGGAGATTCTAGAAGGTGGTACTGGAAAAATCGAATTGGAGATGAACAAGATGATTTCTGTAAATTCTGATAATGAGAAAATAAGAAACAGTTACGAGTGTTGGTTGAGAAACCCGAAGTTGCTTACACGTGGTAACTTCACTCGTTGTTATACATTGACAACAAGCAGTTCTCCGAGCTTTGATGTTTATGGTAATGATTTCGGTTGGGGAAAGCCTGTGGCAGTTCGATCCGGGGGTGCGAATAAAAGAAATGGAAGGATTAGTGTGTTTACTGGGGCAGAAGAAGGAAGTATAGACATTTCACTGACTCTTCAGTATGAGATCTTGGAGGCCCTGGGAAATGACATGAGTTCATGCATTAATGTAAATGGCCGCGATCACGTTGCGGTCGCTTAAGGAGACTATGCTTATTAAGTTATTTTATACTATTGTTGGGAAGAACCTATCATTCTTGTGTTGTTATAATAATTAGTATAAACAAGCGATTATGTAAGCATTTTGCTTCAACCTTGTAAACTTTATGTCATATCTTCATATTAATCATGTTTGATTTATTTTCTAGTTTTTCATCAAGTTCATGTAATTTCAACCGATTTGGTTGTTAATCTTGAATAGTTGCTTATTTATGAATGATAGAGTTGAAACTCATGCTCTGAAGGTAAAATGCAGATATTATTGTTGTGTTAACTTTTAGAATAGAGATGAACTAGTTTGTATACAAAGCTAACTCAAAGCATAGAAATTTAGCAATTTCACAGAAGGCTAAGTAACAACTAAATACATTCTAACTAACTCCTAACCAATGACAACTAATTATGTTAGTTGTTGAGAGATTTCAAAAGGCTTAAGCTTAGACTTCTCTAACACTCTCCCTCGAGATCAAACGAGGCTTTCAAAAGTGATCTTGAGCTCGAACTTCAATTCTTGAAAAGCAGTTGTTCTGAAAGATTTGGTCAGAGTATCGGCTATCTGAACTACAACAGGAACATGTTATATGAGAAGCTTCTTAAACACTACTCTTTCACGAACAAACTGAATGTCCAACTCTATGCGCTTGATGCGGGCTTGTAATATAGGATTATGCGAAAGCAAAGCTCCACTCAAGCTATCACATAATAATGTTGGAGTATAGAAAGGAATGCCAAGTTCATCCAAAAATGATTCTAACCATAAAAATTTAGATGTAGAATGTGGTAGAGCACGGTATTCCACTTTTGGGTTTAAAGAGCTACTAGAGACTGCTTCTTACAACTCCATGATAAAAGATTTAGGCCAAAAAAATATAATTACTCCATGTTTTATATTAAAAGATGTTAGAATAAAGTTTGGTTGTAATCATAACTTAGAGTTTTAATGATAACAATGAAATAAATTTTGTGATATATATTTTATACTCTGACTTGTATGTTCTCTAAGTTCAGATAATGTTCTGACTTATGCATCTTAGAAAGAAACAACATTCTACGCAAGTCCAAAGCAAACTCAGAAGAAAGCAATCCAAAGCAAACTCTGATGAAGAGCAATCCTAAGCAACCTCTGATAAAGCTAGCTGAAGCAAAGATCTGATAGAAGCACGCTGAAAGCAACATCTGATAATGCAAGATTAAAGCAAACTCTGATGAACACATAACTTGAAGAGTACTCTGATAGAAGAAAAGATCAAGTAAACTCTGAAATGGCAACGCTGCAAGCAAACACTTCAACTTCCAGAGACAAGCTCTGACAGTACCGTTGGTTATTAAATGCTAAGACGGCTAACGCACTCAAGTGTACTACGCGCACGAGCATTGGAAACATAAAGACCAAGCCTACACGCAACACGCATCATTGCAAACACGCTTCATTAAATGCGTGCACTATCATCAAGGCATTAACAGTCAAGAATTGGAAGCTATATATAAAAGACATTTTGTTTCAAAGAAAGGTTACTTACTTACGTGAAACTTATTTACGCTCACTGTTTTCATACTTGTAAACTAATACTTTATAGTTGGTAGATCTTAAGTATTGGGCAACAATCTTAGTGATAAATCACAGTTTGTGATAAAGCTTTTTAGAAGCAAATCTGTTTCAGTACTATTAAGAGATAATTTTGTAAGTGTTCCTTGAGAGACCAGTTGAATCAGATTTCTCAAGAGGACTAGACTAGTTTGAGTCTTAGAGGTGTTAGTCACTTGCAGTTGACTTGTGCATTATATTGTTAGTCACATCAATTTGGTTGTGCATTTGTAATCAGTTTGATTATAGTGGATTAAGTCCTCGTTGAGAAAGACAAAATCACCTTGGCGGGTGGACTGGAGTAGTTTGAGTTTCAAACGAACCAGGATAAAAATACATGTGTCCTTCCATTAGTATTGCGCGAGAAAAAGGAAAAACCTTATTCAACCCCCTTCTAAGTGTTTTCTCACTCTTCAAAAGAAACTGTATAAATTGATTTAGAATCATTTTTTCTTCACTCAATTTTATTATATAACCGTTTTTCTTCCCCTAAACTCAATATTCTAAAATAAAAACTTTAAATATTATTTCTCAAAATACTACTATCTCTGTCCTTAAATATAAAATCTTGTAGGCAAAATTAAGCTCATTAAAAAAGTTAGTTAGAATATTAAATGTATTAACTATTTATATAATTTTATAAGTTTATCTTTAAGAAAGAGAAATAATTTGATATTTATACAAATGTATTTATTATTGATTAAAGAAAAAGATATAATATAATTCGGGATATGTTTGAAAAAAAATAATTTATATTTTAAAAGTTGAAAAGAATCTTATAAAAAAAATAAGAAATTTTTTTAAGAAAATCTTATAATTAATAACAAAGGTAAGGTATTATTTAACTTGTGGAGAGAAAATTATATATTTTTCAAATATTTAAACAAATATAAATCGTCACGCATTTAACCGAAATTGACCAAACATGGACCAAACCTTACTTTTATGAATGCCTTGCAGTACAGTACGTATTTCTTAATATCAAGAACGTCCAATTGTTTGTTTGCGACAATGCAGGTTCTTTTATAGAAATTGGGTGTGACTTATCACATATAGTATGCATGCATGCATTCATTTACTATGCTTGTTGTGGATGTCGACATTCAAAATCTGAAGTTATTATTTCTCTAATCTACCACAGAAAGCATCAACTACACACATGACATGACATGACATGACATATCGGTTTTAGTTTGTTTCTCATAGGTGATTTTCTCATGAAAGAATCAAGACTAGTGACTGATTTTTCAGTAATATGGTGAATCATAAACCATCTATCACACTGCTGCAATTTCTTTTTCCGTCAAAATCAAAGCTGTCCAGTTTTTATAGTAGAGAACTTGGCTTATTAGTATATTTTCTATCATTTACTGTTGATCTAAATTTTTTTATATATGAAAATTTACTATTGATTCAGATATTTTTGTAAATGATATTTAAACAAAAATAATTTTCGTGTACGGTAAATTTTTTTATTATTGATCTAAATATTTTTATATACGAAAAGCAGCATTTATGACTCAAATATTTTTGATTCAATAGATGGTATACGAGAAAAAATTTATTATTGATCCAAATATTTTTATATATGAATATTTATTATTGATCCAAATATTTTTGATAACGATACATAAACAAAAATAATATTTGTACACGGGAACATAAAGTTACTGATCAAAATATTAATTATTAACGGAAACATGAAGTTATTGATCAATTTTTTTATTAATTATACATTCAATTATTATTTTTTCACGGTTACTAGACATTTTTCTATTACAAAATATACATCTGAAACAAATGCGCGTCACGTACCACAATTCATGTGAACGAACAAGTTTGTTACTAATATACATAAGGTTTTTAAAATATCTTACAAAAACGGCTCCTACAAAATGGTACCGGCAATATCGTTATTCACTAAAGAATAAATTGTGATAATTTACAATGACCGCAATCAACGTTACAACTTATTTCGAACGAAAGCGCAAATTTTTTTTGTTTGTATTTGAATAGTTAATATTTCATATAAGATAGTTTTAAAAAAATTGTTTAGAAAGAAGGCTATAGGAATCGTGTGGCTATAGGAAATTGTTACGTTGTAATAAGGACCGTAGTTTAAAGCCTTAGCGGAGAAAATGACATTGGTATTCTTTTTATATAATAAATTATCAATTATCAATTATTTATTTATAGACTAAGTCACTTATCTCTCAATGATGGTAAATGTTTCTAAATTATTTCACTTCTTTCTTGATGTTTCATGATAAATTATTATCATGCTAATTATATGTTCTATTACCATTTTCATACACATTCTAGAAATTTGTAACAATTTTAACATTCCTCCTTGATGCAAATTTTTGTGACTCCAAGCGTAGCTCGTAGCTCTTCAAATCTTGGTCTCAACAACGTCTTCGTGAATATGTCTGCAATTTGAACTTCTGTCTAGAAATAGTCGAGTCTGATCTCTTTAGTTGCTTCATCTTCTTTGATAAAGTGATACTTGATTGCTATGTGTTTTGTTCTACTGTGATGCACTAGATTCTTCGACATTGTAATTGTTGATTTGTGTTGCAATTGACTGTAGTAGGCTCATTGTGTTTTTCTCACATGTCTTCAAGTATCCCGCGAAGCCATATAGCTCGTGTCGTTGCTTTAGCAACTGTCACATACCATGCTTATGTTATTGATTGTGCAACTGTAGCTTGCTTTTTTGATGTCCAAGAGAAAATTCCTGATCTGAGTGAGAAAGTATAGAAAGAGGTGCTCTTAATGTCATCTACTGAACCTGCCCAATCACTGTCGGTGTAGCCATGTAATGTTGAGTCGATTTTGATAGTGTATCGTATACCGAACTCTTTTGTTCTGTTCTGGACTGGCCCGACAGCTTGATTGGGCCCAATCTAAGAAATCTCATGAGTGCCAACCGCTGGCCGTTGCCCAGGCCAATCCCGCACGTGTCGGGAAATGCCTCCCCTCTTGCCCTTCTGGCCTAACACCAACCCAAGATGCCCTTCGACCATCTCCCCAACCTTCCCAACACCAATGTAGTGCGGGCCTCCAGGAACCGACCATATGGATGCCCGTAACCAGCTCTCCCCCGGGATCAACGGCTAGTTACGTGCACATCTGTCTGGTTTGACCAAGTCCTGGCAGTTACCTGATTTTCTGGACCCGCATATCTAGGAGGGAAATCAGGAACCAATGGCCACGCGCCAGGGGCATTGTATAAACCCTCACACCTGTGAGGGCCAGGTATCACATACTCACTACTCACTATCTAATATTTTGCTAGTACCTTCTTGCTCCCACTCTTACTTGATCGTCGGAGTACCTTGAAGGTACAACCCCCTCTCTCCTCTGCCCGATTGAAGATCATCCTCCAGCCAATCTCCAGGTTCTGATCAACCGCAAGATCAGTGGCGCCGTCTGAGGGAACATGCTATCCCCATCTTTCTTCTCTCAGAACCTAAGGTCAAAGCAACCCTTCTTTCAAGATCCATCTCTCATATCAAGGCCGACTATAATGATCTCTACCTGTATGGAAAGACCATCCTTTCCCCCACTCGCAAGACTGATGGAGGCCAGGAACACCCTCGACTTGAGGACAACCTGGGTCCCCGTGACGGACAAACTGCGTCCCCTGATTCCGCCGATGCCCGGCATGGTGAAAATCAAATCTTGGACGAAGGGCGTTCCAAAAATCATGTTGAGGAACTCCCAGAAATCTTGCAACCGGTCCCTATCCCCGTCAACACCGATCCGGCCATGGAAGCACTGCTCACTGCTCTAAATCATACCAACGCCCTCATCCTTCAACAAAATCAGAGGATAGGAGCCTTGGAAAATAGGCGTTCAAGATCTCCTCCCCGGAGAGCCCGAACACGAAGTTCCCCCAGTGCATCACCACCCAGGCGTGGTCCACCTCCCAAGAAGGAAAGGCGCGATGTTTCTTTCTTCAAGAAACCCAATCGCACACCTCCTGCCCGAGATCAAGACTCCCCTTCATTCAAGAAGAGGAAGGACAACAGGCAGATCGACAACGCTCGATTGCCCTCTCCCGAGCCAAAGCAAAAGCGAAGGAGCCCCTCCCCCCGACGGGACCGCGACGACCGACGGGAGAGAAATTATCACTCTCCTTCTCCATCTCCCATCAACAGTGAAGATGACGAGGCCCACGCCCCAATATCCAGGGAGATCACTGAAGCTCCACTCCCCGTCGGCCTAGAGAAGCCGCCCACTCTAGGGACCTATGATGGCATGACGGATCCTGACGAGCATATTGAGAACATCGATGCACTCCTCGACTATAGAGGGGTCCGGGACACCATCAAATGCAGACTCTTCCCGACTACTCTCAGGAAAAAGGTGATGGCATGGTACAAAAGTTTGCCCGACAAATCCATCACCTCGTGGAAACAACTCGGGAAGATATTTTCAAGACATTTCACTGCCTCCCGTCGACATCCTAAATCAGAAGCTTCGCTCGAGGCAATCATACAAGGCAGAGACGAATCTCTATGAGCGTACATTGAGCGCTTACAAAAAGACGCGGTCCAGGTCCCGACAACGGATAACATGAAGAAATACCTGCTCGAGCGCGGGCTCCATCCCCGCAGCGACTTTGCCAAGGCTGTGGGCATAGGAAAACCAGCCACACTCGATTCCCTTCTCCTAAAGGCCCAGGCGTACATATAGTACGAGGAGAAGGAGGCGGATAACAACGGCCGGGAATCCAGGCACAGGGAGAGTTCCAGAACCTTAAAGAATGATGAGCCCTCAACATCCCGTCGAGGGGAGAAGAAACGGGAGGACAGGTCCCGTGATCCTAAAGACTATAAGGGGTCGGTCGGTCGTTTCCACGACTACACCCCCTGACAACCTCAAGAGAGTGTATTCTTTCTGAATGCGCTAATTCAGAGTTCAAGCAAGTCAGGGTGTGCTTCCCCCGACAAACACCGTCGAAGCCAAGAATCGACAAGAGCAAGTACTGCATGTTCCGTAAGAGTCACGACCACAACATAGAGGATTGCATCCATCTCAAAGATGCAATAAAAATATTAATCTGAGACGAGCACCTAAGGCAGTATAAGAAAAAAGAGACCGCCCGTGATGAAGCACCAGAGACAAAGAATGCCGAAGAAGGGAAGAAATCCCCCGACCTCGACACCATTCAGGTCGCCTTGAGCATCTCACGGCCAGAAGACTTCTACTTTCCGGACATGGAGGACGTCCCCCTATACTTATCCACCCACAGTCCGTGGGAATCCTTCCCCGCAGCCATGGTCATTTCTGGCGGAGGGTTCAACAAGCATACAGTCAGATCTATGAAGAGAAGCTTCGACCAACTCATCGAGGCCAACCCTGAGATGGACGCCACGCTCGACAAGTTTCGAGGAGGATCTCACCCCTTCGCATTCTACATGGAAGAGTTACCAGGAGGAGCTCCGAATTCGAGCATCCCATTACTCGTGAGAGCTCGGATGGCTAACTTCGACGTGCGTCACATCTTGGTCGACCAGGGCAGTTCGGTTGATATTATGTACGCCCAACTGTTCAACACTCTGCAGCTGAACGAGAGCCACCTAACCCCCTATGTGGGCTCTGATCTTCAAGGTTTCAACGGGGCCAGCACGAAGCCATGGGGGTACGTCGAGCTGATTGTCACCTTTGGGAGGGGGATAACGGCCAGGGCCATCAAGAACCAATTCTTGGTGGTGGACTTCCCGTCCCTCTATTAATGCATCTTCGGAAGACCCACTCTCGCCGAGCTCATCACGGTCCCCTGCACCGTTCATCTCAAGATGAAATACTACACGGCCGAAGGTTTGGTCGCCACTCTTCACGGGGACATCCAAGCAGCCAGGAGATGCTTCGAAGCTTCTGCAAAGGGCCTCAGCTCCATCAACGCCCAGCTTCGAACAGCCACTCGAGCCACGCTGTTCTCCAGCTCCGAGGAATCCAGGCCACTACCAAGGGTCGACACCATTGACCTCGACAGTCACTTCTCCATGGAGGACAAGGTCGAGCAAAGGAAGAAGAGGAATGAGCCTATGGTCGAAGACGAAGGGTCAACCTCCTCGGCTGGTCACAACCATCTCTCAAGTCATGCACGGCCTATCCCGGACAACGACTTCGAGCTGGTTCCCCTCGGAGAAGACCCCACCAGGGGAGTAAAGATCAGAGCGGACCTCCCCGACCTGGATAAAAGGAAACTCAAAGCTTGTCTGCGGGAGAATGCTTATCTCTTTTCCTGGAGTGCGGCCGAGATGCCCGATTTAGACCCCGAGGTCACATGCCATCATTTGACCATTGATTCCACCATCAAGGCAGTCGCGCAACGCATAAGAAAGCAGTCGACCGAGAAGTCACACGCTGCTGAATTAGCTGTAAAAGACCTCATAGAGGCACATTTCATTTATGAAGCCCAGTACACAACCTGGCTCTCTAATGTAGTCCTCATTAAAAAATCTAATGGAAAATGGCGAATGTGCGTTGACTATACTGATCTCAACCAATCTTGCCAGAAAGATGCTTATCCCGTCCCCAATATTGACAAACGGGTCGACAATTCGGCCGGTTTCAAACTATTATCTTTCATGGACGCATACTCTAGTTACAACCAGATTCCCATGGCGAAAATGGACAAAAAATATACCGCCTTCATAACTGAGTCGGGCAATTATTACTACAACATAATACCCTTCGGCCTGAAGAACGCGAGCGCTATCTACCAACGCATGTTGAACAAAGTCTTTTGCAACGAGATAGGCGACATGCTCGAAGTATATATGGACGACGTGATCGTCAAGTCCACTGAAGAGCTCGACCATGCCACCCATTTGAAAAAGGTGTTCGAGCAAGCCCGGAAGTGCCGGATGCGATTCAATCAAGAAAAATGCACCTTCGGCGTACGGGAAGGAAAGTTCCTCGGTTTTTATCTAACAGAACGAGGCATCGAGGCGAACCCCGACAAATGTAGGGCCTTAAATGGCATGCTCACTTCTCTTTCCCAATTCGTGGCAAAATCCTCCCAGCACGCGCTACCCTTGTTCAAACTCCTGGCAAGGAAGCCACTTTCGAGTGGACGCTCGAATGCGAGCAAGCCCTCGCCCACTTGAAAAGAGCGCTCTCACAGCCGCCCGTCTTATCCCGGCCCGAGAAAGAAGAAGTCCTCTACCTTTATCTAGTTGTCGCCTACGAGGCAGTAAGCCCGACATTAATAAGGGAAACCCCGAGGGACAAAGGCCAATTTACTTCATGAGCAAAGCTTTGCAAGGCCCGGAAGAAAGGTATCACCAAATCGAGAAAGTATCCCTGGCCCTCGTTAACACCGCGAGGAGGTTAAGACACTACTTCCTGGCCCATACCATAGTGGTCCGGATAGATCAGCCAATAAAAAAGATGCTCGGAAGACCAGACATGGCCAGAAGAATGCTGAAATGGTCTCTGGAACTATCTGAATTCGTTAACCAATAAGAAAGCAGGAAATCCTTTAAGGCTCAAGCCTTAGTCGACTTCGTAGCGGAAATGACCTTGCTCGGGGATCCGGAAGGCTCGTGTCGCTAGACGATCTTCGTCGATGGCGCCTCCAGTACGACCGAGAGAGACGCGTGCATCATATTAGAGAGCGAGGAAGAGACCCTAGTCGAAGTTTTCCTTTCCCTGTCTTTCCCGACCTCCAACAATCAAGCCGAATACGAGGCGTTCCTCACAGGATTACGGCTAGCCGAAGATCTGGGAGTCGAGGAAGTAAAAATCTTCACCGAATCTCAGTTGGTTGCCTCGCAAGTTCGAGGAGAATACCAGGTCAAAAACGACCAACTCACCGAATATTGGGCCCTGGTCTAGGAGGCGAAGAAGAAATTAAGGTTTGTGGACGTTCAACACGTTCCTCGTGAGCACAACGCCCACACAGACGTTTTATCCAAACTGGCGAGCACAAAGAAGAAAGGCGGAAATAAATCTGTAATACAAGAGGTACTCCCTCGACGGAGCACCGAGAAACCATTTGCCACCCTAGGAATATTCACCATCGGGGACAACGATTGTTGGATAACCCCCGTACACGATTACCTCACTAAAGGCAAACTCCTCGATGACCCGAAAGAGTCGATCGTCGTCAGACGAAGGGCCTGCTCATACGTATTGATCGAGGGAAAAATCTAAAGAAGAGGATTTTCCATCCCACTCCTCAAGTGTGTCGACTGAAGCGCATACTACACGAAATCCACGAAGGTATCGGCAATCAACATCTTGGCGGAAGATCCCTCGTGAAGAAAGCCTTGCATGCAGGACACTACTGGCCCACCATGCAACATGATGCAAGAGAACACGTGAAGAACTTCGATAAATGCCAAAGACACGGGGACATGCATTTAGCTCCTCCTAGCGAGCTTAAATCTCCTCTCCTCGGGCCTTCGCCTGGTGGGGACTAGACCTCTTCGGCCCGTTCATGGTCGGAACCAATCTGAACAAATATCTGATTGTAGTGGTCGACTACTTCACTAAGTGGATAGAGGCCGAATCCCTAGCCAAAATCGCTGCCCAGAACGTCCTTCGCTTCTACAAGAGAAATATTCTGGCTCGTTTCGGCATCCCACAAGCGATAGTCACCGACAACGGGACCCAGTTCACGGATAACACCTTTCACGAATTCGTCATAAAACTTGGTACGACCCAACATTTCGCATCTGTTGAGCACCCCCAGACCAACGACCAGGCCGAGGCTGCCAACAGGGTGATACTCAGAGGCCTTAAGCGTAGGTTGGACGAAACCAAGAAGCGATGGGTCGAGGAGATGCACAACATACTCTGGGCGTATCGAACGACCACACACTCATCTACCAGGTAATATCCGTTCTGACTAACATACGGGACGGAGGCCGTTATCCCCGTGGAGATCGGGGAACATTCCAGACGAACCGAGGCACCTCTCAATGAGGAGATGAACGACGTTGCCCTCAGAGAAGAGCTCGACCTGGTGGAAGAAATCAGAATGGGAGAAGCCACGCGAGAGGCCTCGCTCAAACAAAAAATATCCATGCACTACGACGCCAGGGTGATACGTCGAGAGTTTAAAGTCGGAAGCCTTGTCCTGAAGAGAAATCACAAAGAATCTCATGAGAGAAAGCTCACAGCAAACTGGGAAGGCCCTTATCACGTCTACGCCAAAACGGGAATCAGAGCGTATTACCTAGAAAATTTACAAGGAGAATAGTTCGTTCGATCATGGAATGCTGAAAAGCTAAAACTATACTACAATTGAAAACACAAAGCTGTCGGCAGGATCAGTCGACAAGACAGACCCCCCTGAACCCGACCATGCGTGCACGCCTAGGCACAAGCGTAGCATCCAAAAGTATTTAGGAGGGGCGAGGTTCCGCTCTGTTGACGAGCATACCCTCAGCTCGACGTGGATAACTCAACCGAGCTCCACAGTCTTTGTGCCACGATGGTAGAACGCCCGACTCGCGATGGGAAGTTCACGCTGCCGAACCTGGGTCCCTCAAAAATGAGACCTGGATTCCGGCCCTCGTCCGACATTTTCCCCAAAAGTTTGATCGATTTCCCCGCACCGACGAACACACAAAAACAAGCACATCCCTGATACAAACTCTACAAAGTATAAAAATCCTAATCATGCTAACTTGTCAACAATCATGCAAATAACACATTAAATATTCAAAGCAAAATGACCAATGGCCAGAAAATAAATAGAACGACCACTTGGGTCAAAATTGTGCGAATATTATATAAACGGACAATATCCCGGGAAACAACAAATAATATAAAAATGGCACGCAGGCCGAAATAAATAAATGATCATCCCCCCGCTTCTCCCTCGACGATAGGCGGCAGTCGAGCGGAATCCGAAGCCATTTGGTTGATGACATCCCTCAAGTAGTCAGGAAGCAGAATCTGCCCGTCAGCCACATAGTAGTTGACCCCCATGCCCGAAGTATTGAGCTCAACGCTGGGATTCAACACACATATCTGATTCACCATGTTGTCGAAGCTCCCCTCAAACTAAACCTGAGCATCATCCACTACAAGATGAAAATAGGCTACTAGCTCGGCCCGAGTCTTCAGGTCCTTGGTATCCTCTGGCTCATCTTCAGAGGGTGCTAGCTCGGCGGACAAGGCCACCACCCTCCCTTCGAGACGCTCACTCTTGAGCATGAAGACGTTGTGCTCCTCGGCCAACTTCCCCGACTCTGCCTCAGCCAACTTTAGGGCTTTGTCTTTATCTACCAAGGCCTTCTCGGTTGTCGCCAACTTGGCCCGGAGGTTCTTGATTTCCATCTCCTGCAATGAACTCCCCTCGATATACGCCACAACCATCTCCAAGATCCCCATCAAGCCACCCGCATCTTGAGCCAGTATCGCCCTCTTTTCCGGATGACTCGTCCCCTCAAGAAGGAGAGATTCGGACCTGGGAAGTTGAAGTACCGCGCTCTCGAAAAAGGACCTCTCCAGTCAGCAGGGAGGAAAAT
The DNA here is from genome assembly GCA_948472305.1 of Vicia faba. Classification (NCBI taxonomy): domain Eukaryota; kingdom Viridiplantae; phylum Streptophyta; class Magnoliopsida; order Fabales; family Fabaceae; genus Vicia; species Vicia faba. Next base: position 80,018,274 of record OX451737.1, on the reverse strand, counting down.
TATAAGCCCCTTTTCCCGTCTCCCTAGTAAGGTCAACGCTCCCCTCAGGTCGAGGCCTCATCGCCTTCGAGGAAATAGCAGACATAGATAAAGAAGCGGTAGACAGGGTCGAGGATGACCCGCCCGACCCAGGAGCAGGAGCTGGCCCCGCGCTAGTCTGAGCATCCTTCTTAGCCTTTCTCGCCCGAGCGGCGAATGTATTAGCCAAACTTTCTTGAGCAGGATTCACATTTTCTGCAAAACAAAGAAGAAACAAGAGTCAGTAAAATGACCGGTCAAACAAACGACAATCACATACTGGAAAAAGAAAATCTATACCCAAATATCTAACAGGATCCTCGCTCCCAAGGAGCTCCCGGACGTTTACGAGACCCGGATCGAACACGGGCTCCCCGTTTCTGTCCAACACTGGCCTACCCTCTCGACCGACTCACTGGACTGGAGGGATTCGAGCAACAAACGAGGTCAAAGTAGTGAAGCTCGACAGGTCCTCGCCCCCAAGCTCCCCCTCTCTCCTAACATCAGAGCCCAGCTCCTTCTTGAAATGTCTGCTAGTCCATTGGAATGGGAACTTGGCGACCAGCATCGCGGTAGGCTTCCCCAACTCGTTAAGTCAAGGAGTACTGTCCTCGTTGAGAGACAGCCAACTCCTGAAAACATTCAGCAGCGCCTTCGATGATGTAGGCTGCACCAATATGTACTTTTCTTTGAAATGGCGCACAGACTCCAAATAGGCCTTGAACAACTTCCCGTTTCCCTTTTTGAGGGAGACCCGTCCCCACCGCCCTTCAGTTCAACTCCTCTAAATATGGAAATAGTAGAAGAACAACGGGATCATGGCCCCGATTTTTAGATAGTCACACACTATCTGGAATGCCCATACAAATGCAATCCCATTTGGGTGCAATTGAGAGGGGGCCACATGCAGATGCCTAAAAACGGCCACTTCAAAATAAGAGAAAGGAAGACGGAGACCCATCTCCCGGAAAACTATGTCGTACATAGGAATCCGCCTCCTGCCGTATCTTGAGAAAATCCTGTTGTCTTTCCCGGGAATGTATAACGACCACTCCTCCCGGGCCCCCTCCTCGTGCACGTAAACGTCAGTGAAAATGTCTTCTGTGTGCTCGTAAAAGTATGACCGCCACTCCCAAGGGTCCTTAGCTACCCAATCTCGAAGGTCCTTGTCATCTCGAGGAGGAAATAGGCCTTCCCACACCAAAGAGGTCGCCCCTACATCGGGCTCCCCCATCTATTGATCCACCAGATTTTGTTGTTCCTTAGAGATTTCTAATATGCTTGACGAGCTGCCACTGGTCTCGCTCGAAGAGCTCCTGGAAGATTCTGTAGATTCGCTCAAAATAATAACATGTGCATCATTAACCATAGCACCTGAAAAGTAGAGGAAAAGGGTGAGCTCGACATCAATTCTAGAACCACCCTTCTATCGCTAAACATGTGAAAGGGCGCTGGGAGACAAGGATCATATCCCCGACAAGAACCCTCATTGAGGTGCGCTGCCGGGAAAAAAATGCAGAAATAATCCAAAACTCCGCTAAGGTATTCTAACTGGAACATGTTGCAGAAAACAATCAAACCCTAAACGAATCACCTATAGCACGCCACCAGGCCCCCGAGAGAGCTCCATGGCGGCTCCGGCAGCCATGCGCTGCGAGAACGGCGTCCGCCACCTAGGGTCTCTAACGATCTCCTCCCTAACGGAACCCTAAATCCTAACGGAGTGGATATCTAAGAAGCAAAAAAAAAGGGCTGAAACAGGCAAAAATGGAGAAACAAAAACTCAACGAAAGAAGAAGAAGAGACGAAGCTGGATAACCGCGAACGAAGAAATTAAGCAAATGTTGGTGGTCGATCGTCGAGCTAATACGAGCAGTTGAAGATGAAAGCGAAAAATACTAATCGCCCTGTTCCTCTCGTATTTATAGCTTAAACGGTTCACGCGTACAAAACACGCACCTTGGGAATCCTAGGGTTGTCATCATGACACCCTATCCCTAGGCCATCATTGGCGCCGCTCGACCGACACGTTTCCAAAAACATGATACCTCTCCAAATTCAATGGCCTTAACGACAAATGTTTCGCCTCCCCGATAAAGAAGTATAATGGGCAAACACCCATTTCCCCGTCCTCCGGGAAGACATCGAAGTCTTCGCTCCTATGCCCAGAAGCAACGACTTGGGAGGCTACTGTTCTGGACTGGCCCAACAGCTTGATTGGGCCTAGTCTAAGAAATCTCATGAGTGCCAACCGCTGGCTGTTTCCCAGGCCAACCCCACACGTGTCGGGCAATGCCTCCCCTCTTTCCCTTCTGGCCCAGCACCAACCCAAGATGCCCTTCGACCATCTCCTCAGCCTGCCCGACACCAATGTCGTGCGGGCCTCCAGGAACCGACCATGGGGGTGTCTATAAACAGCTCTTCCCTGGGACCAACGGCTAGTTACATGCACATCTGCCTGATTTGACCAAGTCCTAGCAGTTACCTGATTTTCTGGACCCGCATATATAGGCGAGAAATCAGGAACCAATGGCCACGCGCCAATGGCATTATATAAACCATCACACATGTGAGGGCCATGTATCACATACTCACTACCCACTACCTTATATTTTGTTAGTACCTTCTTTCTCCCACTCTTAATTGATTGTCGGAGTACCTTACAGGTACAACCCCCTCTCCCATCTGCCCGACTGAAGATCGTCCTCCGGCCAATCTCCATGTTCTGATCAACTGCAAGATCAGTGGCGCCGTCTGTGGGAACCTATTATCCCCATCTTTCTCCTCTCGGAACCTAAGATCAAAGCAACCCTTCTTTCAAGATCCATCTCTCATATCATGGCCGACTATAATGATCTCTACATGTCCAGAAAGATCATCCTTTCCCCCACTCGCAAGACTGATGGAGGCCAGGAACACCCTCGACTTGAGGATAACCTGGGCCCCCGTGACGGACAAACTGCATCAATTCCAAGCCATCCCACGCTCAGAATACCAGATTAAAGCACCTTCAGTTGGTAAAAAAATTTCAATCTCATTCAATCTAGAATGTAAACTCATGTGGATTGCATATTCATGTTATTCTTGTTGATTATGAATGATTTAATGCAATATATGTAAGTTGCATCACCCAGATGGTATGATACCATTGCCAGGGGTCTTTCGAAGTAGTCATTTTCGAAACTCATGATGCAAACCATTGCAAATTGAAACAGCCCCAGATTCGGGTTCAAGGGTGATTTCGATTGGGATAGGTTTTAGTTTGTTTTTTTGAAACTAACAGAATTCGTAGGACTCAATATTGATGTCATTTCTTTCTATTGATAAGTTGGTCCATTGGTAATGGATGCACTCATAGAGCTTTCACCTTGCAGGTCCTGGGTTCGATCCCAGTTTACTGTGTTTTGCATTTTCTCTAACATTTTGTTTACAGATTTGATGCGTACAAGCCAAATACACTCACCATGCACCTTCAAGTCTGCGCTGCCAGATGTTAGCGTAGACAGATCCAATGTTCTCACGCGTAGACTACCATGTGCTCCCCAAAATCTCTCCTTACTGGATCCAACACTGGTGAAATGGGCCTGGATCTAGTGGTGCAATTCATACCCCTCCCCCCCTCACTGCTGATTGTGTCAGGCCCACTTGCATTTTTCTGTTTATTTGTTTTATTGTTTATTTCATTTAATCATTTTTTCCATAATAATATAAAAATCAGAAAAACATCACAAAAAAACATTAGATTAGTATTTCTTTTATAAATAAACTAATTAATCATTTTAACATTTTATTTAAATTAAAATTAAGTAGACTTAGGCTTTGTGTTCTTTCATAAACAAAAACAACCAAAATATTTTCTTTTCCTTAGGATTCTTAGACGTTATTTTCAATTCGCGCACATTTATTTTCGCACTTTTCATATTATTGTAATTGTTCATGGGTTGTAATAGAATTAACTAGGATGTTACTTTACTGCTTACTTTATTTTTTTTCTTCATTTTTAGACATATAAATACCCACTCCCCAAAAGCCTTATAATAGCGTAGGATTTACGATTCCCACACTTTAAATTTTTGCAAAATATTAACTGTTAGTAAATAGGTTTGTATGGAAATATTGAAAACAAAGCGCTAGCAAACCTAATAACAGTGATAAATGAACTGAATTGAATCACTTGCACATATACACCTCTGGGGTATTCCCACTTCGGTTGCCTTCGGAAAATAGTCACAACTCTCGAAACGTGAGAGGTTTTAGTGACTATCTTCTGGTTCAAAAAGACCATAAGTCCCTCGATGAGCGTTTTAACGTTGCCTCGGTAAAAATATGATCTTAGAACCCTATGGTAGTTACTAAAAATTCTTGCTAAGTTGCCTTTGTGACTATAAAAAAGTCCCTTCGAATGTCCCTCAAACATCCAACGGTAGGGCTACCTACTCACTAATAGTAGGATAGCACTGTCTAAAGGATAGGGGGAAAAGAACAAACCTTTTCGAGTATAAGTAGATAACTTTCTTACTTACACCAAAACATTTCAAAAATACTTTCAAAAACGCTTTATCAACACTCTTGAGGACTGATACAAGAGTTATCATAAAGCGAATCTCTGTACTAAGGCATTTTTAAATACTTTTCAAAAACACAAAGCACGGGGTATTTAAAAAATAAGCTAAGCATCTAAGAGTCCGTAGAAAACTACGGATGGAAAGGGTGTTAATACCTTCCCTTTCCATAATCTACCCCCTTACTCAGAAAATTCTCGAAAAGGTCTTTTTCTAATCTTTTCACCATTTCCTTAATTTGGATAAAAGAAAAGCCGGTGGTGACTCTTGCTTACCGCAACATTTGAAAACACAAACGCAAAATAAGTATAAACAGTCGGTTATACCACCGTATCACATAAGTACTTAACAACAATCAACTTAAAGTTCAACAACTGAAATAACAAATACTAAAGCAACAAGCGTTCATCCCGCCGAGTGTTACGTATCAGAGCAATGACACTGACTCGAACTACTGAAGGTAAACCACCTTCACTCTGGATTACCTGCACGTTACCAACATCAGGGTAACATTCAAACATAAGGGGTGAGATTCTCAAATAAAATAAGTGAGCGCATGATAAATCATATATTAGGATTCAGGAATATAAAACCATCAATTTGCAATTATCAACATTGTCATGCCCTTCACAATACATCTTTTCACAAACCTCACTTGCTTTATTCACAACTTATCATCACAATTCACATCATGATTACTTATGCAAGACTCGATGAGACACAATTGTGCAAATGCATATGGTACCAACAGGGTAGAACCCTCATCATAATAATGCCAATTTAGGGCAGTAACATCATAACGCCAATACAGGTCATCGCTCCATGAATGCATGCAACACTGACATGCAACAACTTAATGTACATTGATCATTCACACTCATCAATGTCTCACCAATACAGGCAATCATCATCATTATTATCGTGTAATACATCATGCAAAATCCTTCGTACACCATTTATACATACGAATACATCCCATCGCAGCATTTTGCATTACAACACATACAACATAGACACACATTAAAAATTATTCCAATAAAATATTAGTCTAATTCCATCAAAATTATTACCACATTGTAGAAAATATTTTTAGCTTTCTAACGGTCTAAACGGTGCATCAAACGGACACCCGGTCAAAAGTTATGGAGTTTTCAAGTTTTAAAAATGTTGTCAAACTGTGGGCAATCGATTACACTAACACAACAATCGATTGCACCCTATTCCAGAGGCTAAAAATAACATTTTTTAAGTAGCGCAATCGATTGCTCTCCTGCTACAATCGATTTCTTACTGAAACAGAAGAAAAAATCCCAATTTTTTAAGCAATGCAATCAATTGCTCTCCTGTTACAATCGATTGCACCCTGTGAAAAACAGTTTTACGATTTCTGTAAGGTACAATACGGAAATCCTTTTATCTCAAACCCAACAACACAAACCTCATGAAATAATACACAATCCAATATCCAATTATCATGACTATCAACATACATCAATTACCACACATATATAACATCAATTACACACATAATGCATCAAAATCAATCATCAAAGGGTAAAACCCCAAAACAACCACATGGGGAGAAATCAACAACATACAACCATGGAACCTAAACTATATCATAACCCATCATTATTCAAACCTTTATAGATTTATAATCCCCCTTACAAATTCTCATAAGCCCCATTATAGGATAAGGAACCCCACCCTTACCTGGTTTGGTTTGAAGGCAACTCTATGGGTCTCCGATTGAATCTCCTCTTGGCCTCTTGGTTCAATTTCACGTATGCCTCTTCTTCTCCAAAAACCCTATCTTCCTCTTCTTATTGATAACTAACTTCTCTTCCTCTCTTATTTCTAATAATAACATAATATTATTTTATTAATCTAAATAAATCCAATTGGGCCTGAATGCTACACCCCACTCTTACTTCTTGACGCCATAACATAAGCCCATTACTAATTCTATTCTTATTTCAAATAAATTAATACTATGATATTTCTATCACTTAATCAATCCACCACTTAAATAATATTTCATTAATCCCAACATAAGAATTATTAGTAATCAACTAATTAATTAATTGATAATAATCCAACAGCTTTTACCAATACTTCGTAACATCTCGCAACATCACAAATAATCCAAAAATATAATTTTAATTAAATAATTAATAAATTAACGGACGTTATAACTCTCCCCCACTTAAAATATTTTCATCCTCGAAAATTTACCTTAATCGAACAACTCAGGATAGGAGTCTCGCATCTTGCTTTCCAACTCCCAAGTCATGCTTTCTCCAGCAGCTCCTAACCAGACTACTTTCACCAAAGAAATCTCCTTGCCTCTCAGAGTCTTCATTTCACGATCCACGATTCGTACAAGCATCGCCTCAACAGTAAGATTATCCCTTACTTACACATCATCCATATGGATTACATGAGATGGATCTGAAATATACTTCCGGAGTTATGACACATGAAACACATCATGCAAATTCGAAAGATTATGCGGTAAAGCCACTCTATAAGCAAAATTTCTAACTCTTTTCGAAATCTGATACGAACCAATAAAACGAGAAGTGAGCTTCTTAGACTTCAATTCTCTCCCAACACCAATTACAGGCGTAACTCTCAAAAACACATGATCACCTGCTTGAAATTTTAAGTCCTTCCTTCGCTTGTCATGATACCTCTTATGTCTACTTTGGGAAGCTTTCATCTTTTATCGAATCAACTTCACCTTCTCAGTAGTCTCACGAACAAGTTCAGGTCCAAGTACTACACTTTCTCCAGATTCATGCCAACATAAAGGAGTTCTACATCTCCAATCATACAACACCTCAAAAGGTGCCATTCCAATACTAGAATGGTAACTGTTATTGTAAGTGAATTCTATCAACGGAAGATAAGTATCCCACGAACCTCCCTGCTCAAGAACACATGCTCTCAACAAATCTTCCAACAGTTGAATAATCCTTTCTGTCTGACCATCCGTCTGAGGATGATACGCCGAACTCAACCTCAACTTAGAACCCAATTCCTCTTGCAAACTCTTCCAAAAATCAGAAGTAAACCTCATATCTCTATATGAAACAATGCACAAAGGAACACCATGCAACTTCACAATTACGCTAGTGTAAATCTCATCCAACGTACTGGAAAATTGATGTTAATAGGAATAAAATAGGCCGACTTCGTAAGTCTATCAACAATCACCCAAACAGAATCATGTCCTCTTGACGTATTTGGTAACCCCGTCACAAAGTCCATCGAAATGATATCCCATTTCCATTCTGGAACTTCTAACGGTTGCATAAACCCTACAGGCTTCTGATGTTCAACTTTCGACTTCTGACAAGTCAATCATGCATGCACAAACTGAGCCACATCACTCTTCATCCCAGGCCACCAAAACAAATTCTTCAAATCCTGATACATCTTTGTATCTCCTGGATGAATACTCAACTTACTTATATGACTTTCCTCAAGAACCACTTTCTTCATCTCCGCATCATCAGGAATACATATCCGATTACAAAGTCTCAACATACCTTGCACATCTAACTTAAAATCAATATTCTCATACTGATCGATCCCAACCATCGAACTTACCAGTTTCACATCTAACTTCTGAGCTTCTCTGATACTATCCAGATATTCATTATTAATCTTCAACATTCCCAACATAATACTCTGCGGTGTCACCTTGCAACCTAAGCTCATATCTCTGAACTGTTCAATCAATTCCAACTCTTTAACCATCATTGTTGCCATATGTAAAGTATTTCGACTTAACGCATCAGCTACCACATTCGCCTTTCGTGGATGGTAATTCAAACCGAAATCATAATCCTTTAACAACTCCAACCATCTTAGTTGTCTCATATTCAATTGATTTTGATCAAATATATACTTTAAGCTCTTATGGTCACTAAACACTTTAAATCTAGAACCATAAAGATAATGCCTCCAAATCATCAACACAAAAACAACTACAACAAGCTTTAAATCATGCGTAGGATAGTTCTTCTCATGAGTTCTCAACTGCCTTAACGCATAAGCAACTACCTTCTCATTTTTCATAAGCACACCTCCTAAACCCATCTTAGAAGCATCACAATATACCACGAAAGGTTCTCTTGGATTTGGTAATATCAAAATAGAAGCCTGAAACTACGCGGCCGGAACCTGTCATCTGGATGTTAATGAAACATCAATGAAGTCGCCACTGAACGTCTTTTATCCTGCCGAGAGGGAAAGGTAAACATCGAGAAAACCTGGAAAGGGAGAAATCATGGTCTTGCGACCGAGAGATTGGATAAGGGAGTCTGTTATGCGAGGGGAAGGTATTAGCACCCCACACGCCCGTAGTACTCTATGGTATCCACTCTTGTTGTCTAATCTAATGGGTGTGGTCAAATCCTATGTCTATGGCTTAAAACTGAAAAGGGAATGCATGCGACAGAAAAAAGAAAATAATGTAGGGAAAATAAAAGTTGTGCTCGGTTGGGCCCTACCCCAATGCCTATGTATCCCTTTTAAGGAATCAGAGCAGCCGTAGTTCGGCTTATATTATTTGGTTGGTTTGTGTTTTTTAATTAAGACAACAAAAACAGTCAAAATGGCAAAACATAGAATGAAACAACAAACAAATGAGATGGTCAAACATCGAATAAATAATAACAAGGTAACATGTCAAAGATGGCGAAACATCAAGTGATAAAACAACACACCTAAAAATGACATTGAGAGTCAAAGCAGGATAACATACATGTGCGATGGCGAAACATCGGCTAAGAGGTTATTAGGAATCATGGCAAAGATGGCAAAACATCAATAAAACGGATGACAAAGCATCACACCTAACAATAATATTGAGAATCAATGTAGGATAACAAACATGTGTGATGGCGAAACATCGGCTTCAAACAAATGTGCGATGGCGAAACATCGGCTAAGAGATAACATGGCAAAGATGGCAACACATCAACGAAATAGATGACGAAACATCACACCTAACAATGATATTGAGAATCAATGTAGGATAACAAACATGTGCGATGGCGAAACATCGGCTTCAAATAAATGTGCAATGGCGAAACATCGGCTAAGAGATAGCGTAGGCAAAGTAAAATTGGTTTGTATTTTTTACTTTGAAGAAGGGTTTGAGTTCATTAGAAATGCTTTATGATTTGCCAAGAAAACAATTTTGTTTTAAGATGCGAAATGCAAAGAAAGGGAAAATAACTAAGGGAAACTAACCTAGTGATATCCCTAGTGTTATCATACAATGGTTGACCCTAAGGTTGAGGATAAAGGGAAAGTCCTACCCTATGTTAGCATACATGAATTCCTATCTTAATCAGCATGTCAAAGAAAGCTTAACAAAACTATCCTATATGGAACATGCAATGAGAGTGAAGTCATGATCTCAATTTCTAAATTGAGTGACTCATCGATCAACAATTAAAGAAGAAAAGCAATAAACATCCTATAGGGAACATGCACTGAGAGCGAAGTCGTGATCTCAATTTCTAAATTGAGTGACTCATCGATCAACAACAAAGACAACACATGCAATCAGACAAAAACCAGAGGGCCTCCTGACATATATCAACAACAGAGGTCCCATCATGCAATCAGAGAATTATGCAAAATGAAAATGGGAGAAAGGAAGTAGTACAATACCAAACAGATAACTATTTGTAGCAATCAAGCAAGAATAAAAGAAACCCAGAGAAACTTCAAGCAAGCTGGCATCGGTAAAAAAATTGAGTTAGGAATCTATCAGATATAAACAAGTCCCAGGGGCAATGTATGTCATTCACAATCAAAGGTATGTGTATCCTGCATAAACCATCAAGCATGCCAAACACAAAAATAATGCCAATATAATAAACTGTGTTCCACAAATAAAGTGGAACACAAAAGCCTCAAGCCAAAAGTGGCAAATTTCTCAGAGTACCTCGCATATTCAACAACCAAGTTATTATTCCATAAGGTGAAAAAAAGTGAGAACAAACATGATGGCTTTAGACCTGATAAACAAGAAGAAACAAGTATATGCACAGATTAGGTCAAGAAAAGCAGGGGAATGTTGCTCCTTTCTATCACCATGTTGAATTGACAATTGGATGTCAATCAAGGATCATAAGAGCTTGAGAATAATATGAACAAAGACCATGAAAGTCAGTAGCAAACATATTTCAATCATGCACAGCTAATTCAACCACAACTTCATGAACACAATAGGAAATGAAACCTACGTAATGCATTAGATGGTTCAAAATATTCAAACATGAAGCTTATAAGTGAAATGGCTTGAGCTAATATGAACAATCAGAATCACATGATCATTAGGTTCCCAATTATAGGCCTCACTCAAGTTCATTGGCCATCAAACAAATTGTAACAAGACATGCAAACATAATTGGGTACCTTCACTTTAAAATCATATCAAAAATAGAAACAAGGATCCATAATTCAAACCAAAAATATCTTAACATCTTGGAAGTGTTTAGAAGTCAGAATGCAAGCCCTAAGTTCACGAATGATTGAGGAAGAGGCCAAGTGAAGTTAAAAGCTCAAGACTGAAGATGTGAAAAACACAAGAAGTGGGGGTTGAATTGTAAAACTTAAAACAAATGCTTTGACAACACAGTATTTTTATCCTGGTTCGTTTGATCTCAAACTACTCCAGTCCACCCGTCAAGGTGATTTCGCCTCTCTCCAACGAGGTCTTAATCCACTATTTTCAAAGGATTACAACAGCTACTTTAACAACTGTTAAAGTCTTCTTGATTATAACCACAAACCGGTTTATCTCAAGGAAATCTTTTACAAATAATTGAACAGGGATGTGTTAACGTTTTCTAATAAAACAATATATCACAACTGTGATAATTACACAACTTAAGCTTGGAATAAACTGAATTTGCTAAAGCGTTTGAATAAGTGTGGTTTTAAGGCTTGGCAAATTATGTGAGTGCATGCGTGCGTCTTTTCTCAAGCATACTTGTTTATATAGGCAAGGCAAAGATACGTTGTCCATAAAGCCAGTTTAATGACAATAACGCACTTTCCTTTTGAAGAAGATCTTGTCTGAAGAGAGCCGTTAGCATTTAATTCTGTCTTGAATAATTAATAACGCTTTAGAGTCTTCTTTGCTTTAACTTATGATAACGCTTCAGAGTGTTGATGACTTGGTAAAGATCTTTGATCAGAGTCAGAGTGTATTATTTATGCACAGATTGTGGTCATCAAGCTTCAGCGTATATTCTGGTGGCTTCAGCGTGTAGCACGTATTACTGATCTTCTGATGCTGATTCCATCAGAACTTCTGTATATACAAAACATAATTTTAAGAAGCATATTTGTTTTATATATATATATATATATATATATCTTTGAATTTATTTATTCTTTGTATTTTTTTATCATCAAAACTCTAATCAAGGGTTGTAGAATCAAACTATGTTCTAACAATCTCCCCCTTTTTGATGATGACAAAAACCAGATTTTTCAATAAAAAATAAAGAATAAAAAGTATAGAGTTAAGAAGAGAAACTCCCCCTGATTTGATTACTTCCCTTTAATTCCATGAGTCTTTGAGCATCATAATCTTAGTGTATCTTTCATCAGAGTTTTGTACCTGTTCAAGCTTTTCAGAAGAGAGAAATGTAAATGGATCAGAATGTTTGAGACTTATGTCTCAGTAATCCGTTATTGAAAAATATCTTATTCTTTCTCCCCCTTTTTGTCAGTTATCAAAAAGAGCATATAATCAGAACCAAAATGCATTTATATTAAAAAAAACAGAATCAACGAAAAGTTCAGATCAACAGCAATTTAAGAATATTACAGATAAACATGTTTTAAAAACGAGGAAATTCTAAGAGGGAGGAGGTAGAAGCGTGAACAAGGCTTCCAACATGCTCTTGATCTGGATGTTGGTTTCCTGTTGCTGGGTTAACATGCTCTTGATTTCCTCAATTTTGTCGTCCTGTTTATCCATTCTTTCATTCATCAACATATCAGATCTTTTTAGGTCTTCTAGAGTCTGCTTTTCATAGGAGGAAGCTTGAGGAAGCCATGTTCACACGAAGGTTTTGTGAAGAAATTGAAAGGGTTTTGAGAAAGGTTCCAAACTGAAATCAATGAGATTGTAGAGAAAATGAAAGTGAAAGTAAAAAAGTGTAAGTGGTGAGAGATGTGTTTAAATAGATTTTTAAAAGGATTTTGAAAACATAAACGGTGAGAGAGAAATAAATTATAATTATTATGAGCATTTAATGATAGCTGATTTTGGGGGATTCAGAAAGATATTGAAACGGTTACCCATGACATGTGTCCCAATGCAACCAATCAGCGTTTTTGACCTTTCAGAAACTTGTACGCGTGTTCAGCCTCAGAAAGTAGCTGATGACTGGATGACACTTATTTGCTTGAGTGAAATGCATATTTCTATCCTTGATTGTGATAGATTCTGATACAATCTGTACTTCTAAAGATCTGAAGAAAGATTGATCAGTAGTTTACGGAAAAATAAACAAAGTTCTGAAGGTTAAGATATAGAATCAAAACAGTTTTATTCTGGGCAAAGCTTCATGCTGAGATGATTCAGAATGAAGTTGGACCTATCTTCATAAAGAGGTTTTGTAAAGATATCAGCCCATTGATGGTCTGTGTTAATAAATTTTAAATTTAGAATCCCTTTCTGAATATAGTCCCTAATAAAATGATGTTTTATTTCTATATGCTTAGCCCTAGAATGCAAAATAGGATTTTTACTGAGACAAATAGCAGAAGTATTGTCACAGAGGATAGGGATGTTACTCTCAAATATTTTGAAGTCCTCAAGTTGACTTTTCATCCAGAGCATTTGTGTGTTGCATCCAGCTGCTGCTATGTATTCAGCTTTTGCTGTTGATAGAGCTATTGTGGATTGTCTTTTGCTGGACCATGAGATCAGATTTTCTCCCAGAAGTGCTTTTACGTTCTACTTTGTCTCCAGTGAAATCAGCATCACAGTATCCTATTAAGCTGTAATCACTTGATTTTCTATAAAACAAACCCAGATTAGTAGTACCTTTCAGATACTTGAAAATCTGCTTAACTGCTATTAAGTGAGATTCTCTAGGATCTGATTGGAATCTAGCACAAATGCAAACACTGAATAGAATGTCAGGCCTTGAAGCTGTCAGATAGAGAAGAGAACCAATCATACCTCTGTAGACCTTCTGTTCTACCTTTTTACTTACCTCTTCTCTTTCCAGAATGCACGTGGGATGCATTGGAATCTTTGATGGCTTACATTCTGAGAGATCAAATTTCTTCAGAAGTTCTCTGACATATTTGCTCTGATGAATGTAAGTTCCTTCTGGGGTTTGATTAATCTGAATTCCTAGAAAGAATTTTAGTTCCCCCATTAGGCTCATCTCAAATTTTGCCTGCATACATTTAGCAAACTTTCTTCCCAGAGAGGGTTTAGTGGACCCAAATATGATGTCATCAACATAAATATGACATACTAAAATGACATTCTTAATTGTCTTACAGAACAAGGTTGTGTCCACTTTCCCTCTGGTGAATTCCTTTTCTAGCAGGAAGTTACTTAGTCTTTCATACCAAGCTCTGGGAGCTTGTTTCAGACCATAGAGTGACTTCTTTAGTTTGAAAACATATTCTGGATTTTTGGAGCTTTCAAAACCAGGGGGTTGGTGCACATATAACTCTTCTTCTATATAGCCATTTAAGAATGCACTCTTAACATCCATCTGATACAGAGTGATGCCTTTATTAACAGCAAATGAAATTAAGAGTCTGATAGATTCTAACCTGGCGACTGGAGCAAAGGTTTCTGTATAGTCTATTCCCTCTTGCTGACTATAACCTTGTGCTACCAGTCGTGCTTTTTTTCTGATGACTTCACCTTGTTCGTTCAGTTTGTTTCTGAACACCCATTTTGTACCAATAACGTTGAATCCTTTTGGTTTGGGAACTAGATCCCATACGTCATTTCTTGTGAATTGATTTAGCTCCCCTGGCATTGCTAGAATCCAGTCATTGTCCAAAAGTGCTTCATCAATTGTTGTTGGTTCAATTAGAGAAACCAGTCCCATGAGGGATTCTTCAGAGTTTCTGAAGCTAGATCTTGGTCTGATTGGATCTTCCTTTCTTTCTAAGATTGTTTCTTCTGGGTGATCCATGCTGCTTCTGGATGGTCTTTTTTGGAGTTGATCAACAGAAGGTGCTGGATTGCTTGCAGTTACTCTTTCTGATGTTAAGGGAGTGTCTCTGTTGAGAGCTTCTGATGATTTGTCTTTAGTACCCGTGAGTTCAACTTCCATACCTGCAAGGAATTCATTCTGCTTTGACTTTTGAGAGTCAAGCTTATCATCAAAACGAACACTGATTGACTCCTCCACAATCTGTGTTTCTGTATTATATACTCTGTACCCTCTTGAGCATTCAGAATATCCTAACATAATACACTTTTGTGCTTTAGAGTCAAACTTGTTCAAATAATTTTTTGTATTCAGGATAAAACATGTACATCCAAATGGGTGAAAATAGGAAATGTTGGGTTTTCTGTTCTTCCACAATTCATATGGAGTCTTTTCCAGAATAGGTCTTATGGAGATTCTATTTTGAATGTAACACACTGTGTTTATTGCCTCTGCCCAGAAGATCTTAGCAACGTTAGTCTCGTTGATCATGGTTCTGGCCATTTCTTGCAATGTTCTGTTCTTTCGTTCTACAACTCCATTTTGCTGGGGAGTTCTAGGACAAGAGAAATCATGCAGAATGCCTTTATCATTAAAGAATAACTCAAAATCTTTGTTTTCAAATTCTCCACCATGATCACTTCTGACTTTGACGATTCTAATATCCTTTTCATTTTGAACTTGGTTGCAGAAGGTGACAAACACAGAGTGTGACTCGTCCTTGTGTCTTAAGAACTTTACCCATGTCCATCTGCTATAGTCATCTACGATTACTAACCCATACTTCTTGCCACTGACTGAAGCAGTTTTAACTGGTCCAAATAAGTCAATATGCAGAAGTTCTAATGGCTTGGAGGTGGAAACAACGTTTTTGGATTTGAAAGCTGGTTTTGCAAACTTGCCTTTCTGACATGCTTCACACAGAGCATCTGAATTGAACTTCAGGTTAGGAAGTCCTCTGACCAGATTGAGTTTGTTAATCTGAGATATTCTTCTCATACTAACATGTCCCAATCTTCTGTGCGAGATCCATTGCTCGTTGTTAACAGACAGTAGACATTTTACATTCTGACTTTTTAGTTCAGAAAGTTTTATTTTATAAATGTTGTTTTTCCTCTTTCCATTAAATAGGATAGTCCTATCTTTCTGACTAATAGCTTTGCATGAATTTTGATTGAAGATTATATCATAACCGTTATCACTTAATTGACTTATGGATAACAGGTTATGCATTAATCCATCAACTAATAAAACATTACTTATAGAGGGAAGATTTCCATTACCTACTGTTCCAGAGCCAATGATCTTTCCTCTCTGATTTCCTCCAAAGCCTACGTAGCCTCCAGGCTTAAGTTCCAGGCTTTGGAACATATGCCTTCTTCCCGTCATGTGTCGTGAGCAGCCAGAGTCCAGGTACCATGATTGGTGTTTTTGCTTTGCTGCTAAAGATATCTGCCACATGTATTATTTTATCCTTAGGTACCCACATTTTCTTGGGTCCTGATTTGTTAGTTTTACCAAAACTCTGGTTGAACTTTGGTTTGACAGAGTAATCATTACTTGTATATTTTATGTCATGTGTGTGCCCATATATAAAGTGTGAATCAAATGGAGTACGTTTTATAACTAAATCCATGGCATTTTTTGGTGTAGGTACCTTAACTTGATATCCTATCCCTTTTCTGCCATTTCTGCTAACTCCATAGATCATTGAAGCCATTTTGCTTCTGTCTATGTTTTTAGCTAGAAACTTCTGAAAGCTGTGATCATACTCCTTGATGATCTCATCAGCACTGCTGGGAGTTTCAGGGATTGTTTCCTTTTGAGAGTTTTGCAATTGGTTTTCTAATTTTAAATTTTATCTTTTAACTCAGAATTCTCCAATTTGAGACTCTCAGTCTTATCAGAGTCAGAAGCAAGATTCCTTTTCAGGTTTCTGAGTTTGACTCTGATCTGCTGATATCTTTCCAGAATTTCATTAATGCTTTCAGCTAGTTCAGCCTTAGTAAAGTTTATAGTAAAGTCAGGGAATACCTCTTCTGTATCTGATTCAGAGTCTGACTCAGATGCTTCACTGTCTTCTGTTATGTTTGCCATGAGAGCTATGTTTGCTCTTTCATCATCTGATTATGAGTCATCTTCAGATGTGTCAGAATCATCCCATGTAGCCATGAGACTTTTCTTCTTTTCCTTGCCAAACTTCTTTTTGGGCTTCTCCTTCTGAAGCTTTGGGCAATCGCTTTTGTAGTGCCCTTGCTCGTTACATTCATAGCAGATGATGTCTTTGTTGTTTGGCTTTCTGTTTCCTGAAGAGCCTTCAGATCTTCTGTGTCCAGAGGAGGATTCTGACCTTCTGTATCTGGAGAAAGATTCATTCTGATTTTCTGATCTTCTGGGATTCCTGAATTTCCTTTGCCTCTGCTTCCACAATTGGTTCACCCTTCTGGAGAGGAGAGACATTTCATCTTCTTCTGACGAGGACCCATCAAAGGTTTCTTCCATAGCCTGCAAAACTTTGGAGTCAGATTTTCTATTAGATTTTAAAGCTAATGGCTTACCTTGCTTTTGAGGTTCATATGCTTCTAGCTCCATCTCGTGACTTCTGAGGGAGCTGACAAGTTCCTCCAGAGAGATTTTGTTGAGATCCTTGGCTAGCTTAAGCGCTGTGACCATTGGCCTCCATTGTTTCAGCAAGCTTCTGATGATCTTCTTAACGTGATCAGCAGTGGAATACCCTTCGTCAAGAACTTTTAGACCAATAACAAGAATTTGAAATCTTGAAAACATAGTTTCTATTGATTCACTTTCTTCCATCTTGAATGCCTCATACTTCTGAATGAGTGCAAGGGCTTTGGTTTCTTTGACTTGTATGTTGCCTTCATGCGTCATTCTCAGAGAGTCAAACATATTCTTTGCAGTGTCTCTGTTTGATATCTTCTCATATTCTGAATAAGAGATGGCGCTGAGTAGAATTGTTCTGGCCTTGTGATGATTTCTGAACTCACGCTTTTGCTGATCAGACATCATTTTCCTTTCAATCTTCTGACCACGTCCATCCACTGGGTGCGTGTATCCATCAGCCACCATGTCCCACAGATCAACATCATGGGCCAGAAAGAAACTCTCAATTATGTCTTTCCAGTAGTCAAAGTTCTCTCCATCAAAGACTGGAGGTTTGCCACTAAATCTGTCCCTTTCTTCATTGTTGTCATTGCTGATGTTTTGACTTGGTCCTGCCATTGTGTTTTTATGACGCTGGATCTTGTACTGACACGATTAAGTGTTATAAGCTCAGAACCAGGCGCTCTGATACCAATTGAAGATGTGAAAAACACAAGAAGGGGGGGTTGAATTGTAAAACTTAAAACAAATGCTTTGACAACACAGTATTTTTATCCTGGTTCGTTTGATCTCAAACTACTCCAGTCCACTCGTCAAGGTGATTTCGCCTCTCTCCAACGAGGTCTTAATCCACTATTTTCAAAGGATTACAACAGCTACTTTAACAACTGTTAAAGTCTTCTTGAGTATAACCACATACCGGTTTATCTCAAGGAAATCTTTTACAAATAATTGAACAGGGATGTGTTAATGTTTTCTAACAAAACAATATATCACAACTGTGATAATTACACAACTTAAGCTTGGAATAAACTGAATTTGCTAAAGCGTTTGAATAAGCGTGGTTTGAAGGTTTGGAAAATTATGTGAGTGCATGCGTGCGTCTTTTCTCAAGCATACTTGTTTATATAGGCAAGGCAAAGATACGTTGTCCATAAAGCCAGTTTAATGACGATAACGCACTTTCCTTTTGAAGAAGATCTTGTCTGAAGAGAGCCGTTAGCATTTAATTGTCTTGAATAATTAATAACGCTTCAGAGTCTTCTTTGCTTTAACTTATGATAACACTTCAGAGTGTTGATGACTTGGTAAAGATCTTTGATCAGAGTCAGAGTGTATTATTTATGCGCAGATTCTGGTCATCAAGCTTCAGCGTATATTCTGGTGGCTTCAGCGTGTAGCACGTATTACTGATCTTCTGATGCTGATTCCATCAGAACTTCTGTATATACAAAACATAATTTTAAGAAGCATATTTGTTTTATATATATATATATATATATATATATATATATATATATATATATATATATATATATATATATATCTTTGAATTTATTTATTCTTTGTATTTTGTTATCATCAAAACTCTAATCAAGGGTTGTAGAATCAAACTATGTTCTAACAATCAAGACTAGTTGGCAAAGCTACCAAATTAGACAAGTTTTTAAAATTATTTGTGGAAAAATGTCAAACCATGTCAAATAATTCAAGAAAAATGGTTTTTAAATTCCCAACAAATTCATGAACCACAAACAAGACCTGAATTCCCAATAAAGTCCAAGGCACAAAGACTTTGAACATGAAACTTGCACCATAAGCAACAAAATCCTAAATTTTGACTTTTAATCATAAATATTAATTAAATAGGATTAAAACTCAAACAAATCAAACCAAGGTCAAACCAATCACCAAGAAACCTTAAAAGTCAGAATATACATTTTTCATTTTTTTTAATTAAGAAAAGTCAAGAAAGAAATTAATATTCAAACAATTATGTAATTAACAAATATTCACATATCAAAATAATATTTAAATCAAAAATTCAGAAAAATGGCCAAACAAAATTATATTCAAATATTAGGGCTAAAAACACATATCCATGAATTTTTGTGAGTTTTTTGGATCAAAAGAAAATATTAAAAATAAGAAAACAAACAATTAATAGTTGAATTATTATTTAAGGGCAAGAAAATGAAAACCATAACCAAAAATCATGAAAAAGGTCAAAGTAAAAATATATTCAGATTCTATGATTAAAAACAAGATTACATGATTTTTTTGAGATTTTTTGGATTAAAGGAAATATTAAAATAAAAATAAAAAAAAACAAATATTATAAATAACCTTTGAAATTAAAATTTAAATAAAAAATAAAGGAAATGATAAACCAAAGTTAGAATCAATTTTTACATTATTTTAGGAGTCTAGAATATTTTTTGTGGATTTTTAGGTCAAGGGAACTATTAAAATAAAAATTATCTTCAAATGAATAATTAAATAAGCCTATGAATTTTTTAAACCAATCAAATCATTTTAAAAAAATCCAAAAAAAATATTTCAAATACTAGAAAATAAAATTGACCTATGGTAAATTTTTTGTGATTTTTGAATGTGTTTTGACTAGAAAACAGAATTAAACAAAATGTCAAATAAAACAAAAATTCAAATAAACCAAAAAATTCAAACAGACCAATCATGATGTGCCACCACATCATCTTCAACCTCTGGATGGTTCAAAAATGCGCGCATCTTCTCAGGCTTAGGGCTTACTTTCAGATCAACATAACATGCTCAATTTTGTATTGTTTCTTATGAAATCAAAGGCAAATCAAAGCTAGCATGGCAAGGAATCCATAGCAATTCGAATCAAATCAAATCATCAATCACATTGTCCACAATCAAGTCATGAATATGAACAAAAACATTCTGAATTGTGAGTTTCAGAGCATCCAATCATGCATAATTCATCAAATTAAACGCTGTAAAGCTTTAGAAACATTCTATTAACATCACTGAACATGAATCCAAGCTCAAACATCTCAATAAACAAGTGCATCTCAGGAATCGAAGTTTGGAATCATTACCTGAAGGCTAAAAGTGATCTACTGTCTCCTTCACTCCAGATGCAAACAAATGGTGCTAGCTTGATCTACTTGCTTTGCTGAAGCAGAATCCACAAGAATTTTAAAGAAAACACCAAGGAATTGAGAGATTCGAATCAAGTTGCAGAGGAAGGAGGAAAATCTTAGATCTAGAATTCTTGCAAATGGCGTGTTCTCCTCTCTCTCTTTGCTTGCTTCCTCTTATATAGAGTTTGTAGAGAAGGATATAAGTGGAAGTTTGTCCTTAAAGCCGTTGGAGGGCAGGATTGGGAATTTTGGCCAAAAATGAAGTGCATATTGAATCATGTGTTTTGCTCGTGCATTCTTCTGCCTTTTATGCATTTTGTGAGCCAAATGAAGTCATAAATGCATGCTCAAAATGCCAGCCCACGATTACTTGAAATGAGAGAGTGTTGGTGAATTGGCAATTTTGAGCAAGTTTTGTATTTTTTGATTCAAGCAAGTTCATGAAGCACATGGGCATGAAATGGTGAGTGTAATGGGCCTCATCGTGTCACAAATTACCAATGGGCTTGAATAGAAGCAAGAGGAATGGCTAAAACTTGAATTTGCAAGAAATGACCATTTTGCACATTTGCCAAATTTCAATAAGAAACTTCAAAATTCCAAAGTTCATAACTTACTCATACTTTTGAGTTTTGACACAAATGAGTACAATTTGGAAAGGTATTGGAAAGATATACAATCCCTTAGTTTAGAGTTTTTGCAAATTAATCCATCAAGGTTCTCAAAATTTGGCTTGAAATTCAATAAATTTGGAAAATGACCTATAATCTTGTAACTTCAAAAGACCATAACTCTTGATTCCTTGCCAATTTGAATATGACACCAAAAGGAGATGAACGATCATTCTCTTAGCTTTTCAAGCATATTTCATTTGCATTTTCTTGATTAAGGGTGAATAAGATATGAATTTTTGAACTTAAGCCCTTATTTTCCAAAATTAGAAACTTTTAGGGTTTCTTCAAGAACAAGTTTCATCCCAAACTCCAATCTCTTTGATCCAATGACCAAAATGGACTTGAAATATGAAAAGTACATCCTTGAATTGATGGTTGGCCAAAAATTCCCTTGGTCAACCTTGACTTTGACTGATCTTGACCAAAATGACCATTTTGCCCCTCTGAATCAATTGATCCACTTCCCTTCAAAAATGATGATTAAAACTTCAAACATATGATCTTCCAAACATATAAAGGCCATGTGGAAAGTTTCACTTCAAAATTCTCAAGAAATCTTGATGAAATCCCAAACCCTAGTTTTGTTCAACACATTATGAGACTGATGAGTCATCCTTAAAACTTCAAATTCTCTGGGCATCTTGACCAATTTCTTGTACAAAGACCTTTCAAATATCAAAGAAAATGTCATAGCTCCCAAAATAAATACTTGTACATTGGCCAATAGCCTTGATCAAACAAAACCCTAATTTGACTGGTGAATCAAAAGAGTGATTCTTCTTATAATCAAACACATACTTCAATCCTCTGATAATCCAAAGAGATGGATGAAGCATCTTGAGATATTCAATAACTTTTTGAGCTTGAAAGATCCATAGGTTTAGATAATAAGATTTTTTCTTGAGCAACTTGTCAATGCAAATAACCTTCAAGGCTTGAGGAAGACTTGATAACCAAAGTGCTTTGATCCCATCATAATGTATGAATGCAATGCAATATGATATTCATGATGAAACATAATCCTAAATCAAGAGGGTAAATTTTGGGGTGCAACAGCTGCCCCTATTCAAATATCTTCAACATGATAAGTGAGAAGAGTGACAACTTTCGAGCGTTCAGAGTTGAAGATGTTTGAATACGAAAGAACCCAAAAATTTACACTCTTGAAGAAGAAAGAAAACAGAAGCAGAAAACCCCCAAGACATGTATCAGAATGAAGCAGTAACGCATGTTGAAACAGAATGAAAAAAAAGAAGAGTAGACACAACTAAACTTCCGGACAGACGTGCCAGGGCAAAACTGGGCTTCAGAAAAGGTGAGATAAAACTCAAACTACAGAGTAGGCGAAACTAGACTCTGCAACAGAAAACGTACGCGGGTGAGGAGACGAAACTCTGAGCTTGAACCAAAAGTAAAATGGCTAGAGTGCGTGATTCTAGGAGCACTTGCTGATCTCAACTGAGATAGTCAGTATGAAGGAACTGAGAGAATCCCAGAAATGAGGAACAAAAGCGAGATGAAACTCGACTCATCGACTAGTCAGACGAAACTAGACTAGATGAGTACCAGGACGAAACTGGATTTCACGCACGGATAACGAGGCGAAACTCGACCCAAAGCAAAGTGATGAGAGTGCATGTTTCTCAGAGCACCTGTTGGTCTCAGATCAATGGATAAACAGTGACGAAAACTGATAGAAGCATCCAAGGAATAAAGGAGACTGATCTCAAGCCAGGGACGCAGTACGAACACTGCACTCGGTAAACGATCACCGTCAAAAGGTCTAAGGTATGAAAACAAAGACGAGACGAAACTCGACTCAATAACTAGTTAGGCGAAACTAAACTAGATGAGTATCAGGACGAAACTGGATTTCATGCACAAGGTGGGGAGACGAAACTCTGAGCTCAAACCAAAGCGAGGAGATTAGGGCGTACACCTAAAAACCAGCTGAAAGCGAATATCAGGACTAAACTGGTATTTGAAAGGTGCATCAATAGACATTGGAATGAACCGGAGAGGGTAGTGAAGACTAAACCCGAGAAGACCATGCCAGGGTGAAACTGAACTGCAGTCAAGAGTAGACACTCAAACAAAACGAATGATTGACGTCAAAAGGATACTGGTATGGGGATGAAACCGAAATAACGAGGACAAAGACCTCGCTGGGGATTTAGTCCGAAGTATTAGCAAATCAATAGGGATGACAGAAATAATAATGGCTTATGTTCCGATGCATGTTTGAATTCTTTTTTACATAGCGCAATGCTTCATATAATGGAAATGCTACGCGTTTTGGTAGATGCAATGTAATGATGCATGTTCAAAAGTTTCACTGGGGAATGGCCAATTGAGGAGCCCATAAACAAGAAGTCAGAATCTGACATGACTTACAAAAATAAATTGCAAAATCCAAAGGAGAGGAGAAAATACGGGGAACCGATAGAGGGAGAGCCTTGAAGAGACGAAGTTTTACGGAGAACAATAGAAAGGGTAACCAGTAGAAACAGGTCGTAAACATTGAGAGGAATTGCAAAAATAAATTGCGAATTCCTAGAGAAGATCAGGTCAACACTGCAGCTTCCGGAAAGGGACGAAAATCTTTGTTGGGGGAACAAAGCTCTGCTGAGGAGGTGGGGTTTCACCGGGGAGATAAAACTCTGTTGAGGATTTTCTTGCTGGAGAGATATTCTCTTGGAACGCAACCAAAGGATGAATCATGCAGATAGTCACACGGTAACGACCTTACTGGGGAATAAGAGAAGATCCTTAACATAAAGATGCCCCGGTCAACAGATCGGCTGGGAAATGAGAGGTCAAAGCGAGGGATCTCTATTGGAAATCTCAAAGGGGAGTTGAAACTTCTTCAGAACGTGGGTTCTTACTTAACGACTCCACTGGGGAGGGATGACATATCCAAACACGAAGTCTTGGAACGAGGCTTTTTGAAAGAAAATCCCTGGAGTAACAAAACTTTGTTGCGGAAACGAAACTTCACCGGGGAAAGGAAACTTCACTGGGGAAACAAAACTTCACTGGGGATAAGCAGAGTCCTAATCAAACACGGGCTCAGTCAAAATAGAAGAAAACTGAACATTCCTTTCTTGACCATCATTAAGCTCTTTACAAGTATTCAACGTGTAAACTTTTTTTTGATGTCAAACAACTGTTTTGCATATAGAAAAATATTATTGAGAATGATAGACCTGATGCGATGATTATTTAAACCTTGAAGTTGAAAACTTTAACAAAATGTCGCATCTTTGTTGTGAATGAATCACTGGCTAAAGTGCAAAAATGTATTTTTAAAAACTTTTCTTTCCCTTTTTGAAAAACGAGTCAAAACGCGGGTGATAAGATACCAACACGGCTATGCAACACATATTTGGGGAGTTTAGGAAACGTTATCCCGTTGTAGTATGCTTTCGAGTTAAACCCCTATTTCAGTTAGGACTTTTAGAGGTTGTAACGTGGCCTGGTTCGAGGGTTTTTTAGAAAAAAAGGTTTTTCAAGGCTCAAGATTTTTTTTTGATGCCCGTCCCCTTCGTGACATTCTCCTGTCCTAAGTTCAGTTGACTTATCACAAGCATTCATTTTTCAAAAAGATTTATAATGGTTGAGCAATCACGACAAATCCTCCAACATGATCGTCACTTATCTTCTGCTGCTTTTGTTGTTGATATTATTGTTCCTCTTCTTTTGAACAATCTCTCTTTTTTTGGCTTTTTAGGCTCTTCTTTTCCCTAACTTCTGCCTAGAAAAAATCTTTTGAATTCCATTTTGGGAGTCCAGCGAGATGCCCTAACTTTTGCCAAAGTGATTTGTTTTCAAGTTTCGACTTAGCAGGGCTTTTTGTTTATTTCTTATTCATGTTTTCCACTTTGAACAAGTCAATGTGACTTTAGGTTTTTGAACTTTTTCATTCTTTCTTCCTTTTTTGAAAACAAATGCCTCATTCCTTGGTCGGTGAGGGATAGCCATTTATTGTATCGTTCCACCTCGACCTCAGGGCTTTGTGAGAAAATGAACATCGTGGTTTAGACATCCTGATCTCATGATGCGAAAAATAAAATGCAGTGATCCTCAGAGGAGACATTCCTTCTGAAATTTGAATGCTTGGGCAAATCAACTGAACATCTACCCCGCCCCTGGTTAAAAAAAGGTTTATCTTTATTTTTTCGAACAGAAAAGAAACTCCTACTTCGAAGGCTCAGAGGGGTTAACGAGGGTCTAACTCCCTTATATCTCCGGTGTTTGGGGATTGAAACAATGCTTGTACATCGTCAATGGGGTTCTACTTAAAAGCATACCACTACAGTCATCATTTTTTTAAGCTAAACTCCCTCCTCCAAATTCTTGGCCATGCAAAAGAATTGGCACGGTTGGTATCAAAATGCCCGAAAAACAATTGAAGAGTGACTTAGGATAGATTAAGTAAAATGAAACAAAAAAAATTTCGAGGCAAAAATATTCAATGCATCAAGACTGACATTCAGCTATAAACAAAATCCTATATGCAGACAATGCTAAAACAATCAATCAAGATAACATATGAAAGCGCAACAAAGAAACATAATAAAAGCCATTATAGGGAAGCAGTATCTCCAACCAGGTTCACCGGTCCTGCCGACCTGCCGTAACCTTGACATTACCCTGACCTATGATTATTACCAACAACCCGGAGTTGTGAAGCAAAACCGCAAGGCAAAATGCCTAAAAGAGTGAAAGAGAAGTCCACCAAACAGAGAAACAAACATGCCCCTTGCACAGTGGTGGTTGTGTTTGTTATCCGCATTTCAAGTGATCAGCCAACCATGACTTAGATTATCATATCTATGTAAGGTCCACGAAGTTTATATGCTCATGCTTATCAAAAATATTGGACGTTTTTGCAAACAAAATAGTAAAAAGGGAGAAAAGAAAAGCATGCACATACTTGAAAGAAGATATTCTATTGATTTTGAGAAATCGGCCTGTGAAAAAGGCATTTACATTTGGAAGCAAGTAATTACAAAATCAAAACAAACAAGTGTTTATAAATGGCAATGTGAATGTGAATAACCACCAAGTCCCAACTCTGCTATGACTCTGATGGCTCTATCTTCCTGCTTTTAGACAGATCATTCCTGGATTAGCCTCGAGCTTATGCCAGGTGACGGAACGAAGGAAAGAAACAAAGGGGCTCATGCTGAGCGTAGTCATTTGCTTTAAGTCCCTAACTTTTGCCTGAATCGGCCTTTCGGGTTTTCGATTCACCAGAACACCCTCTTTTTGCCTAAACTGCCCTTTCGGGTTTTCAGTTTAGCGGGTTATTATTATTTTTATGCAAAGTATTTTTTAACTACGTCAGTATTCACAGGGAGAGGGAAGTACTCTCCATCCATAGTCGTGAGCATCATCGCTCCTCCAGAGAAGACTTTTCTGACCACGAAAGGACCTTCATAAGTCGGAACCCACTTGCCCCTGGGATCTCCCTGGGGAAGAATTATCCTCTTGAGAACAAGGTCACCTGGCTTGTAAAACTGAGGTCGTACCCTCTTATCAAAAGCTTTTCTCATCCTTTGTTGATATACCTGACCATGACATACAACCGTCAATCTCTTTTCATCAATAAGTTCCAACTGATCCAGCCGATTCTGTACCCATTCATTTTCATCCAGCTCAACATCTCTCATGACCCTAAGAGAGGGAATCTCGAATTCTACCGGAAACACTGCTTCCATGCCATAAACCAATGAAAATGGGGTTGCCCCAGTGGAAGTACGCACTGTGGTGCGATAACCATGCAAAGAGAAAGGCAACATCTCATGCCAATCTTTATAGGTTACCACCATCTTCTGCACAATTTTCTTGATATTTTTATTGGCCGCTTCTACAGCACCATTCATCTTTGGTCTATATGGGGAAGAGTTATGATGCTTGAGTTTGAAGGATTCACAAAGCTACTTCATTATTTTGTTGTTCAAATTAGACCCATTATCGGTAATGATCTTTTCAGGCACTCTGTAGCGACAGATAATGTTGTGCTTAATGAACCGAGTTACCACCTGCTTGGTAACATTGGCATAGGATGCAGCTTCGACCCATTTTGTAAAATAATCGATAGCAACCAGAATGAAACAGTGCCTGTTGGACGCAGTCGGTTCAATTTTTCCAATCATATCAATTCCCCACATCGCAAACAGCTAAGGGGAAGTTAAGACATTCAAAGGTACTGGCGGCATATGCACCTTATCAGCATAGACTTGACATTTGTAGCAAACCCGTGCATGATTGTAACAGTCAATCTCCATGGTGGAACAATAATAACCTGCTCGCAAAATCTTTTTAGCCATGGTATGCCCGTTGGAATGGGTCCCGAAATCACCTTCATGTATCTCTTCAATGATTCTAGCTGCTTCTTTCTTGTCAACACATATGAGCAGTAAACCATCACGATGCCTTCTGTACAACACACCACCACTGAGAAAGAACTTGGATGAAAATCTTCTCAAGAACTTCTTATCCGTGATGGATGCCCCTTCAGGGTACTCTTATGTTTCGAGATATCGTTTAACATTGTTGTACCCCAAAATTTGCCCTCCCGTTTTTCAAGAAATCACAACTTCAGGGTTTTCCCTGACTTTTCAAGATTGGCTCAGGAATTGATCAAACAGACTTTTTTTTGACAACAAGTCCAAAATTAGGGTTTCCATTGATTGGGTTGAGATTGGCTCAGGAATTGATCAAACGGACTTTTCTTTGACGACAAATCTGGAATTAGGGTTTTCGCTCGTATTTCTCAGAAGAAATTGAATCCACAATAATTCAATTGACTGTTACATTATTTTTACGCTTGTTCCAGATTACCGGTTGTTTCTCAAAACCTAAATATCTGGGATAGGAGCTGAGGCTTTGTTTGAAACTTTGAGCTTTGGTTTGATCAGTGGAGTGAAAAGTGTGTGGAATGCTTGTTTGTTTAACTGTACAAAGCATATGATTAATTGGAATGCCGGGTATATTGTGATTAATGCGAGATTGCGAGACTGCAAAGTTTGTTTGATTATTTATTTCATTTGGATTAAAGTCATTGGGATACATTTCCAGTTATTTTAATTCAAGAGTTTTAAATAATTAAATAGGCAATATAAGGAAAGAATGGAATATTTGACAGTAGATAATTCTTATTTGACAAAGACTTTTTATTTATTTATTTCAAATATTGTTACAAATGTTATTCGAATATTGTAAATTTATAATTTACAGTGTTTATAATAATATTTATTACAATAAATGAAAAGAAAATAAATCTAAAGCCTAAATCTCTTGAAATCTTTGATCTTTACTGCGTCATCCATTATTCAACTGGTACTTACCTGCAAAGGACAGAAGAAAAGGGAAATCAGTGCAATTAACTGAAAAGCATTTTCAAGCAGATAAATAAAAAAAGTCATCATTAAAGCTTGTTGTCCGGAATCAGATTGTTATTGGGTTCATCATGTTTTACTTATTCTCTTTGCAAATCACAAGAAGATTTCTCTTCTTGGTTCACAAAGAGGAAAGTAAAAACAATTTGCAAGCATACAATTAACTCAAAATGCAAAGATATAAGGCAGCAAGGCAAAGCAAACTGGATTCCCAAACTGCATTAGTTAACTAAGCCAGCATGAGCAAGCATTGACAAGCTAACTACAAATGCAAACTAATGTCAAACCAAGTTGCAAAGCTATCAAAGTACACAAGCTGTCAAAGAAAGAACAATGCAGAAAATATGGAAAGAAAGTATAAGTGCCAATGCAGAGATAAACCAAGTTACAAACAAGAAGGCTTGTCAATTTTTCATCATCATGTTCTGCCCAACAAGCTTTTCAGAAAAAAAAGATATAATAAGCTATTTAAAAATGCTTTTATGGAGAGAGAAAGAGAGAACCAGAAAAAGGTTTGCAGTTTTGGCAGGCTGTAAAAGATATAAGAGAACAAGACTGTAAACAGTCCAGAGAGAGAAAACATAGAGCAAAAAACTGCAAGCTTAAGAAACACACAGCCTGCCTTACCAAACAAAAAAGAAAATCTGCATAAGCAAGCAAGCTTGGTTAAACAGCAAGCCTGCCTTCTCCCCACAACCTGCCTGCATAACCTGTAGCCTGCATAAAGACCTCCAACTGAAGCCTGCTTCCAACCATACCAGAAGCAAGCAAACTAATAGCAAGCTTGCCTAAACATACCAACAAATAACACAAGCCTGTTTTCCAAAACCTGGAGCCTGCATAACAAGCAAACCTCCAACCTGTTTAAACTGCACAAAACTGCTAAACCAGTTAAAACAACAAACTGCTTGTAAATACAAACAAGCATAACAAGCCTGTCAAGCAAGCTCAAAACTTGTAGCCTGCCTTACCAAACAAGACAACCTACAAAACTACCTCCAACTCAACCTGCATAACTGCAAGCTAAAACACCAAGCTAAGCCTCCAAAATCACAAACATGAGTAACAAAGTGCAAATCTGCAAAACTGCCTCAAACACTAAAACCTGTTGAAATTGCATGATCTGCCAAACTCAAGCTTTCAAAACCAAAGAACCTGTTCAAACAACAAAACTTACAGGTCTGTTTCAAAGGCCAAAAACTGCAACTCAAGCCACAAACTGCAACTAGATTCAAACTTGCCTAAACACAAGCAAGCCCAAAACAAATTGCAAACCTGCATAACAGTCCTCAGAACAACAAAATCATCAAGCTAGTTTTGTTTCAGAACTCAGATCATCACTAACAAATCAACAACGAGTTTCAGAGTTTCATCATCAGCAAACTCAAATCAAAGCAACAACCATGAGCTAATCTCAGAACATTATCATCATTGACATCAAAAAATTCACAAAGAGAGAGGAAGAGTGTAGAAGCAAAACAACAAAGAAGATTCAGAAGCAAGCTCATCATTATCAAACAATCAGTAATCAACAAAACCAAAAAACAACAAGCAATCCTCAGAACAAGTTCATCATCAGAATATCAGGGTCCACAAAGAGAGGAAGAATTTAGAAGCAAGCAGTTTTCAGAACAGAATCATCATCAAACGATTCAAAGAGAAGTCAAAAGATACAGAGATACCAGAAAGGCGAGCTAGCAACTCTTGTCATCATCCTCCCTCCGCCTTGGCCACCTGAGAGCGCCACCAGTCCCATGTTCCTCTCCCTCCATCGTCTTACAGAACAAAACGCCAAAGGCATAGTCTTTTCTCTCAAACTTTCGCTGTAGCTCACACCCAAAACATCAAAGATTAAAACATTGTAAAATGATAAGCATGCAAGAATCAAATGTTGAAACTGTAAAAAACCTAAACAAAGATAAAATTCATACCGTCCGAGCATAGCAAACATGGATCGCTGTGAAGATGAGAGAGATGGGAGGCAACACTCCGATGGCTAGGGCGTGAAGGAATCAGTTGTCCATGGTTGAGAACGAAGAAGACGAGAGGAGTGGCGCCGTTAACAAAAACCAAACCCTAGATTCTGAACTTACAAAATGCAAACCCTAAAAATTTGTTACAACATCCCTAATGAGCCTTCGCCCAAACAAAACATAAAGCCCAGCGTTCTTGATAACGCCCACCCCCCATTTTCCCTTCAGCTTCTTTTGTTTTCTTTCCTTTTGTACCACTTTGGGCCATCCACAAACACATGCCTAAGCCCATCACCATTCTTTTTGATTTTTTTTAAATAATACTCTTTTCTCTTCTTTACTAATTAATTTACTTTCTTTAGAAAAATTAATACTTTTCTTTTTATTTATTCTAAAAAAATTTGTTTTGTTAATAATAAAGACTAATAATAGATTAAAGTTTTGTTTTTATATAATTTCTTTAAATATTTTTATATTTAATTAAATATAAAAAATACTATGTTTAATTAATCTTTTTATATGAGTTCCTAAAAAACATAAAATACAAAAAAAAAATAATACTTAAGTCTTTAATTAGGTTAATTTTTATTTGAGCATTTGTAAATAAACATACACATCTCATATTTCTTTAATTTTCATTATCTTATACCTTGTTATAATTTCACATTGAGAATGCGACAGTTCGATTTGGTTGTAATATATACTTGGACATTATTATTCTGATAAGACTCATCCCCATTTGTAAACATTTGTACCCCCATCCCCAGATACTGTTTTGTAATAGTTTAGACTTTAAATTCCCGCAATTTATCACTTTCAATATACTGTATAATAATTAGGGTTTGTATGCCAAATAAAATCAACAACTAGCTTGACCTAATCCAAGATAAACATGCATGAAAAACAAACACAATGCACACTTGTACCCCCTAGGGTTTCAATCCACTTGTTGCCTTAAAAAATGGGCCATGGTTGCATGTCAAGTACTTTGGCAAAATAAAAAAACAAAAAAAAGAAAGATCATAGTCCCTCGATGACGCTATCTGAGTTGCCTGAACAAAATGATCAAGTCCCTCAAGAAAATTTCCAAAGATGCTTGACACAATTGCTATCATGGTCTATACGATGACCCGCACCTGTCCTGTTTAACATCCTAACACAAGGTTGTTCACCAAATACAATGGTGAAACAACAATGTTAAAAGGGTTAAAAACATAAGAAAGATCTTTGAGTAAAATAGGGTAGACAACTCTTAGTTACTTGATAAAAAATCTTGCAAAACATCCTTGCCATTTTTCAAACACACTTCACAAACACAACTTCAAAACAACTTTCAAAACATTGAAATATCTTTTCAAAAAGACACACACCTTTGTATATATTCAAACAAGAATCATTACAAAGGTTGCCTAGACAAAGCATTTTTTTCAAAACATTTTCAAAACCACACACACAAAGCACCATTTCAAACAATTGAAAAGCAAAGGAAAGTGATCTAAAACAAGTAACTAAGAGCCCATGGATAACCATTGATAGAAAGGGTACTAATACCTTCCCTTTCTATAATATACCCCCCGAACCCAAGAAAACATCTCAAAGGTCTTTCCTGTGCTTTTTGACCTTTTCTTTGGATAAAATAAAAAGTCGGTGGAGACTCTTGCTAAACCGAACAAGTGCAAAAACAAACGCCAAATCCCAAGTCAGTTCTCTCACCGTATCACAGAACTGGCGACTCTGCTGGGGAATATTCTAAAAGTGGGGTTACCTTAGGGTTTTAGATCACCTTTACATGCTTACCTTGATTGCTTTACTTTTTGATCCCTTGCTTGGGTTTGTTTTAAATCCTACACCCGGATTTGGGGATACCTTTTTAGGTAAGTAACAATAAACTGTGAGTGAACTGTGCGGGGTATACCGACATGGTTGAAGCAGTAGCTACGTTGATGTGGCACTTTGGTTGGTACCGGTAATCCTTGAGTTGAATCAAGGAGAGTACGGGGCTTCCGTGTGGTGTCGTGAAGCATCAATTGACTTTAGAACCTTACTTGACCATCTTGGCCTTATTAGGGGTAGTGAGATGACCGGTTTTGGTGCAGTCTGAAGTTAGTAGATACTCGATACTACACTCATTGAGGATTGTTTTCTTGGAATATTTTGGTCTCCAGTTAAGTGGCTAAACCAAAACAATGAACACAGAAAATAATCCAGTGATATTGAGCTCCTTAGAACCCGGTTACTATTTATAGGACAGGTTGAGCCAACTAACTTCAAGAGGGTACTTACCTACAAACCCCATGCAAGCCTAAACCTAAGGACTTGTCTGCTTTGTGTGAATGTGATCATCTGTATATACACTTGCTTGATTTTGCATACATGTACATAGCATCATAACATCATACCATAGCATTTTCAATGACCATTTCAAGGATCTCGAGGGTTTCTGATGCAGGGTCACGTTGAACCAGACGTCTACCAAAGGGCCAGAGGATTCATTTTCCTCTAAACAAACACCGTCAAAAATTAAGTGCGACAACTTGAATCGGGGGTTATGACCCACTTGACATGGTGAGCTTGATTCTCGTGGAAAGACATCCATCGACACAAAGTTCTCCAGTTAAAGATGCTGATCAAAGTTCAACCTCTAACATTTTCTCGTGTTTACCCTGAGAGATCCTTGAAAACATGCATCCACATATCATGCATTATATCATAACAGGTTTTCCTTTTCAGGTTTCCTTATTCTCCTACTGTTTATTTCAGTAGAGATGGCTCTAAAGAGGACTGTCAAAGATATCCAGGATCAAAATGCTCAACTTCAAGAAATGTTCTTGAACCTGTCCCAGGGGCAAGAAGAAGTGAAAGCTCTCCTCACAAGGGGCATGGTCCTAGGGAATTCAGGCAGTGTCAAGAATGATCAGTTGGAAGAACTACAGATTGAGCTGGCAACAATGAAGATCCAAATGATGGGACAGCTGGTGGGCCAGATGACTCTCATTCAAGACCTGGCTCAAAGACAAGAAGAGCTCAGGGTTCTCGTCAACAAACTGCTTCGAGACAACCAAATGGGGAAAACATCTAGGGTTGAAGATCAAGTCATCACTCAACCTCCTTTGAGACAAGAAGACAAGGGAAAGGCTCCCCAACTTTCTTCAGGGTCACAAGCCCAGCAACAACCTCGCCAGCGTCAACGGGGTAATCGGTGTAAGAAGGATACATCTGGAAGACATTTCTCTGAAACTGACATAGCATCATCTCTAATACTGAAACGCCTGTTGGAGGTCAATCTGATTGCTTTAAAGGATCCTATTCAGAAACCCAATACCTCTACTCATAGCTATCACCCAACGCATTTTGTGTATACCACTCCCATAGTCCTGGACATGACACCGATGACTGTTGGGATTTGAAAAACAAGATCCAAGACTTGATTGACGAAGGAGTGCTGGAGTTCATGTCAGATGGCGAGATGAAAATCTTCCGCTAAGGGTTCTCCACCTGAATTGACAAAGTTCGAACTAAGAGACTTTTGTTTCATTTGAATTTTCAAGTTGTAATTTCTTTTGTTATTCAAACAATTATCTGTTGATGTCAAACTCTGTTTCATTAATGCATTGCATATGTTTGTCTTGAATTCATCCATTCGTTTTCACTATTCTTGAATTATGCTTTCTACTTTCTTTATGACATTTAACTCTTGCAAAAGCTACAAGCCTTTAGAGGGAGGATGACGAAACAATACCATAATCTCATACAGTCTACTTTCGAACAAACCTTGCTGACTGTTGTACCCCAAAATTTGCCCTCCCATTTCCTCAACATTTTCTCATCACAAGACCCTCGAAGATCAAGATCCAGTTAGGGTTTCCTCTGCTCAAGACTTCTCCTTGCACTGTTGACCCAAATTAGGGTTTGTGATTGCACAAAGATATTTTGACCTAAAATGCCTAAGATGACTTTCATGCTTCATGTTGGACTCCCAAGTTTATCCATACCAAGTTTCAAGTCTTGATTCCAAATTTTGCCCAGTCAATTGGACAGTTGACCTAGAAATCAACTGTATTGGGGAAAGAGTCAACTGTGGCCAATTGACAGTCAAATCTCATGAAAATTGACCCCACATCAACATTATAAACTCATATGGACCATTTGATCAAGTTTGGATCACAATTCCATAAGAAATTTGATCAGATCATCAAAAGGGCAAAATGGTCATTTTTAGGGTTTTGACTGCACAAAGGCAATTTTTGACTGTTTGACCCTGCCAATGGCAAACCAAGCTCACATATGGACTCAAGGACCCCATGGAATTATCTTGACATACTCAACAAGTTCAAAAGATCCCAAATACACAAGATTGACAGTTGAATTTCCCAGTCAATTGATCAATTTTGACTGTATACTGAAAAGTCAAACTTTGACTTTTTGGTCAAAATCAAGTGTCAAGATTCATTTTTCATTAAAACATGCCAAATCATGAAACTTGTCCCTCAAGAAATCAAGAAATGCAAATTAGGGTTTGAAATGAGAATTTTTCATTGGCCTTTTGCAATGTGGGGCATTGACATGATCGGTGAGATCCGACCGACGGCATCCCATGGGCATCACTTCATCTTGGTAGCGATCGATTACTTCACGAAGTGGGTTGAGGCAGCTTCCTACGCAACGGTAACCAAGAGCGTCGTGGCACATTTCATCCGGCATAACCTGATCTGTCGGTACGGCGTCCCGGAAAGAATCATTACGGACAATGGTACCAATCTCAATAACAAGATGATCACTGAGCTCTGCGAGCAATTCAAAATACAGCACCATAACTCTTCTCCTTACCGGCCGAAGATGAATGGGGCTGTAGAGGCAGCTAATAAGAATATCAAGAAAATTGTGCAGAAGATGACAGTGACCTATAAAGATTGGCACGAAATGCTACCGTTTGCTCTTCATGGGTACCGTACCTCAGCAAGGACGTCAACCGGGGCAACTCCTTTCTCCTTGGTCTATGGCATGGAGGCAGTCTTGCCAATTGAAGTCCAGATACCCTCTCTCCGGATAATGAAGGATGCATACTTGAGTGAAGATGACTGGATCCAGACTCGACTTGATCAATTAAACCTGATTGACGAAAAGAGGCTCACCGCTATCTGTCATGGTCAGACGTATCAAAAACGGATGATCAGGGCATTTAACAAGAAAGTCAGACCACAAGAGTATCAAGTTGGGGACCTGGTAATCAAATGCATCATCCTTCCTCAAAGTGATCCCTGGGGCAAATGGACCCCTACATACGAAGGGCCATTTATGGTTAAACATGTGTTCTCAGGGGGAGCCATGATTCTAACCACCATGGATGGTGACGACCTTCCTCACCCCGCCAATGCAGACATAGTAAAAAGATACTACGCATGAATAAAAGACCCGCTAAGTTGACATACCTAGGCAAAAATAAGGGCTTCCCGGCGAACCAAAAGGGTTCGGGTAAAAATAAGGGATGAAAATAAAAAAAATCTGTACACCCGGAAGGTCGAAAACCTGAAAAGGCGGCTTGGGCAAAAATGGGTATCCCGGTGGACTGAAAACCCGAAAGGACGGTCCAGGCAAAAGTTAGGGATAAAGCGTAACACTATGTCTCATTGGATCACTTTGCATCCGGAATTCGGCATCAACTATCTGGCTCAGATCTCGGCATCGATCAAACAGCTTCATCTTCAACCAAGCAGCAAAGTGATGAGACACTTGAAGACATAAAGGCGATAGCAGAGTTGGAACCCAGTGGGAATATTGTACACATAGCTGTTTTGTTTCCTTTTCAAAATTGTAAATTCTATGTTATTCAGCGGCATTCTCTTACTAGGATGTCAGCCTCTTGTACAAAAACGCCTATTCACAGGCAAATTTCAAAATCAATACAAATTCACTTTTCCATACAAATTGCCATTGTTTTTCTTTTTTCTGTTTTGTCTTGCGAAGAACGTCCAATGTTCATTTTTGATATATGCATTTGACATTAAATTGCTGATTCATAAATATTTGCATATGAAACAAAAGACTAATTATAGGTGACATCAGAAACAGGGGCAATGTAGAGTTGTTTAATGTAGTCGGGTTGCTTTGTCCGCCAAGGTACCAAGGTAGATTCTAACTGAAGGATGTGATCAAGTTCTCTCAACTCCCCACAGAATAAGACAAGATTCAACAATACTTTCCCCAAGCAGAGTTGGTTCCCCGTCAATCCTGAAAAGGCACAACATTCCCCAGCGGAGTATAGGCATTCATCAGCAAGCATCCCCGGCAGTCTTGATCTAAGTTTGTTCTCCGGCGGAATACAGACACCCCCAGTGGAACCATTTGCCAGTACAATTCCAAAGGTTTCCCCAGGAAAGTGGAATTCTTATCCCCGGCAGGTCTTAAAGCTTATCCCCAGTAGATTCTGGAAGCTTGTTCCCTGCAAAGTACGGACGTCTCTCCCGAGCTTTATTCAAAGTTATTCCTCACAAGGGCTTATAACTGGGTTATCCTCAGCTAATTGCCACGGAAGATCGCCCTCGGCAAAGTTCTTTCAATCCCCAGCGGAGTTTATCTTTGGTATCCCCAGTGGAGTTTATCATCATTATCCCCAGCGGAATCCATCATTGAAGTCCTCGGCAGGCCTCTCATCCAAACTTCAGCAAAGTATCTCTTCCACAGAGCAATTCCCCGGCCGGTCGTCAAGGATTTATTTTCCTAAGACGAAAATACATTCATAAACATTTCACATTTTCGTACATCTTGCTTACATACATGATAAAGTGCATATAACACTATCTCATGTTGAACATCATGACATCATGCATATCATACATCATGACATTGCATACAACTTATGTTTTTGCCTTTACAGGGAAAAAGACAATCCCAAAGACAACTATCTAGCAACTATCACAATTCCAGATTCGATACCTGTATCTAGCCAGGGCACATCTGAGAGTGATCAGTATCCAGACTCGATTCCTGTATCTAGCCAGGGCACGTCTGAAGAGTTCGAAGATTCGATTCCTGTATCCAGCCAGGGCATATCTAGCAACTATCACGATTCCAGATTCGACTCCTGTATCCAGCCAGGGCATATCTGTTGACCACATTTCCAGACTCGATTCCTGTATCTAGCCAGGGCACGTCTGAAGAGTTCGAAGATTCGATTCCTGTATCCAGCCAGGGCATATCTGTTGACGACTATTTTCGGATTCGATTCCTGTATCCAGCCAGGGCACATCTGTGAGCAACCGATTGTAGATTCGACACCTGTATCTAGCCAGGGCATATCTGCATGAGGAGATTGAAGATTAAACACCTGTAACAAGCCAGGAAAACATCTGTCTTTCTCAAACATACAAGTTCTCGCTAAGGAATCTCTTAGGCGATCAACGCTTCCAAATGGCATCTATAAGCCCATTCCCGACAAGGTCCTGTCACATCTCCAGATGGCATCTATAAGCCCATTCCCGACATCACATTGCTGATACTTCAACATGCGAGTGCAAATTTCCGGGCACTCTAGTGTCCAATCTCCTTTTACCCTCGAGTCACGAAAGGCAAACTTGCCAATCTAACTCTTCAGGTTCAAGAAGATTGAACAGGGGAAACTGTTGTACCCCAAAATTTGCCCTCCCATTTCCTCAATATTTTCTCATCACAAGACCCTTGAAGATCAAGATCCAGTTAGGGTTTCCTCTGCTCAAGACTTCTCCTTGCACTGTTGACCCAAATTAGGGTTTGTGATTGCACAAAGATATTTTGACCTAAAATGCCTAAGATGACTTTCATGCTTCATGTTGGACTCCCAAGTTTATCCATACCAAGTTTCAAGTCTTGATTCCAAATTTTGCCCAGTCAATTGGACAGTTGACCTAGAAATCAACTGTATTGGGGAAAGAGTCAGCTGTGGCCAATTGACAGTCAAATCTCATGAAAATTGACCCACATCAACATTATAAACTCATATGGACCATTTGATCAAGTTTGGATCACAATTCCATAAGAAATTTGATCAGATCATCAAAAGGGCAAAATGGTCATTTTTAGGGTTTTGACTGCACAAAGGCAATTTTTGACTGTTTGACCTAGCCAATGGCAAACCAAGCTCACATATGGACTCAAGGACCCCATGGAATTATCTTGACATGCTCAACAAGTTCAAAAGATCCCAAATACATAAGATTGACAGTTGAATTTCCCAGTCAATTGATCAATTTTGACTGTATACTGAAAAGTCAAACTTTGACTTTTTGGTCAAAATCAAGTGTCAAGATTCATTTTTCATTAAAACATGCCAAATCATGAAACTTGTCCCTCAAGAAATCAAGAAATGCAAATTAGGGTTTGAAATGAGAATTTTTCATAACTTAGAATTTTTCTAAGTTATGAAAAACCCTAATTTTTTACTTTGCCCCACTTTCTCACCAAGATTCATTTGGATTCAAGCAAAAGTCAAAACATGAAAGTTGTAGCCTATTGCATAATCTACAACTTTGATTCACAAAGTTTTCCCAAAAGAAGCTTGTATCTCAAGTTACAATTTTTGGAACAAGCGTGCCAAACCATTCTTAACTTAGTGAAAATTTGACCTATTTTAGGCAAGTTTTTTACCTAACTTCAAGACCATTTTCCATACACTTCCACTTGGAATTTAAATTTGCATTTCAAAGATGGATTGTAGTACACATTCCAAGCTTTCCAAAATGTCCAAGAACTCATCAAACAACCTCATGACTTGAGAGAATCAAATTTTGCAATATGGCAAAAACTCACTTTTGAATTGGCCAATTTCCATGTTCATAACTTGTGCAATTTTCTCAAATCAGCATGCAACTTGATTACAGGCCTCTAAACCATTCAACATTCATAAATTTAATGCAAACTCATTGTGCCAAGACCATGTTCTATGTGTTCAAGCATTGCATGAAGGATTAATCCCAAATTGGAAAAAGCATTATATCCATTTTTGCAAAAGTTACACTTTATGTCTAAAGCAAATCAAGAAGGTACAAAGGAAATCTAATTGGCACAAGTTTATGAGTTAATCACACTGATGAAGGAGAATTTTTGCAGCATGTTTAGGGGGCCTGTACAGGCTAGAAGCACAACTTGACCATTGCTTGCTTAAAGTTCAAGAAACACATCATAACATATACCAACTTCCATATCAGTCAACCAGGGCTTAGAGAAAGTTATCAAACACATTCCAAACATTCATCCTAAGCTGAAGCACGACCCTAAGATCCCCAATACCTCCCCATTGCCAGAATCACCTTCAAACTGCTCAAAAACAGGGCATCCCTGCAGTTTGAATCCCATAGCTCAAAACTTCCATGCTTTCTTGCTAAAAACTCATTAAACACATTCCATAGCATCTCTTGAAGCTAACCAAAACCTAAAACACGACCTGTAACACTCCCAGGCCACTTCACCATTTTCATTTTCTTGTTTTGCAGTTGAGGTTCTCTAGCACGATTCAAGAAGTTTCAGGACAAAGTAGAACTTGGAATAGCATCCTCACACTTCAAGGAAGCTGTACAAATCATCATCTTGCTCTGAAAGCTCCTCCATTGCAAGGCACGATTCCAACTGAACAGGTATATTCATGAAGTTCTATCTCTCAGTATAGGCATTGTTAGATTTAGGTTTGTGAAGGAAACATGTCACAATCATAGCCCTGAACATGCCCATATGATTAGATTTCATTTATATTATGTATGCTTAGAGAATTTTGAGTCTGAACATTGTTGAAAAACTAGGTCAGGAATTGGGGGAGAAGAAATTCTCCCTCATCTTAGAGAGTTAAGTCAAGTTATTTATATCCCTGGATTCGTCTTCTCATGCTCTACATTTTCCATATTGAAAGTTTTGCTTGAAAGTCCAGGAATTGGGAGATAGAAAACGCGTGTTTGCTTGAACAAGAGATGTTCTAAGGTTGAAGATGATCTGGTTCTGGGCTGGGCCTGTTTCACATTTCTTTTTGCACCCTGATTTTGCTTTTACACCCCCTGAGTCCATTTTGTTCATTTTAATGATTTTTTGACTTTTCTTCTTTTGGTTTGACTTGTTTATTTTTCCTCATAATATAAAAAATATAAAAATAATTTTTTGCACTATTTTCCTATTTATTAGGTATTTGTTTGTTTAGGTTAGTTTTTATACATAAATAAATAAATAGATACACTTTTATTAAAAAAATACTAAAAATATGCAAAAACATTTTTATTTTCATTTTATCTTCTGAAAATATTTTTTATAAAAATACCTTTTTTTATAAATATTAAATATTATTATTTTGTATATATAATACATATTTAGAAAATAATACATATATATATATATATATATATATATATATATATATATATATATATATATATATATATATATATATATATATATATATATATATATATATATATATATATATATATATATATATATATATATATATATATATATATATATATATATATATATATATATATATATATATATATATATATATATATATATATATATATATATATATATATATATATATATATATATATATATATATATATATATATATATATATATATATAGATATTAATATATTTAGGCTAAAATTACAAAATATACACACTTTTATTTTCTTATTAAATATTTAATATAAAAATACTCTTTTCACAAATATACTTCATTTTTTTATTTTTTAATAAATAAATATTATACATAATAAATGAATAATACATTTTATTTAATAAAATTAGGGTTTAGCCCTAAACATGAAAAAGCTCCAAAAAAATAATACTTTTCTTGTTGTTTATTTTGACATATAAAAATACTTTTTTTCATACATACAAAAACCATTTTTGCATCTTGCATATTTATTCTTATTTTATTTAATTTGTGCAATTAAATTATCTTGTAAATAATTCAATATTGATGTAATAGTTTAGGTTTAAATTCCTTGACAAAATCCCCATTTGAACATTTGTACCCCCCTTCCCATATATGGTGTTGTAATAGCTTAGTAAATTTATTTTTCGCACTTTATTGCTTTCTAATTATACCATGTTAGAATTAGGGTTTGTATGCGAAAAAACAACGAAAATAGTTTGACCTAATTTCAAGATAAACAAGCATGAAAATGGACACACAAATCACACTTGCACCCCCTAGGGTATTCCACTTGTTGCCTTCAATAAATGGGCCATATTGCATGTTAGGTCTCTTTGGGCAAAACAAACACAAATCAAATGATCATAGTCCCTCGATGACGCTTTCAAAAAGTTGCCTAAACAAATGATCAAGTCCCTTAAAGAAAATTGCCCAAAGATACTTGACACCATTGCAATTATGGTCTAAACGATGACCCGCGTCCGTCCCTTTCACATCCTAACATGAGATTGTCCACCAAATACAATGGTGGAACAAACTTGTTAAAAGGGTTAAAACATAGCAATAATCTTTGAGAAATTTAGGAGTAGATAACCTCTTAGTTACTTGAATCAAACTTGCAAAAACAAAACACTTGCCTATTTTCTAAAACCACACTTCACAACACTTTCAAAACAAACTTTCAAAAACAAATGAAAACCTTTTTAAAAAAAGACATACATCTTTGTATACATCCCAACATGGATCATTACAAAGGTTGCCACCACATTGGCTTCTTTTCAAAACATTTTCAAACCCACACACACAAAGCACCATTTCAAACAATTGAAAACAAAAGGCAAATGATCTAAGAAAGTAACTAAGAGCCCATGGATAACCATGGATAGAAAGGGTGCTAATACCTTCCCTTTCTATAATCTACTCCCCGAACCCAAGAAAACATCTCAAAGGTTTTTGTTGTGCTTTTTAACCTTTCCTTAGGATAAAATAAAAAGTCGGTGGCGACTCTTGCTCAACCGAAACATTTGCGAAAACAAACGCAAAACCATAGTCAGTTCTCCCACCGTATCACAGAACTGGCGACTCTGCTGGGGACAAATTTAAAAGTGGAGTAACCTTAGGGCTTAGATCACCTTTGTTTTCAATTGTTTGCCTTGTTTGCTTTTATATTTGTGGGTTTTGCATCGGAGTTTCATAGATCCTAACCCGGATCTGGGGAATACCCTTTTTAGGTAGCATAATCTGTGAGGGACCTGTCCGGCGTAGACCGACATGGGTGAAGCAGTGGCTACGTTGGTGTGGCACCTTGGTCTGTACCTATATCCCTTGTGTTTCAATGAGGAGAATATAGGTCTTCTAAGGAGTCATTAAACACCAATCGACCTTAGAAACCTAAATTAACCAAACTGGGCCATTAGAACAGTAGCAGTATGCTACACTCATTGAGGCTAAACTCTCGCGATGGTTCTGGCCGCAAGAAAAGATTGCGATGCTGGAGTTATGACCGATTGAGGGTAGTCAATGATTTTAGATCCTCTAGAACCCGGTTACTTTTGATAGGACAGGTTTTAACCAACGAAACCAAAAAAGGGTAATACCTAAACTTCATGCTGGCCTGAAACCTAAGGGTTGTCTTGTGTGACTTGTGTGCCTTATCATGCTTGCCTGTGTGAATACTTGTGGTGTGCTTCATCATAGCATCATGCCATCATACCATTGCATGCATCCTGTATAAAGGACTAACCCATTTCAAAGACAAAAAAGTTTCATCTTTGCTCTGTTTTGTAGGACATCATGATGCCCGTGCGTAGGAATACTATCCGGCTCAACTTTGTTCAACCACCAACTTTGCTCAAGGATTTGGTTGGAAGGATTCCAAACACTTCTTCCTTCATCAACATGCATGGTTCTCTCCTTGGCTTGATCACTGCAAAATGGGACCAACAACTGATAAGTGTTCTGACCCAGTTTTATGACCCCATGTATCATTGTTTCACCTTTCAAGACTTCCAGCTGGTTCCTACCCTGGAAGAATTCTCTTATTTGCTTGGGATCCCTGTCTTGGAGCGAACTCCATTCACTGGTTTGGAAAATACTCCTAGGCCTGAAGAGGTTGTTGCAGTTCTCCCCTTGACCAAAGAAGAGGTATTGGCTAACTGGGAAACTAGAAGTGGAGTTAAGGGCTTTTTGGTCAAATTTCTGGTTGGCAAAGCTAATGATTTCTAGAATGACTTGGACTTCAAGGCGTACGAGGACATTCTGGATCTTTTGATCTACGGTCTGGTATTGTTTCCCAATC
The DNA here is from genome assembly GCA_948472305.1 of Vicia faba. NCBI lineage: Eukaryota > Viridiplantae > Streptophyta > Magnoliopsida > Fabales > Fabaceae > Vicia > Vicia faba. The sequence goes on along the minus strand of OX451737.1, from coordinate 79,974,467 downwards.
TTGACACCTTTATCAGTATCCATGCCATAAGGATCTTCATGTCTCGGAATCCTGTACCCACTCTTTTGGGTGATATCCTACAACAACTCTATGCTCGTACTGCCCGAAAATGGGGAACTCCGTGGTGTTGTGCTCCTTTGCTAGTGAGGTGGTTTATTTCGCACCTTCCTAAGTTCGTGCTGAAGAATGAAGAAGGAAAGGGTTGGGCTCATAGGCTAATGTCTCTCACTGATAATGACATCACTTGGACTCTCAGAGGTTTGGATGATGTAGCAGTCATTGATCGTTGCGAAGAATACCCTAATGTTCCGTTGATTGGTATCCAAGGAGGAATATCTTATAATCCATGCTTAGCTCTCCGCCAGTTTGGAAGAGCCAGAAGAGTTGGGCCTCATGAAATGTTGGTTCCTCACTTCCATTTTGAGTTTCAGGCAGACAGTGACAAACTACGCCATGGATTCATTAAAGCTTGGGACAGAATTCACAAAGCTGACCCACATGAGTTGGGACCGAAGACTTCTCTACCAATGGAATCCTATTGCAAATGGGTCCGCATCCGTGCTCAGAAGTTAGGTATGCCGTACGAAGCTGTCAGACCTATCATTCTTGAATGTCCTAATGAAGATGGGGTTCCTCCAACTGTCCTCCCTCCTCAGATACCTACTGATTTTGACACAATGAAGAGATCTTGGGCGCAGCTAAAGGAAGAACGGGATTTTTATCGGGAAAAGTTCAACGAACAGGAACGGAAGATCCAGAGGCTGACTAAGCAATTGGAGGAAGAGCGGGTCCTGAACAACTACATCCACACTGAGAAGAGGAGGCCATGGGAGCACTGATGGGCTTTGGATATTTCCTTCTACATTTTTTTATTTCCTTTTCAGTATTTTTCATTCCTATAATGCCTAAGGACAAGTTGTTGAACAAATTAAAATTTGAATCTAATGAAGTGTGTTTCCCTTTTGTCTACAAAGTTGAATCTTGTTTGTCTTTGAAAACATAAAACATACGCATCTCATTGCACCATATGCATAGCAGGTACCCTTTTTCACAGGTTGCTTAATCTTCTTCGCTGTTTATTTGAACAGTCATCATGAATCCAGACTCATCCAGTGAGCAAGCAATCAAGGCCCTTCAGGCCCAAAGTGCCCAGTTTCAAGAAATGGTTCTGAGCCTGGCCCAAGGTCAGCAAGAGTTGAAGACCCTACTCCTGAAGAAGAAGAAGAAAAAGAGGACTGCATTGTTCAACACCGGACGCAGGTTTGGGAACACACTCCATAATGAGGCTGATCCAACTACTTCTTCTGCTGAGAAAAACAGTCCCCAAGGGGGAGGAGCTCCTAGTCCTGCAGTCTCTGACAACGAGATGGACTACAATGACGAACAATACCCACCTGCTGCTGACAGATACAAGCAATTAGAGGACCGCTTGAGCGCCATGGAGATTCAGAATGTACCGGGGCTGGATTTAGGAGATTTGGGGTTATCTTCTGGGGTAGTAATCCCACACAAGTTTAAGGCGCCTGCCTTTGCCAAATATGACGGGGCTTCCTGTCCAAAGCTGCATCTAAGGTCATACGTAAGGAAGATCCAACCTTACACGGCGGATAAGAACCTTTGGATTCACTTCTTCCAAGATAGCCTTTCGGGGTCACAGCTTGAGTGGTTCTATCAACTAGATGGAACTAGTATCCGACACTGGGAAGATTTCGCAACCGCGTTCTACAGACAATATCAATACAATTCTGATCTCGCTCCTACACGTACCCAACTTCAGGGTATGTCTCTAGGAACGGGCGAAGGGTTCAAAGAATATGCACAAAAATGGAGGGATTTGGCTGGCAGGGTGCAGCCTCCATTAACTGATCGTGAGCTGGTTGATATGTTTCTAGGGACTTTGTCTGGTCCATTTTTCAATCATTTGGTTGGTAACTCCTCCGCTGGGTTTACGGATTTGATTCTGACGGGTGAAAGAATTGAAGCTGGCATTAGGTCAGGAAAGATACAAAAAGCTGCCTCCACAAGTACTGAGAAGAGGCCTTTCAAGAAAGAAGCAAGTGCAGTCTATGGTCCTAGAAGACAAGTAAAGCCAGAAAGTCGCCAAGCCGTCAATGCTTTGGTTATTTCAAAACCTGTTGCTGCTCCTCAGCAGTACAATCAACAAAGAGGTGAAAGGCCCAAGAGGCAGTATACTAGGCTGAGTATGACCTTGTCACAAATCTTACCACAACTGTTATCAACCAACTTGGTGACCATCAAAGAGGCTCCAAAGGTCGTGAATACTGCATCTCCTAAGTACAACCCAAATGCCCATTGTGCTTATCATTCCGATAGCCCCGGGCATACTACTGATGATTGCCGGGCCTTGAGAAATAAGGTGCAAGATCTTATCGACGCGAAGGAAATTCAGTTTGAGGCGCCTGAGAGGCCAAATGTTGTAACTGCTCCTATGCCCCAGCATAGAGTAAATGCCATCGAGGAAGATTTGTATGCTATTTCGGTGAATGATGTTGCTACCCCTCTTTTGACTGTTAAGAGGAACTTACTACTAGCCGGTTTATTTCCGGGTTGTAGCAAGGGTTGCCTCCTGTGTGCTGTTATCCCTACCGGTTGTCCGCTGCTGAAATCAGGCATCCAAAGCCTGATGGATAGCAAAGAAATTCTGTTCAAGAAAACTGCTGTTCCGTTTGTTTCCGCTGAAGAAATTGAAGTGGTGAAAAACACAAGAAGGGGGGGTTGAATTGTAAAACTGAAATCTAATGCAATGAACAAGATATTTTTATCCTGGTTCGTTTGATCTCAAACTACTCCAGTCCACCCGTCAAGGTGATTTCGCCTCTCTCCAACGAGGTCTTAATCCACTATATTCAACTGAATATTACAGACTGCTTTAACAACTGCTAAAGCCTTCTTGATCCAAACCACAACCCGGTTTGTCAAGGAAACACTTTCTTACAAAGAGATAAAACTAAGTGTGTGAATGTTTTCTACAAAACTGTATCACAACTGTGATGTATACACAAATTGAAGCTTAGAAACTAGATTGCTAAACAATGATAGAATATCAGAATGTGTGGTTTAGCAAAACTGAGAGAAAGAAGATTTTGATTAGCTTTTGTGCGTGTAGAGATTTGGAGAGCATTAGCCATTTCAATCTTCAAAGTCTTGTTTATATAGCACTGAGATGATGAACGTTGTGTTGCACCCCAAAATTTGCCCTCCCATATTCTCCAAGATTTGTCAGGTCAAGGTCACAAAATTCCCCAAGGGTTGTGCAACTCAACTGTCTCCTAGACAGTCAAAACTAGGGTTTGAGTTCTGGTCAAGCAAATGAACTTTTCAAAGGCCCAATCAAGTCTCATATGCCTACAAATGTGGTCAAGCATCCTCATGTCAAGTTTCAAGGCATTCAGCTCAAAATTGCACAGTCAAAACCCTAGATTGCACTACAGTCAACTGTAGGGGCAAAATGGTCATTTGACAGTCAAAAGTTCAAATTTTTGGTCAACATATCATTTTAAAGCCACAAACATCATTTGATCAATGCTTGATCATGATTCTCAAAATTTGGCTCAGAAATCATCAAAGATGCAAAAGTTGCTATATTTGGACAGCTGAAAAAGTCAACTGAAATTGACCAGGGCATAACTTTCACATGGATTATCAGAAAATTTCCATCCAAAGCTCATTTTGAAGAGAAAGACATTTCCTACAATTCATCTTCATGTTCCAAGTCCAAGAAATGCTCTCACAAAAAGTTATCAATTTCAACATTATAGGTCATTTTCAAAAGTCAACAAAAAGTGACTTTAAGTCAAAGGCCATAACTTGAGATGGGTAAATCAAAATTACATGGGACCAAAGGCATTGGTTAAAGGACTCAAAGACCTTTCCAAAATGTCCAAGAACATGTGAAAAGCTTAAAAATTGACCAAGTTATGCCTTGTGGAAGTTGGGAAATTTTTAGGAATTTTGAAAAGTCAACATTGATGCAAAAGGCCTAAAAATGCAAATGGGCCCATTTTTCTTCCAAGTTTCTTCATGCCAAGCCTATGCACGACCATTAGGCCCAAAGGGAAGTATTTTCATATTTTTTTAATTATTTATTTGAATTTATATTAATTTATATTCATTTAAATTATTTTAATTCATGAAAAATATAAACCTAACCTAAAAAAATCTTTTTATGCACATTCTAATCTCAATATTTCGTGCTTGATTGATTATGGCAAGTTTTGATAAGATTTGAGCTGATTGAACACAAAAACCATGAGAAAAAGATTCAAAAAAGATCTTCCAAAATCAAAGATTGAAAACAATTATTGCCATGGATTTTGTGTGATATTCTTAACCTAAAAGCTTGGCTATATGATCAGAAGTAAAGACCTAATGCAAAAGGACGGCAAGCTGCGCCCAAAACAAGCATTGCATATTGAAATTTTTCACAAAAACTCAAGAACTGAAAAGTGCCTTAGAGGTCGATTCAAGCTTCAATCTTTGTTCCATTAGCATCCTGAGACATCCTTGAACGTTTCTCAATCAATATCAACCATCAAAACATCCTGAATTGGTAGTTAGAACTCAAACTGTACCAAGAAAATCTTGAAATCGCATAGCATAAATTAAGCATTCTTTTGCATTTTTCTTCATGGATTCTTGTTTATAATGATGTTTCTACGCTAACCAATATGTTCAATTGAGTTTTTGCGCTGTATATGAGATTCCACCATTGACAGATTCTAGGGTTCCAAGGTTTCAAATTTGGGGTTTTTTGCCCAAGGAAAAATTACGCTTCCAGACCAATGCCATTAGCTTAAGCAGGTGGAGACGAAGAAGTTGGCACCCTCGCGCTCAATTTATGAGCGACGAGGGGCTAGTCGCTATTTTCCTCTAGGTCCCCTAAAGCAACGATCAAAAAACCGTTGCCATCGTCCTTCATGTTTCAGAAAACGAAAGAGACGATGAGTTGTCACACGGAGATAGGCCAGTTTGAGTTTACGCGCGTTTTAACAATTATGCGTTGTTCTTGCTTTTTCTTATTTGTTTGATATTATATGTTAAATGAAACGCAAGTGGCACAGATGGCAGGCGAAGGCATGGATAATCCACAAGACCTGGGTTCGAGTCCCAGGTCTTCAACAATTTCATATTATTTTTCCTTTGGTAATTGCATGCAGGTCTCACATGAAGATTCACCATACACACTTAATATTCATTTCCCACGCGTCCCAGGAGATCTAATCAAGGGTCAGATTGAAGGCATACTATGGAGGCTGGTCAACATGCCATACAAGATCAAGAAAAGTCAACAACTTCAGATCTAAATGGGCCAGAATTCCCAGGCCTATACCTCCTGATTTGGGGCAACACCCCACTCTGGTTTGCTTTTCTTTTCTTTTATTATTTTAATTATTGTATTATTTATTTTTATTGCTTTAATTAATTAATTTTCTCCCTTTTTACAAAATATAAAAAAACATCACAAAAATCAGAAAAAGACCAAAAAATAATATTTATTTTATTATAATTATTTTATTAGCATGTAAATAAACTAATTTCAAATTAGGTTTAATTTATATTTTTTCCATAACAAAAATCCAACAAAATAGAATTAGGTTAATTGATATTTTTTTATTCCTTTCAATATTTTTCCTTTTTAGAATAATAATATTATTTATTTATTTTCATAAAGTAAAAATTGTACATAAATTAATTTAGGTTAAATTAGTCAAATTTCAATATTTTTTTTTAATAATTAACAAATAATTAGAATTAGGGTTTTACCTCCACCTTTTTAGCTTTAATTAATTCTTTTTTCCTTTAAACCTTAAAAAACACAAAAATACCAAAAACATTTAATTTTTCATTTTTTTAATTCCTTGTTAATTTTAATCATTTAATTTTTAATTCTCATTAACCATTAATATTTTGTAAAAGGGTCCAACGCCCTAGTTTTGTTTAATTCCTTTATTTTGCGCATTTATTTTATGTCGTTTAGTTATAATTTTGTATCTTTCCCAAGGCCATGTACATTTATTTATCGCACCTTTATCGCTTTATTTATTTTTCCGCTAAATCGGGTCCGGTTTAATTTTGGCGATGTGGACCCGCGCCATTTGTAATAGTCTTAGATTTATTTCTCGCAAACTCTATAACTGTTAAATATGCATGCAAGAATGAATGGACAAATTAAAATCAAGCGTAGAACACGACAAACATGACAAGACAAATAACTGAAACATGACACACGATTCGCACACACCACCCCTAGGGTACGCCTCACTGTTGCCTTTCGAAAGGTGGTCGTCGAGTAGAGGACGTCTTAGTAAGTCCTCATGATCCGGGAACCTGGCATGAGGGTAGCTTCTAAGGTATCTTCCCATTGCTCTGGTGATCACCATGTCCCGAACCTCGAATTGACCCGAACACCTCCAATGGTGGTGCTACCTACCTCTCAATGGTGGGATGGCACTACTTTAAAGGACATCTACACAGACGAATTCCTTAGGGTAGGTAGGTTCTCAAGGATACTTGCTCTAATCTCAAAACAAACTCAAAAAGACTTTTCACACTGACACTTTTCAAAAGCTTTCAAAGCAAACTTTTCAAACACTCTGACGTACGAGTCGATCTGAAATTTTTCAAAAGAAACTTTTTAAACCCACATTGAAAAGCAAGCAAACATTTTTGAAAACACAATGAGCAAGTATCTAAGAGCCCATGGATAACCATGGATAGAAAGGGTGCTAATACCTTCCCTTTCTATAACCTACCTCCCGAACCGAGAGCAATCTCTTTAAGGAATTTTTCTGTGCTTTTGTCCTTTCCACTTGGAGAAAATAAAAGACGGTGGCGACTCTTGCTTCCGCGACATTTCGCGAACCAGCGTTAAAACAGTCAGTTCCAGATCCACCGATCACAGAACTGGCGACTCTGCTGGGGAAATAACTGCAAGTGAGGTGTACCTTAGGGTTAGCTTATAACTATGTTTTCAATTGTTTTCCTTGTGTGCTTTAAATTGTGGGTTGCTTGGGAGTTCTATAGATCCTACACCCGGATCTGGGGGATACCTTTCTTAGAAAGTAGCAACAAGGCTGTGAGGGAACTGTGCGGGGTATACCGACATGGTTGAAACAGTCTGCTACGTTGATGTGGCACTTTGGTGTGTACCGGTAACCCTTGAGTTCAGTCAAGGAGAGTACGGGGCCTCCGCGTGGTGTCGTGAAGCATCAACAGACCTTAGGAACCTTAATTGAACTATCTTGGCCTCTTTAGGGTAGTGAGATAACTGACTTTGGTGCAGTCCGAGGTTGGTTGATACTCGATACTACGCTCAATTGAGGGTTGCTTTCCTGGAATATTTCGGTCGCCAGTTCAGTGGCTAAATCGAAACGATGAACAATGAAAGCAATCCCGTGATATTGGGAACCTTAGAACCCGGTTACTTCTAATAGGACAGGTTGAACCCACCAACTTCAAGAGGGTAATACCCAGACCTCATGCTGGCCTAAACCCTAAGGGTTTCTCTTGTGTGACTTGTGTGCCTTTGTACTTGCCTACTTGCATGCTTGTTAGCTGACACATGAACTACTTGCAGGTTTTGTTTATAGTCCTTAACTAGGACTCATGACAAGGTTTACCAAATTTCTTGCAGGTTTTGTTTATAGTCCTTAACTAGGACTCATGACAAGGTTTACCAAATGCCTTGCAGGTTTTGTTCATAGTACTTAATTGGGACTTATAACAGGGTGTACTAACCACTTGCAGGTTTTGTTTATAGTCCTTGATTGGGACTCATGACAGGTTTTACTTAAATGTCTTGCAGGTTTTGTTCATAGTCCTTAATTGGGACTTATAACAGGGTGTACTAACCACTTGCAGGTTCTGTTTATAGTCCTTGATTAGGACTCATGACAGGTTTTACTTAGGTTTCTTGCAGGTTTTGTTTATAGTCCTTAATTAGGACTCATAACAGGGTACTAAGTTTCTTGCCGGTCTTGTTTATAGTCCTTAACTGGGACTCATAACAGGGTTTACTAGGTCTCTTGCAGGTTTTGTTTATAGCCCTTAATTGGGACTCATAACAAAGTATACTGAATTTCTTGCAGGGTCTGTTTATAGTCCTTAATTGGGACTCATAGCAGGGTTTACCTACATCATCCCATGCATAGCATGACATCATACCATTGCATACATCCTAACCCATTTCAAGGATCTCAAGGGCTTGTGATGCAGGTCATGATGAACAACTATCCCAGCAAGGGGCAAAGAGGATTTATTTTCCTCTAGCCAAGGGTGTCAGGGGCTATGACCCACTGGATATGGTGAGCCTTTGACCCTTGATGAAGGACTCTCAACAATATGCAGTGCCTTCAGTCAAGCTACCGGTTCCAAATTCTAACAAAGTTTCTCTGTTTACCCCGCGAGGTCTTTGAAAACATTACATGCATGTCATACATCTCATTGCATTGCAGGTATCCCTTTGACAGGTTGCTTACCCTTCTCTGCTGTTTATTTCAGCCGATCGTCATGAACCCTGAATCATCAGCCGAGCAGACTATCAAGGACCTTCAAGCTCAGAACGCCCAGTTCCAAGAGCTAATCATGAGTTTGACTCAGGGGCAACAAGATCTGAAAGCTCTGCTCTTGAAGAAGGACAAGAAGAAGAAGAGGACCGTTCTGTTCAGCCCTAGACGCAGATCTGGGAATACACCGCAAATTGAAACTGAAAGGACAACTCCATCTGTGGGGAAGAGCAGTCATCCAGAGGAAAGGGTGCCCAGTCCAGTGGTCTCTGACAATGAAACAGATTTCGACGACGAACAGTACCCTCCGGCTGAGGACAAGTACAAACAGTTGGAGGATAGGATGAAGGCTATGGAGGTGCAACAGGCACCTGGGCTGGATCTTGGAGATTTAGGTTTGTCAACTGGTGTGGTTATCCCTCGGAAGTTCAAAGTACCACCCTTCTCTAAGTATGACGGGGCGTCTTGCCCCAAGCTGCATCTAAGGTCCTATGTTCGGAAGATTCAGCCATATACGGTGGACAAGAATTTATGGATCCACTTCTTCCAGGAGAGTCTTTCAGGGACTCACCTCGAATGGTTCTATCAACTGGATGGGACCAAAGTTCGTAACTGGGAGGAGTTGGCAACTGCTTTCTATAAGCAGTACCAGTATAATGCCGACCTTTCCCCCACGCGTACTCAACTCCAGGGTATGTCGTTAGGGTCAAGTGAAGGTTTTAAAGAATATGCGCAGAAATGGAGGGATCTTGCTGGAAGGGTACAACCGCCTCTGACTGATCGGGAACTGGTGGACATGTTCTTGGGGACCTTGTCTGGTCCGTTCTACAACCACCTGATTGGGAATTCGTCTGCTGGATTCACAGATCTTATCTTGACTGGAGAGCGAATTGAAGCTGGTATCCGGTCTGGGAAAATTCAAGAGGCTGCACCTTCGGACAAAAAGCCTCATCATGGAAAGAAAGAATCCAATGCTGTGCACGGTAAAAAGAGCCGTCATGAGGCAGGGGCAATCCAGATTTCCAATCCCGGACCTGCTCAACAAGGACAAGGGCAGCAGCGCAAAGAGAAACGACAGTATACCAAGCTCAACATGTCGCTGGATCAAGCACTGCAACAAATGTTGAAGGCGGGGCTGATCACCTTAAGGGCTCCTCTCCGGAATCCGAACACTTCGGCACCCAACTATCATCCCAACGATAGGTGCGCATATCATTCAGATAGCCCGGGGCATACTACAGACAACTGCTGGCCTCTCAAGAACAAAATTCAAGACATGATCGACGCCGGGGAGATTCAGTTTGAAGTGCCTGAGACTCCGAACATAATCACTGCTCCGTTGCCCAATCATTGAAGACCCTTTGTTTATTTGAATTTTTGAGTTGTACTTTTCTTTGCTTATACAAACAATTAATGTCATAGCAAACTCTTTTATTCTATCAATGCATCGCATATGTCTGTTTTGGAAATTAATACAATTATTTTTATTATATCCTTTTCATATTTTTTCTGATGTCAACTCTCGGTTAAAATTCTAAGCCTCTTGAGGGAGGATGACGAAAACGATACCGAATCTACAGTATGCTTTTGAACCGACCCCGCTGATGAGGTACAGGCATTGTTTCAACCCCTAAACACTGGAGTTATAAGGATGATAATCCCTTGTCAACCCATCAGAGCCAAAGAAGCAGGAGTTTTATTTTCGAAAATCAAAACCCTTAATCATAACCCGGGGCAGGGTAGTCTTCACAGTTGATCCAAGTGCATAACGAATGGCACCAAAGAGATCTTTGCAAAACGAACAAAGACAGTGATGGTTCAGAACAATCAAAAGGACAGGCAGTCATCATCAAAATTCATAAATGAAAAGCCCAAAAAGTCTAAACCTACAAAGGGGACTTATGAAACTGGGGCATCCCGCTGACTGTAATTCCAAAAAAGGAAACAGTTCAGGCAAAAAAAGAAAGGGATAACAAAATCAAGAAAGAGGTCTCACAAACCCTCAACCAAAACAAAAAAATGACTGCCTATTCAAAATAAGTTATCAACATCTGAACCATTATTGAAACATCAAAGCAAAGACTCAAACGAGGTCTAACATACGATCAACTGAGTTTAGGTTTGGAGAACATCACGAAGAGTGGGTGGGTACAAATAATTTGAGCCTTTATCCTTTGTTTCTTAAACCGTGAACCAAGCCACATTATAACCCTTAAAAGTCCTAGCTGAAGCATGGGTTAGTTCGAAAGCATACTGTTACGAAAGGTATCCTGACTCCTGAAGGCTTACGGTAAAATAACGAGTTGACATCACGTTTTACAAACATTCATCTGTTTTATGAAAAAGAATGCATTTTCAAAATCTTCAAGACAGATATAGGCGTTGCATTTTTAACATAACTATTGTTTGCATATGACCTTTTGTTTGAACAGCAGGGAAATTCGCACGAGAAATACCTAGTGAACAAAAGCACTTCCAATCAAGGGGCAGACGTAATTATTGTCCACCATCTGGGGCGGTCCAATCAAGATTCGGAGAATCTCTCAAAAGGCCAAAAAGCCTGGGGCAAATCTCTGCCTAAGTCACTTGGAGCATTCCAGCAACAAATCTTGCATGATCAGACATCTTCTGGTAATATGGCAACGTAAACAGCCAGGGGCACTTCCCTGCATTCTAAAAGCGGGGACATAGTCGAAAAATACTACGCACAATCAAAGACCCGCTAGGTTGACATACCTAGGCAAAAATAAGGGCTTCCCGGCGAACCAAAAGGGTTCGGGCAAAATGAAGGGATGAAATGAAAAAACTGTACACCCGGCAAGTCGAAAACCTGAAAGGGCGGCTTGGGCAAAAATGGGTATCCCGGTGGACTGAAAACCTGGAAGGGCAGTCCAGGCAAAAGTTAGGGATCAAAGCGTACGACTATGTCCCGTCATTTTATCATCTGCCTACCAGAAGAAGGTTTGACTCTCAACAACTATCAGCACCCCACAAATGCCTCCACCTCAGAAACAGGGGCAATAAAAAGTGGTCTAAGCAATCGGGTTGTTCAATCCTCCAAGACACCAGGGTAAGTTGAAGAATATAACCAATGCAGTTCAAAACTTCCCCAGGAGAGTCCAATCCAGCTTCACCAGCAAAGTTGGAATACATACCCCCAAGCAATAAGCGTACCCCCAGTAAGTTACGGAAGCTTACCCCTCTCAAAGCACGAACGCGTCGTCCGGCTTGATTTAAAGAGTTATTTCCTTAACAGGATATAACTGGGTTATCCTCAGCCAAAAGCCACGGAAAGAGCGTCGTCGACAGAATCTTCTTATCCCCAGCAAAGTCCATTCATACTTCCAATACAGCAAGGTATCCTCAGCGAGTCATCCTCAACAATTCAGCAAAAGCATCTCCCCACAGAGTATTTCTTCCCAGCATGGTCGCTAGAATATCTTTTCTCCCCGCAGAATCTTTCATTCACCAAGTTTATTCCCCAATGGAGTCATCTTCTCCTACCGGTATACTTGCAACTATCAACCCCAGCGGAAGCAAAAGCTATTCTTCCACATCAGCCCAGGATACGACTTCCCGGCACCCGTCAAGGATTTATTTTCTTAGACAAACATACATTCATAAAACGTCACATACATCATTATAGCATGCATATGCATCATACTACACGAATCTCATCGATTTTGAAAACATACAGTTCATGCATCATGATTTTGCATAACAATTATGTTTTGCCTTTTCAGGAAAAAGATCAATACAAAAATGACTACTATCAACTAATGCAATTCCTTCTTGATATAGTTTCAGATGTAAACCCAGCGATTGTGACGTTCTGATGCTGCTTCCAGATTCCCTTCTAGATATAGTTTCAGATGTAAACCCAGCGATGGTGACGTTCTGATGCTGCTTCCAGATTCCCTTCTAGATATAGTTTCAGATGTAAACCCAGCGATGGTGACGTTCTGATGCTGCTTCCAGATTCCCTTCTAGATATAGTTTCAGATGTAAACCCAGCGATGGTGACGTTCTGATGCTGCTTCCAGATTCTCTTCTAGATATAGTTTCAGATGTAAACCCAGCGATGGTGACGTTCTGATGCTGCTTCCAGATTCCCTTCTAGATATAGTTTCAGATGTAAACCCAGCGATGGTGACGTTCTGATGCTGCTTCCAGATTTCCTTCTAGATATAGTTTCAGATGTAAACCCAGCGATGGTGACGTTCTGATACTGCTTCCAGATTTCCTTCCAGATATAGTTTCAGATGTAAACCAGATATGGCGACGTTCTGACACTTATTCCCGTTGATGACATTTCAAGACCTAGACCGGTTCAGTTAAATCGACCCTAAGATTTTCCTGATTCTTACCCAGTCCGAGGCCTTCTCTGGTTCAGTCAGATCGACCCTAAGATCTCCCTGATACTTATCCAGTTGAAGATGTTTCAAGACCTTGTCCGGTTCAGTTAAATCGACCCTAAGATTTTCCTGATTCTTACCCAGTCAAAGGCCTTCTCTGGTTCAGTCAGATCGACCCTAAGATCTCCCTGATACTTATCCAGTTGAAGATGTTTCAAGACCTTGTCCGGTTCAGTTAAATCGACCCTAAGATTTTCCTGATTCTTACCCAGTCAAAGGCCTCTCTGGTTCAGTCAGATCGACCCTAAGATCTCCCTGATTCTTATTCCAGTAGAAGACACCCAAGACTTTTCTCAACAAGCGTTGTTGAAGTTAAAGACACCCAAAATTTTTCTCAACGAGCATTGTTGAAGTTAAAGTCGCCCAAGGTTCCCTTACCATTCATACTAAGGCAGTAACCATCCCTGGTTCATTCATCAGCGTTTGAAGCTCCAGACTCAGCTCCTGTAACCAGTCAGGACACCCCTATACCAGGCATCTAAAATCAGCTCCTGCAACGTGTCAGGTACTCATTTACTCTTTTGCAGGTATGCAGGTTCTCGCTAAGGAATCTCCTACGCGATCAACATTCCGATGGCATCTATAAGCCCATCGTCCTATCCAGCAATCTCTAAATGGCATCTATAAGCCCATTCCTCCCATCACTGCTACTATGTGAGCGCAAATTTCTGGGCACTCTAGTGTCCAATCATCTTCTACCCTCGGATTACGAAAGGCATGTCAGCCAATCTGCATCCTCAGGTCTAAGAAGATTGAACAGGGGCAACTGTTGCACCCCAAAATTTGCCCTCCCATATTCTCCAAGATTTGTCAGGTCAAGGTCACAAAATTCCCCAAGGGTTGTGCAACTCAACTGTCTCCTAGACAGTCAAAACTAGGGTTTGAGTTCTGGTCAAGCAAATGAACTTTTCAAAGGCCCAATCAAGTCTCATATGCCTACAAATGTGGTCAAGCATCCTCATGTCAAGTTTCAAGGCATTCAGCTCAAAATTGCACAGTCAAAACCCTAGATTGCACTACAGTCAACTGTAGGGGCAAAATGGTCATTTGACAGTCAAAAGTTCAAATTTTTGGTCAACATATCATTTTAAAGCCACAAACATCATTTGATCAATGCTTGATCATGATTCTCAAAATTTGGCTCAGAAATCATCAAAGATGCAAAAGTTGCTATATTTGGACAGCTGAAAAAGTCAACTGAAATTGACCAGGGCATAACTTTCACATGGATTATCAGAAAATTTCCATCCAAAGCTCATTTTGAAGAGAAAGACATTTCCTACAATTCATCTTCATGTTCCAAGTCCAAGAAATGCTCTCACAAAAAGTTATCAATTTCAACATTATAGGTCATTTTCAAAAGTCAACAAAAAGTGACTTTAAGTCAAAGGCCATAACTTGAGATGGGTAAATCAAAATGACATGGGACCAAAGGCATTGGTTAAAGGACTCAAAGACCTTTCCAAAATGTCCAAGAACATGTGAAAAGCTTAAAAATTGACCAAGTTATGCCTTGTGGAAGTTGGGAAATTTTTAGGAATTTTGAAAAGTCAACATTGATGCAAAAGGCCTAAAAATGCAAATGGGCCCATTTTTCTTCCAAGTTTCTTCATGCCAAGCCTATGCACGACCATTAGGCCCAAAGGGAAGTATTTTCATATTTTTTTAATTATTTATTTGAATTTATATTAATTTATATTCATTTAAATTATTTTAATTCATGAAAAATATAAACCTAACCTAAAAAAATCTTTTTATGCACATTCTAATCTCAATATTTCGTGCTTGATTGATTATGGCAAGTTTTGATAAGATTTGAGCTGATTGAACACAAAAACCATGAGAAAAAGATTCAAAAAAGATCTTCCAAAATCAAAGATTGAAAACAATTATTGCCATGGATTTTGTGTGATATTCTTAACCTAAAAGCTTGGCTATATGATCAGAAGTAAAGACCTAATGCAAAAGGACGGCAAGCTGCGCCCAAAACAAGCATTGCATATTGAAATTTTTCACAAAAACTCAAGAACTGAAAAGTGCCTTAGAGGTCGATTCAAGCTTCAATCTTTGTTCCATTAGCATCCTGAGACATCCTTGAACGTTTCTCAATCAATATCAACCATCAAAACATCCTGAATTGGTAGTTAGAACTCAAACTGTACCAAGAAAATCTTGAAATCGCATAGCATAAATTAAGCATTCTTTTGCATTTTTCTTCATGGATTCTTGTTTATAATGATGTTTCTACGCTAACCAATATGTTCAATTGAGTTTTTGCGCTGTATATGAGATTCCACCATTGACAGATTCTAGGGTTCCAAGGTTTCAAATTTGGGGTTTTTTGCCCAAGGAAAAATTACGCTTCCAGACCAATGCCATTAGCTTAAGCAGGTGGAGACGAAGAAGTTGGCACCCTCGCGCTCAATTTATGAGCGACGAGGGGCTAGTCGCTATTTTCCTCTAGGTCCCCTAAAGCAACGATCAAAAAACCGTTGCCATCGTCCTTCATGTTTCAGAAAACGAAAGAGACGATGAGTTGTCACACGGAGATAGGCCAGTTTGAGTTTACGCGCGTTTTAACAATTATGCGTTGTTCTTGCTTTTTCTTATTTGTTTGATATTATATGTTAAATGAAACGCAAGTGGCACAGATGGCAGGCGAAGGCATGGATAATCCACAAGACCTGGGTTCGAGTCCCAGGTCTTCAACAATTTCATATTATTTTTCCTTTGGTAATTGCATGCAGGTCTCACATGAAGATTCACCATACACACTTAATATTCATCGCCCACGCGTCCCAGGAGATCTAATCAAGGGTCAGATTGAAGGCATACTATGGAGGCTGGTCAACATGCCATACAAGATCAAGAAAAGTCAACAACTTCAGATCTAAATGGGCCAGAATTCCCAGGCCTATACCTCCTGATTTGGGGCAACACCCCACTCTGGTTTGCTTTTCTTTTCTTTTATTATTTTAATTATTGTATTATTTATTTTTATTGCTTTAATTAATTAATTTTCTCCCTTTTTACAAAATATAAAAAAACATCACAAAAATCAGAAAAAGACCAAAAAATAATATTTATTTTATTATAATTATTTTATTAGCATGTAAATAAACTAATTTCAAATTAGGTTTAATTTATATTTTTTCCATAACAAAAATCCAACAAAATAGAATTAGGTTAATTGATATTTTTTTATTCCTTTCAATATTTTTCCTTTTTAGAATAATAATATTATTTATTTATTTTCATAAAGTAAAAATTGTACATAAATTAATTTAGGTTAAATTAGTCAAATTTCAATATTTTTTTTTAATAATTAACAAATAATTAGAATTAGGGTTTTACCTCCACCTTTTTAGCTTTAATTAATTCTTTTTTCCTTTAAACCTTAAAAAACACAAAAATACCAAAAACATTTAATTTTTCATTTTTTTAATTCCTTGTTAATTTTAATCATTTAATTTTTAATTCTCATTAACCATTAATATTTTGTAAAAGGGTCCAACGCCCTAGTTTTGTTTAATTCCTTTATTTTGCGCATTTATTTTATGTCGTTTAGTTATAATTTTGTATCTCTCCCAAGGCCATGTACATTTATTTATCGCACCTTTATCGCTTTATTTATTTTTCCGCTAAATCGGGTCCGGTTTAATTTTGGCGATGTGGACCCGCGCCATTTGTAATAGTCTTAGATTTATTTCTCGCAAACTCTATAACTGTTAAATATGCATGCAAGAATGAATGGACAAATTAAAATCAAGCGTAGAACACGACAAACATGACAAGACAAATAACTGAAACATGACACACGATTCGCACACACCACCCCTAGGGTACGCCTCACTGTTGCCTTTCGAAAGGTGGTCGTCGAGTAGAGGACGTCTTAGTAAGTCCTCATGATCCGGGAACCTGGCATGAGGGTAGCTTCTAAGGTGTCTTCCCATTGCTCTGGTGATCACCATGTCCCGAACCTCGAATTGACCCGAACACCTCCAATGGTGGTGCTACCTACCTCTCAATGGTGGGATGGCACTACTTTAAAGGACATCTACACAGACGAATTCCTTAGGGTAGGTAGGTTCTCAAGGATACTTGCTCTAATCTCAAAACAAACTCAAAAAGACTTTTCACACTGACACTTTTCAAAAGCTTTCAAAGCAAACTTTTCAAACACTCTGACGTACGAGTCGATCTGAAATTTTTCAAAAGAAACTTTTTAAACCCACATTGAAAAGCAAGCAAACATTTTTGAAAACACAATGAGCAAGTATCTAAGAGCCCATGGATAACCATGGATAGAAAGGGTGCTAATACCTTCCCTTTCTATAACCTACCTCCCGAACCGAGAGCAATCTCTTTAAGGAATTTTTCTGTGCTTTTGTCCTTTCCACTTGGAGAAAATAAAAGACGGTGGCGACTCTTGCTTCCGCGACATTTCGCGAACCAGCGTTAAAACAGTCAGTTCCAGATCCACCGATCACACGTTGGATGCAATATTCTTGATTCAATGCTAATAACAAACTTTCCTTATCGAGCAGATCTTGTCTGGAATGAGGCCGTTGGAATTAATTTGCTTTCAATGCACAGTACCGTTGCTTACTTAATGCAAGTTCTGGCTAGGCTCATTCTGACTCTACTTCGCTGCTGATGAACTGTTGTGTTTCTTTATCAGAGTGTTGAGCGCAGTCTTGTTCATCAAGCTTCAGCATGTACGTGAGTTGATCATCTGATTCTGTTATTCTGATGCTGGTGTCTGAAACCAAATTCTGATGCTGATTAGATGTGATCTTGCTTATCAATCAGAGTATCTGCAAGTCAGAACATAATAATTTTTAGGCAGCAGATAGTTCATATATGAATATCATAAGTGTTGTACCCCAAAATTTGTCCTCCCATATTCTTCAAGAAATTGCCAAGCCAAGTCACAAAATTCCCCAAGGGTTGTGCAGTGCAACTGTCTCCTATACAGTCAAAATTAGGGTTTGTGTTCTGATCAAGAAAATGAAGTTTTCAAAGGCCCAATCAAGTCTCATATGTCTACAAAGATGGTCAAGTATCCTCATATCAAGTTTCAAGGCATTCAGCTCAAAATTGCACAGTCAAAACCCTAGATTGCACTACAGTCAACTGTAGGGGCAAAATGGTCATTTGACAGTCAAAAGTTCAAATTTTTGGTCAACATATCATTTTGAAGCCACAAACATCATTTGATCAATGCTTGATCATGATTCTCAAAATTTGGCTCAGAAATCATCAAAGATGCAAAAGTTGCTATATTTGGACAGCTGAAAAAGTCAACTGAAATTGACCAGGGCATAACTTTCACATGGATTATCAGAAAAATTCCATCCAAAGCTCATTTTGAAGAGAAAGACATTTCCTACAATTCATCTTCATATTCCAAGTCCAAGAAATGCTCTCACAAAAAGTTATCAATTTCAACATTATAGGTCATTTTCAAAAGTCAACAAAAAGGGACTTTAAGTAAAAGGCCATAACTTGAGATTGGTAAATCAAAATGACATGGGACCAAAGGCATTGGTTAGAGGACTCAAAGACCTTTCCAAAATGTCCAAGAACATGTGAAAAGCTTAAAAATTGAGCAAGTTATGCCTTGTGGAAGTTGGGAAATTTTTGGGAATTTTGAAAAGTCAACTTTACTTCAAATGACCTAAAAATGCTAATGGGCCCATTTTTCTTCCATGATTCATCATTCCAAGCCTATGCACGACCATTGGGCCCAAAGGGAAGTATTTTCTCATTTTTTATTTATTTATTTGAATTTCTATTAATATTAATTCAATTAAATAATTTAAATACATGAAAAATATCAAACTTGACCTAAAAAATCTTTTCATGCATGTTTTACTCTCAATATCACGTGCACATCCTAATTAGGCAAGATTTGGTTTGATTTGGCATGATTGAACAAAATTGCACATGAAAAAGATTCAAAAAATCCTTAGAAAATCAATTATCCAAAATCATTATGGCAATGGATTTTATGCAATTTTCTTGACCTAAAAGCTTCACTACATATGCCTGAATCAAACCCTAATCCTTAGATACTCTAAGCTGCGCAGAAAAAGACATTGCCAACTTGAAAAGTTGTCCAAAAAACTCAAAACTGATTTCAAGGTTACAAGGCGATTCAAGGCCTAACACCCATTCCAATAGCTTCCTTGGCAAGTCCTGAACGTATTCCAATCAAAAGCATCAAAAATAGCCCTCTAAAACGCTGTACAGAAGTCCCTCTTTCGCCGTTTTGTTCATTTATCGTGCTTTGCGTTCTAGACATTTTCATAGCATTCTAATCATGTATTTGTATTCCTCATAATGTTTTAAAGCTAACCATCACATTTAATTTGATTATCGTGCTGTGTATAAGAATTCACCATGCGTGGCTTTTAGGGTTTGCAGCATCTTGAATTGGGGTTTTTGAGATGAGGAAAAATTGAGGTTCCAGGCCACCACCATTGCACTCAACGCACCTGGACGAAGAGATTCCAACCCTCGCGCTCAATTTATGAGCGTCGAGGGTCTATTCGCTATTTTTTGGTAGATGGTCTTAGGCAACGTTTGCCAAACCGTTGCCATATGCTTTTGTTTTCAGAAAAAGAAAAAAACACACGAAGAAGACGATACCGTGTCAGGGAGTGATTGGTCCGTTCAAACTCTCGCGCCAAAATTCCACTAATGCGTTACTTTCTCTTTTTTTATTTATTTGTATATTATATATCAAATTGGTTTCATAGCTCAGCTGGCAGGCATTGATAAGCGTTCACATCCAAGACCTGGGTTCGAACCCCAGGTCTGTATATTTGCCATGTTATTTTTCCTTAAATATTCCTATGCAGCGCCCATGACGTGATCCATAATGCACCACCAGATCTAAGTGCCCACGTGTCCAGGAGGTTCACATCCAAGGCTGAAGATTGGTGTACACCATGAGCGTGAGTCAACGTTGCTACACGTGACTCTGAAAAGTCCACAAGGCCATGCTTATTGGGCCTGATTTGCTGAACTAAAACCTCCAATTTGGGGCTACCCCCCTGGTTTGCTTTCACTATTTTTTTTTATTACTTATTTTTTATTCTTGTTTTAATTGTTATTTTTATTTTAATTATTGTTTTAATTTAATTATTATTTTTACAATACATAAAAACATCACAAAAAATCAGAAAAAAAGATAAAAACATAATAAAATATTTAATGCTCATATTTTCTTGTAAATAATTAACATATAAATAAATTTAGTAAAATAGGTTTTAACTTTAATTCTTTTAATAGCTAAAAATTCAAAAATATGTAGAACTTAGGTTTAATTGTTAATTTTATTCCTTTTAATTTCCCTTTTTTAATAATAATATTTATTTTATTTATTTTCTATAATTAAATTTTGCATGTAAATTAACTTAGATTTAAATTAGGTTAAAACTTAATATTTTCACAATAACTTAAAAAAAAAACATTAGAATTAGGGTTTGACGCTTCATTTTAATTATTTATTTTTTTCATTAAATCTCAAAAAATACAAAATACCAAAAACATTTAATTTTAATTCTAATTCCTCATTAAATTTAATTTTTTGCAAAAGGGTCCAACGCCCATTGTTTTAATTATTTTATTTCGCACATTTATTTTATGTCGTTTATTATAATTATGTACATGTCCCAAAGCCTTGTAACAATTTTTACTTTTCGCACTTTTACTTCGCTTTCTTTATTTTCCGTCAAATCGGGTTCAGTTTAATTTTGGCGATGTGGACCCGCGCCATTTGTAATAGTTGTAGATTTATTTTCCCGCAAACTTTATAACTGTTAAAAAGCATGCAAGAATGAATGTCCTAATTAAAATCAAGCGTAGAACACAAATGAACATGACAAGACAAATAACTGAAACATGACACACGAATCGCACACACCACCCCTAGGGTACGCCTCACTGTTGCCTTTCGAAAGGTGATCGTCGAGTAGAGGACGTCTTAGTAAGTCCTCATGATCCGGGAACCTGGCATGAGGGTAGCTTCTAAGGTGTCTTCCCATTACTCTGGTGATCACCATGTCCCTAAAACTCGAATTGACCCGAACACCTCCAATGGTGGTGCTACCTACCTCTCAATGGTGGGATGGCACTACTTTTAAGGACATTTACACAGACGAATTCCTTAGGGTAGGTAGGTTCTCAAGGATACTTGCTCTAATTTCAAAGACAAACATAAATCTTTTCACACCAACACTTTTCAAAAGCTTTCAAAGCAAATTTTTCAAACACTCTGACGTACGAGTCGAACTGAAATTTTTCAAAGAAACTTTTTAAACCCACATTGAAAAGCAAACAAACATTTTGAAAACACATTGAGCAAGTATCTAAGAGCCCATGGATAACCATGGATAGAAAGGGTGCTAATACCTTCCCTTTCTATAATCTACCTCCCGAACCGAGAGCAATCTCTTTAAAGGAATTTTTCTGTGCTTTTGTCCTTTCCAATTGGAGAAAATAAAAGACGGTGGCGACTCTTGCTTCCGCGACATTTCGCGAACCAGCGTTAAACAGTCAGTTCCAGATCCACCGATCACAGAACTGGCGACTCTGCTGGGGATATCTTTAAAGTGAGGTGTACCTTAGGGCTAGCTCATAACTATGTTTTCAATTGTCTTCTTTGCTTGCTTTATTATTGTGGGTTGCTTGGGAGTCCTATAGATCCTAACCCGGATCTGGGGGATACCTTTCTTAGAAAGTAGCAACAAGGCTGTGAGGGAACTGTGCGGGGTATACCGACATGGTTGAAGCAGTCTGCTACGTTGATGTGGCACTTTGGTGTGTACCGGTAACCCTTGAGTTCAGTCAAGGAGAGTACGGGGCCTCCGCGTGGTGTCATGAAGCATCAACAGACCTTAGGAACCTTAATTGAACTATCTTGGCCTCTTTAGGGTAGTGAGATAACTGACTTTGGTGCAGTCCGAGGTTGGTTGATACTCGATACTACGCGTAATTGAGGGTTGCTTTCCTGGAATATTTCGGTCGCCAGTTCAGTGGCTAAATCGAAACGATGAACAATGAAAGCAATCCCGTGATATTGGGAACCTTAGAACCCAGTTACTTTGATTAGGACAGGTTGAACCCACCAACTTCAAGAGGGTACTACCCAGACCCCATGCTGGCCTTAAACCTTAAGGGCTTGTCTTGTGTGCCTTGTGTGCCTTACATGTTTGTCTTTGTAAATATTTGTGGTGTGTTTAATCATAGCATCATGACATCATCCTGCATCATATGCATTGACTAACCATTTCAGGGGTTCGAATTTTCATCTTTGTTCTTGTTTTGTAGGACATGGAAACTGTTCGTAGAAAGACAATTCAGGTCAATCTTGTAAGGGTCCCTCCTCAGCTTAAGGAGCTTATATCCAGGATTCCCGAGAACTCTTCATTCAGTGAAAGGCATGGAAGCCTCATCAGCTTGGTCAACACCAACATTGAGGAAGATATGATAAAGGTCTTGTTCCAATTCTTTGACCCTCTGCATCACTGTTTTACCTTCTTGGACTATCAGTTGGTACCTACATTGGAGGAGTTCTCCCGGCTCCTGAAGATCCCTATCCTTGATCAGCTACCCTTCAACGGTACAGAAAAGGAACCTAAGCTTGAAGAGATTGCTAAAGCCTTGCACCTACAGTCATCTGACCTCAAGGGACATTGGGAAGTTAGAAGTGGTATCAAAGGGTTCTTAGCCAGGTTTCTATTTGAAAAGGCCCATGAATGTTGGAACTCCCTTGACTTGCAAGCTTTTGAAGAAGTGGTAGCCCTCCTTGTCTATGGTTTGGTGTTGTTTCCTAACCCAGATCAGCTTATTGATATCAGTGCTGTCCAGATCTTCATGTCCAGGAATCCCATACCTACATTGCTGGGGGACATCCTTCACTCATGTTACACTCGAACCATGAGAAAAAGAGGTGTCCTTATGTGTTGCACTCCTCTCCTGGGAAGGTGGTTTATTTCGCACCTTCCCCAATCAGTCCTGAAGAATGAGCGGGGTTTGAGATGGTCACAACGGTTGATGACTCTTACGCATGCAGAAATACATTGGTGTCCTAGGTCCAGAGGAGATGTCACTATCATTGATCGTTGTGGGGAGTACCCTAATGTTCCTTTACTTGGAATCAGAGGAGGTATTACTTATAGTCCATGCCTGGCTTGGAGACAGTTTGGTTATGCTCGGAGGGACGGTCCTCATGACATGTTAATTCCTGACATAGTCTTTGACTTCGACAATGATACTCAAGGACTTCGTCAGAGATTTATCAGAGCTTGGAGGATGCCCAGTAGGATAGACAGCAAGACACTGGGGCACAGGAACTCCATCCCATTGGAACCTTATCTCAAGTGGGTACGAGCTCGCTCCCAGAAGCTAGTGATGCCTTATCCCCACATGCTCCCAGTAATCAAAGAACCAGTCTCGGAAGGGGAAGTGTCCCACATTATTCAGCACCCTGATATGCCCACATCCTGGGAAGAGATGCAGAAGAGCTGGATCCAGCTTAAGGAAGAACGGAATTCTCTTGAGACTAGTCTGCATGCCAGTGAAAAGAAGGTCTTGGAGCTCACTCGTCTGTTGCATGAGGAGAGGAACCTCAACACCTACATAGCTCCAAAGAGGATGCGCAGTGTATTTTGGGATTGACTTGATTTTTGTACTTTTTGTCCATGAGGCCTTGATGTATTAAACAATGATTTCTTTAATGATAACGTGTGTTCCTTTTTGTCTACAACAAATTTGAACTTTCGAACCCTTGAATGCATTGCATACGCATTTCATACATCATGTGCATAGCAGGTTTTTCCCTTTTTCAGGTTGCTTACAGTTCTTCGCTGTTTATTTCAGCATCATGAATCCCGGATCTGAATCAACTGAGACATCAATCAAGGCTCTCCAGGCGCAGAACGCGCAATTCCAGGAATTAATCAAGGGTCTAGCTAAAGGCCAAGAAGAACTAAAGGCTATGCTCCTGAAGAAGGAGAAGAAGAAGAAGAGAAGAACTGTTCTATTCAACTCGGGCCGAAGGTTCGGCAATACCCTGCAACATGAAGAGGCTGGTTCTTCTGTTGGCAAGAGTCCTTCTCAGGCAGAAGTCAAGGTTCCTAGTCCGGTCGTCTCCGACAACGAGACAGATTTTGATGAAGAGCAATACCCTCCTGCAGATGACAGATACAAACAACTGGAGGACAGGTTGAAGGCTATGGAGGTGCAACAGGCACCTGGGCTGGATTTCGGAGATCTGGGTTTGTCGACTGGTGTGATTATCCCGCATAAATTCAAGGCACCATCCTTCTCCAAATATGACGGGGCATCTTGTCCCAAGCTGCACTTAAGGTCCTATGTTCGGAAAATTCAGCCGTACTCTGCGGACAAGAATTTATGGATCCACTTCTTCTAGGAGAGTCTTTCAGGGACTCATCTCGAATGGTTCTATCAGCTGGATAGGACCAACGTTCGTAACTGGGAGGAGCTGGCTACTGCTTTCTACAAGCAGTATCAGTATAATGCCGACCTTGCCCCCACACGTACCCAACTCCAGGGTATGTCGTTAGGCGTAAGCGAAGGTTTTAAAGAGTACGCCCAGAAGTGGAGAGACCTGGCTGGCAGGGTGCAGCCACCATTGACTGATCGGGAGTTGGTTGACATGTTCTTGGGGACCCTATCTGGGCCATTTTTCAACCACCTCATTGGGAATTCTTCTGCTGGTTTCACTGATTTGATCTTGACTGGAGAGAGAATTGAAGCTGGGCTGAAATCTGGGAAGATTGCAAAGGGTGCATCATCTAGTTCGGAAAAGAAACCGTTCAAGAAGGAGTCTAGCGCCGTGTATGGTTCTAGGAAATCAGAGAGACCTGAGCACCGCCAATCTGTCAGTGCGGTGATGATTGCTAAGCCTGCTGCCGCTCCTCGGTCAAACAATTCCCAAAGGGCTGAAAGACCCCGGAGGGAGTTTACCCGGCTAAGCATGACCCCATCACAGATTCTGCCGCAGTTGCTAGCCACCAACTTAGTGACTGTCAGGGAGGCTCCAAAGTTCCCAAATACCACATCTCCCAAGTACAATCCGAATGCTCGTTGTGCTTACCATTCAGAAAGCCCGGGGCACTCTACCGATGACTGTTGGGCGTTGAAGAATAAGGTGCAAGACCTTATCGATGCAAAGGAGATACAATTCGAGGCGCCTGCAAAGCCGAACGTAGTTACTGCCCCTATGCCTCAGCACGGGGTAAATGCTGTTGATGAAGACGTTTATGCTGTTTCTGTGGATGATCTAGCCACTCCTCTAAAGATCGTCAAGAAGAACCTACTGCAGGCCGGTTTATTTCCGGGTTGTAGTGAGGGTTGCCTATTCTGTGCCGTGTCCCCATCTGGTTGTCCCTTGCTAAAATTAGGCATCCAAAGCTTAATGGATAGCAAGGAGATTCTATTCAAGAAGTCTGTTGTTCAGTTGTTTCCAATGGAAGAAGTTTCTGTGGTGACTATCTTCAATAATCCGATCCCGACTCTCCAGAAGAAGCCCGTTCAAATTCTGACCGTTGCACCTATTATTATCACTGTTCCTGGGCCCCTGCCCTATGTATCCGATAAAGCTGTCCCTTGGCACTATGGGGCAGATGTATATATAAACGGGATCAAACAAGAGCTCAACGCTGGCGCCAGCATCTGTGACATCACTGGCCCAGCCAAAGTTACCCGCAGTGGCAGGCTCTTCTCGCCTGATATTGCACCGCCTGCTGCCCGAAGACCGCTCCTGATAATTCCTACAAGTACACCTATGCCTGTTGCTGACCAAGTTGTTGTTCCTGCTGCTGATCCGATCATTTCTCCTGCTGCCGAGTCATCCAATGCTCGGGGCAAGGGAAGTGAAGCTGAGCCTGCCCAGATGGAGGCACCCATACCCATAGCTGCTGAGGCCTCCCCACAAGAGATGGAGGAGATTTTGAAGATTATAAAGAAGAGCGATTTTAATGTTGTGGAACAGCTGGGGCATACGCCCTCCAAGATCTCCATGCTCTCTTTACTGCTGTGCTCTGAGGCCCATGCAAAGGCCCTAATCTCGTTCCTCAAGACGGCCCATGTGCCACATGAAACCTCTGCAATCCAGTTCACTGATTGCGTGGCAAGCCTAACGGCAGATAATGGCTTGGGTTTCTCAGATGCTGACTTGACCGCAAAGGGGAGAGACCATAATGATGCTCTGCATGTCTCAATCGAATGCAGGGGCACCACCTTGGCACATGTGTTGGTTGATACTGGGTCATCTTTGAATGTGCTACCCAAGAAGGCTCTGGATCGTCTAGATTGTGAAGGCCTGGATTTGAAACCCAGCAACATCATCGTCAGGGCCTTTGACGGTTCAAAGAGGATGGTCCATGGAGAAGTTGACATTCCGATTCGTGTGGGCTCTCAGGTGTTCGACTCCACTTTTTATGTGATGGATATCCGTCCATCTTACTCTTGTCTGCTGGGTCGACCCTGGATACATAAGGCTGGGGCAGTGACCTCTACCTTGCATCAGAAGCTGAAGTACCCCGTCAGAGGGAAGATTGTCACCGTGCAAGGAGAGGAAGAATATATGGTGAGCCACCTGAACTCCTTCAGGTACATTGAGATGGATGGGGAGTTTATTGAAACCCCCTTTCAGCATTTCGAGGAGGTGTTTCCAATTGCCGCAGAAACAACAGAAGCAAGTGGTCCTTTGAAGATGGCTTCCCTGAAGGATGCCAGGGCTGTGGTGCAGAAAGGTGAATGTGCCGACTGGGGAAGACTTCCAGACTTCACCTAGAAAACTGATAAACTTGGGCTGGGTTTTACCTCAGAAGGTCAGAGAGCTATGAGGAAAGCAAAGATCGGAAGACCTCCGGTATTTATTAAAAGTTCAGAAGTGAATGCTGTTGGGGAAGACCATGAAGTGGGCGAAGCCGAATTCAACAGCTGGATCTATCCGACGGCCGAAGACGGATTGAACAATTGGAGTGCAAAGGATCATACCCCTGTTACCTTTGTGACGCAGTAATGAATTCCTATGTTTTGTTATTTTGTAATAAACAATGATAAACTCTATGGCCCGGTGTCTTACCCGAGGCACCGTGGTTCTATTCGTGAGGGCATACAAACTGTCATTTTATACATCATAAATGAAAATCTTGGACGTTTTTCGCATTGCAAATATTGTGTTCCTTTTCTGTCTTTCTTTTCATTTACATAATTTTCAAAAACAGCTGTATTTACGCACACACTCACTCATACAGGTTCCAATCCACTCTGGATTTTACTGATAACAACTCTGCTACTGCCAATTACGACTTAGAAAATCCGATCAACTTAGCCGAAGACGAAGGTGAAGATGATTGCGAAGTGCCTGGCGAGCTTGCAAGACTGTTGCTTCAGGAAGAGAGGGCAATTCAACCCCATGAAGAGCCAGTGGAAACCATAAACTTGGGTACTGAGGCAGACAGGAAAGAGGTAAAGATTGGTGCCAACCTAGAGCTCAGCGTGAAGCAACGGTTAACCAAGATGTTACACGACTATATGGAGATCTTTGCCTGGTCCTACGAAGACATGCCAGGGTTGGATACCGATATTGTGGTCCATCATTTGCCGACTAAGGAAGACTGCCCTCCAGTTAAGCAAAAGGTCCGTCGGATGCGTCCAGAGATGTCAGAGAAGATTAAGGCCGAGGTCATGAAACAGTTTGATGCCGGGTTCCTTGCAGTGACTTCTTACCCTCAGTGGGTTGCTAATGTAGTGCCGGTACCAAAGAAGGACGGTAAGGTCAGAATGTGTGTCGATTACAGGGATCTGAACAGGGCCAGCCCCAAGGATGACTTCCCCTTACCTCACATTGATGTCCTTGTTGATAATACAGCTCAGCACAAGGTATTCTCTTTCATGGATGGCTTTTCAGGTTACAATCAGATAAAGATGGCACCTGAAGACATGGAAAAGACTACATTTGTTACTCAGTGGGGCACCTTCTGTTACAAGGTCATGCCTTTTGGATTAAAGAATGCTGGGGCAACCTACCAACGTGCCATGGTTGCCTTATTTCATGACATGATCCATCATGAGATCGAAGTGTATGTGGACGACATGATCGCTAGGTCCCAGACTGAGGAAGAGCATCTAGATCATCTACAGAAGTTGTTTGACCGGTTGAAACTATACAAGCTAAGATTGAACCCGAACAAGTGCACCTTCGGGGTAAGATCTGGGAAGTTGCTAGGCTTCGTGGTCAGTGATAAAGGTATTCAAGTGGACCCTGCTAAGGTCAAAGCTATTCAAGAGATGCCAATTCCCAAGACAGAGAAGGAAGTCAGAGGCTTTTTAGGACGTCTGAATTACATTGCTCGATTCATCTCTCATCTGACTGCTACCTGTGAGCCAATCTTCAAGCTGCTGAAGAAAGATCAGGTAGTACGTTGGAACGATGAATGTCAGGCTGCCTTCGACAGAATCAAAGAGTATCTCCAAGAACCACCTATCCTTATGCCACCGGTTGAAGGGAGACCTCTGATCCTATACCTGACAGTGTTAGACAACTCAATGGGGTGTGTGCTGGGGCAGCATGACGAGTCTGGCCGAAAAGAGCATGCCATTTATTATCTTAGCAAAAAGTTTACCGACTGTGAGACCCGATACTCACTGCTTGAGAAAACTTGCTGCGCTTTGGTATGGGCTGCTCGCCGGCTGAGACAGTATATGCTGACTCACACTACCTTGTTGATCTCAAAGATGGATCCTATAAAGTACATATTCGAAAAGCCTGCTCTGTCTGGGAGAATTGCAAGATGGCAGATGATCTTGACGGAATACGACATTCAGTACACGACCCAGAAAGCCATCAAGGGAAGTGTATTGGCAGACCACTTAGCTCATCAAGCTGTAGATGACTACCAATCAATGAACTTCGAGTTTCCGGATGAAAGCATTATGATAGTAACTGACTGTGAAGTACCTGGACCGGATGAAGGACCTGAACCGGGATCCCGATGGTCTATGCACTTCGACGGAGCCTCCAATGCTTTGGGAAACGGTATCGGCGCCATCATCATATCCCCTCAAGGTACTCATACTCCACTCACTGCCCGGCTATGTTTCAACTGTACCAATAACATGGCAGAGTATGAGGCGTGTATCATGGGTCTTCAAGCTGCGATCGACCTAAGGATCAAATTTCTAAGTGTCTTCGGAGATTCCGCTCTTGTGATCAATCAGATCAAAGGAGAGTGGGATACGAAACATCCAAACTTGATTCCTTACAAAGAATGTGTGTTGACCCTGATTCCCCACTTCACAGAGATAACCTTTGAGCACTTTCCAAGAGAAGAGAATCAGTTAGCGGACGCGTTAGCTACAATGTCTTCAATGTTCAAGGTCAAATGGGATAATGAAGCTCCCCGGATCATCATCTGGAAACTGGACGAACCGGCATACTGTTGTGATCTCGAAACCGAATTGGTAACTGAGAAGCCTTGGTACCACGAAGTGAAGAGATACCTGGAAGCTCAGGAATACCTGGAAGGTGCCTCTGTCAATGACAAGAAATTCCTGAGGAGGTTTGCGGCCAAGTTCTTCCTAAGTAACGGCATATTATACAAGAGAAACCATGATTCAACCTTACTGCGTTGTGTGGATAGGACTGAAGCAGAAAGAATCATGGAAGAGCTACATGAAGGGACCTTTGGTACGCATTCCAGTGGACATACTATGGCTAAGAAAATCCTACGGGCAGGATACTACTGGTCCACGATGGAAGCTGACTGCTACCAACATTCTAGGATATGCCACAAGTGCCAGATTTACGCAGACAAGGTGCATGTTCCTCCGGTTCCACTGAATGTTCTGACTGCGCCTTGGCCGTTTGCAATGTGGGGCATAGACATGATCGGCGAGATAAAACCTACGGCATCCAATGGACATCGCTTCATCCTAGTGGCGATTGATTATTTCACAAAGTGGGTTGAGGCAGCATCCTATGCTACGGTAACCAAGACTGTTGTGGCACGGTTCATTCGGCACAACCTGATCTGTCGGTACGGCGTCCCTGAGCGGATCATTACAGACAACGGTACCAATCTGAACAATAAGATGATTGCTGAGCTTTGCGAACAGTTCAAGATACAGCACCACAATTCTTCTCCTTACAGACCGAAGATGAATGGGGCTGTAGAAGCAGCAAATAAGAACATCAAGAAAATCGTGCAGAAGATGACAGTGACCTATAAGGATTGGCACGAGATGTTACCTTTTGCTCTACATGGGTACCGTACCTCAGCAAGGACGTCAACCGGGGCAACTCCTTTCTCTCTGGTTTATGGCATGGAGGCAGTCTTGCCGATCGAAGTACAAATTCCCTCTCTCCGGATAATGAAGGATGCAAATCTGAACGAAGATGATTGGATCCAGACACGACTTGATCAACTTAACCTCATTGACGAGAAGAGACTCGCTGCTATCTGTCATGGTCAGACGTATCAGAAACGAATGATCAGGGTATTTAACAAAAAGGTCAGACCACAGGAATATCAAGTCGGGGATCTGGTGATCAAGCGAATCATCCTTCCTCAGAATGATCCAAGGGGAAAATGGACCCCTACATACGAAGGGCCATTTGTGGTTAAACATGTGTTCTCAGGAGGAGCAATGATATTAACCAACATGGATGGTGACGACCTTCCTCACCCCGCCAATGCAGACATAGTTAAAAAATACTACGCATGAAAAAAGACCCGCTAGGCTGACATGCCTAGGCAAAAATTAGGGCTTCCCGTCGAACCAAAAGGGTTCGGGCAAAATGAAGGGATGAAAATGAAAAAATCTGTACACCCGGCAAGTCGAAAACCTGAAAAGGCGGCTTGGGCAAAAATGGGTATCCCGGTGGACCGAAAACCCGAAAGGGCGGTCCAGGCAAAAATTAGGGATAAAGCGTAATACTATGTCTCATTGATCACTTTGCATCCAGAATCCGGTATCTACATCAAGTTCAGACGGCATCGATCAGTCAGCTTCACCTTCAACCAAGGTCATCAAGTGATGAGACGCTCAGAGTTATAAAGGCAATAGCAGAGTTGAAACCCAGTGGATCA
The DNA here is from genome assembly GCA_948472305.1 of Vicia faba. Taxonomy (NCBI): domain Eukaryota; kingdom Viridiplantae; phylum Streptophyta; class Magnoliopsida; order Fabales; family Fabaceae; genus Vicia; species Vicia faba. The sequence goes on along the minus strand of OX451737.1, from coordinate 79,943,393 downwards.
TTCATATTTCACACAGCTGTTTTACTTTCTTTTGTACAAAACTTGTATAAACTCTTTTGTTCGGCGGCGTACCTCTTACTAGGACGTCAGTCTCTTGTACACAAAACGCCTATTCACAGGCCATTCAAAATCAATACAAATATATTTTCAGTTAAACGTGCCAAGTATTTTTCTTTTCCTGTTTTGTTTTGCGAAGAACGTCCAAGGTTCAATTTGTGATGTATGCATTGACAATAATTTGCTAACTCATAAATATTTGCATACGAAACAAAGGAATTAATTGCAGGTGACACTAGAAACAGGGGCAATAAAGAGTGTCTGAGCAGTCTAATTGTTCTATCCTCCAAGGTACCAAGATAGGTTCAGCTAAAGAACATAACCGGTACATCTTAATTCCCCAGAGAGTGAGCCAACAATACACTCTTCAAGCAGAGCTATCAAATCTCAAGGAAATTGATTGTCCTCCCGTAGATCTCAATACTTCCCCAGCAGCATATATTCTTAACAAGCATCCCCGGCAGTCTTGGTCTAAAGATTGTTCCCCGGCGGTATACCAACATTCAAAGGAATCACTTCCCCAACAGTTCAAAACTTCCCCAGGAGAGTCCAACCCAGTTTCCCCAGGAAAGATGGAATTCATCTCCCAAGCAGTAAGCTTATCCCCAGTAGATTCTGGAAGCTTATCCCCGCAGAGCACGAACGCGTCGTCCGGCTTTATTCAAAGAGTTATTTCCTTAACAGGATATAACTGGGTTATCCTCAGTCAAAAGCCACGGAAAGGTCGTCGTCAACGTAGCTCTTTCCTATCCCCAGCGAAGTCCATTAATACTTCCAACAACAAGGATATCCTCAGCAGAGTATTATCAACAAATCAGCAAAGCACCTCTCTCCCCACAGAGTATTGCTTCCCAGCATGGTTGCTAGAGTATCTTTTTCTCCCCGCAGAATCTGCCATTTGCCAAGTTTATTCCGCAACGGAGTCATCTTCTCCTACCGGTATTCTTGCAACTATCATCCCCAGCGGAAGTAAAAGCTTATTCTCCAACATCAGCCCAGGATATGACTTCCCGGCACCCGTCAAGGATTTACTTTCCTAGACAAAACACATTCATAAAACGTCACATACATCATTATAGCATGCATAGACGCATCACATCATACAAATCTCATTTATGTCGAGAACATCATCGCGTGATCCATATCATGCATTGCATATGACTGACCCTTACCTTTCAGGAAAGACGCAGTTAAAATGCTCAAACATATTTCAAAGCCTTCTCTAGTCCAGCTAAATCGGCTCCCAACAGATTTTTCTGATAAAGACTCAGCAGAACTTATGGTCCCCTCTCCGGCAAGTGCGTGAGGTGGTAATCCCTTCTTCAGATGTTTCCCTCTCCGACGATGAGTGTGAGGTGATATTCTCTTATGGTCCCCTCTCCGGCAAGTGCGTGAGGTGGTAATCCCTTCTTCAGATGTTTCCCTCTCCGACGATGAGTGTGAGGTGATAATCTCTTATGGTCCCCTCTCCGGCGAGTGCGTGAGGTGGTAATTCCTTCTTCAAGATGTTTCCCTCTCCGACGATGAGTGTGAGGTGATAGTCTCCTATGGTTCCCTCTCCAACGGTGTGTGAGGTAGTAATTCCTTCTTCAGATGTTTCCCTCTCCGACGATGAGTGTGAGGTGATAATCTCTTATGGTCCCCTCTCCGGCAAGTGCGTGAGGTGGTAATTCCTTCTTCAAGATGTTTCCCTCTCCGACGATGAGTGTGAGGTGATAGTCTCCTATGGTTCCCTCTCCAACGGTGTGTGAGGTAGTAATTCCTTCTTCAGATGTTCCCCTCTCCGACGGTGAGTGTGAGGTGATAGTCTCTTATGGTTCCCTCTCCAACGGTGTGTGAGGTAGTAATCCCTTTTTTAGATGTTTCCCTCTCCGACGATGAGTGTGAGGTGATAGTCTCCTATGGTTCCCTCTCCAACGGTGTGTGAGGTAGTAATTCCTTCTTCAGATGTTCCCCTCTCCGACGGTGAGTGTGAGGTGATAGTCTCTTATGGTTCCCTCTCCAACGGTGTGTGAGGTAGTAATCCCTTTTTTAGATGTTTCCCTCTCCGACGATGAGTGTGAGGTGATAGTCTCCTATGGTTCCCTCTCCAACGGTGTGTGAGGTAGTAATCCCTTTTTAGATGTTCCCCTCTCCGACGATGAGTGTGAGGTGATATTCTCCTATGGTTCCCTCTCCAACGGTGTGTGAGGTGGTAAGTCCTTTTCAGATGTTTCCCTCTCTGACGATGAGTGTGAGGTGATCATTCCTTTCAGATTATAATTGCCTATGGTTCTCTGCCCAATACTGCGAAGATAATAATTCCCATCAAGATTTTTCTCAACGAGCGTTGTTGAGATTAAAGTCACCCAAGGTTCTCCTGTCATTCAGGCTAAGGCAGTAACCATCCCTGGTTCTTTCATCGCTGTTTGAAGCTCCAGACTCAACTCCTGCAACCAGTCAGGACATATCTATGCCAAGCATCTAAAATCAGCTCCTGCAACGTGTCAGGTACTCATTTTTCTTTTTGCAGGTACGCAAGTTCTCGCTAAGGAATCTCTTACGCGATCGACATCCAGATGGCATCTATAAGCCCATCATCCTATCCATCAACCTCCAAATGGCATCTATAAGCCCATTCCATAATCACACTGCTACTATGTGAGCGCAAATTTCTGGGCACTCTAGTGTCCAATCATCTTCTACCCTCGGATTACGAAAGGCACGTCAGCCAATCTGCATCCTCAGGTCTAAGAAGATTGAACAGGGGCAACTGTTGTACCCCAAAATTTGCCCTCCCATATTCTTCAAGAAATTGCCAAGCCAAGTCATAAAATTCCCCAAGGGTTGTGCAGTGCAACTGTCTCCTATACAGTCAAAATTAGGGTTTGTGTTCTGATCAAGAAAATGAAGTTTTCAAAGGCCCAATAAAGTCTCATATGTCTACAAAGATGGTCAAGTATCCTCATATCAAGTTTCAAGGCATTCAGCTCAAAATTGCACAGTCAAAACCCTAGATTGCACTACAGTCAACTGTAGGGGCAAAATGGTCATTTGACAGTCAAAAGTTCAAATTTTTGGTCAACATATCATTTTGAAGCCATAAACATCATTTGATCAATGCTTGATCATGATTCTCAAAATTTGGCTCAGAAATCATCAAAGATGCAAAAGTTGCTATATTTGGACAGCTGAAAAAGTCAACTGAATATGACCAGGGCATAACTTTCACATGGATTATCAGAAAAATTCCATCCAAAGCTCATTTTGAAGAGAAAGACATTTCCTACAATTCATCTTCATATTCCAAGTCCAATAAATGCTCTCACAAAAAGTTATCAATTTCAACATTATAGGTCATTTTCAAAAGTCAACAAAAAGGGACTTTAAGTCAAAGGCCATAACTTGAGATTGGTAAATCAAAATGACATGGGACAAAAGGCATTGGTTAGAGGACTCAAAGACCTTTCCAAAATGTCCAAGAACATGTGAAAAGCTTAAAAATTGAGCAAGTTATGCCTTGTGGAAGTTGGGAAATTTTTGGGAATTTTGAAAAGTCAACTTTACTTCAAATGACCTAAAAATGCTAATGGGCCCATTTTTCTTCCATGATTCATCATTCCAAGCCTATGCACGACCATTGGGCCCAAAGGGAAGTATTTTCTCATTTTTTATTTATTTATTTGAATTTCTATTAATATTAATTCAATTAAATAATTTAAATACATGAAAAATATCAAACTTGACCTAAAAAATCTTTTCATGCATGTTTTACTCTCAATATCACGTGCACATCCTAATTAGGCAAGATTTGGTTTGATTTGGCATGATTGAACAAAATTGCACATGAAAAAGATTCAAAAAATCCTTAGAAAATCAATTATCCAAAATCATTATGGCAATGGATTTTATGCAATTTTCTTGACCTAAAAGCTTCACTACATATGCCTGAATCAAACCCTAATCCTTAGATACTCTAAGCTGCGCAGAAAAAGACATTGACAACTTGAAAAGTTGTCCAAAAAACTCAAAACTGATTTCAAGGTTACAAGGCGATTCAAGGCCTAACACCCATTCCAATAGCTTCCTTGGCAAGTCCTGAACGTATTCCAATCAAAAGCATCAAAAATAGCCCTCTAAAACGCTGTACAGAAGTCCCTCTTTCGCTGTTTTGTTCATTTATCGTGCTTTGCGTTCTAGACATTTTCATAGCATTCTAATCATGTATTTGTATTCCTCATAATGTTTTAAAGCTAACCATCACATTTAATTTGATTATCGTGCTGTGTATAAGAATTCACCATGCGTGGCTTTTAGGGTTTGCAGCATCTTGAATTGGGGTTTTTGAGATGAGGAAAAATTGAGGTTCCAGGCCACCACCATTGCACTCAACGCACCTGGACGAAGAGATTCCAACCCTCGCGCTCAATTTATGAGCGTCGAGGGTCTATTCGCTATTTTTTGGTAGATGGTCTTAGGCAACGTTTGCCAAACCGTTGCCATATGCTTTTGTTTTCAGAAAAAGAAAAAAACACACGAAGAAGACGATACCGTGTCAGGGAGTGATTGGTCCGTTCAAACTCTCGCGCCAAAATTCCACTAATGCGTTACTTTCTCTTTTTTTATTTATTTGTATATTATATATCAAATTGGTTTCATAGCTCAGCTGGCAGGCATTGATAAGCGTTCACATCCAAGACCTGGGTTCGAACCCCAGGTCTGTATATTTGCCATGTTATTTTTCCTTAAATATTCCTATGCAACGCCCATGACGTGATCCATAATGCACCACCAGATCTAAGTGCCCACGTGTCCAGGAGGTTCACATCCAAGGCTGAAGATTGGTGTACACCATGAGCGTGAGTCAACGTTGCTACACGTGACTCTGAAAAGTCCACAAGGCCATGCTTATTGGGCCTGATTTGCTGAACTAAAACCTCCAATTTGGGGCTACCCCCCCCCCCCCCCCTGGTTTGCTTTCACTATTTTTTTTATTACTTATTTTTTATTCTTGTTTTAATTGTTATTTTTATTTTAATTATTGTTTTAATTTAATTATTATTTTTACAATACATAAAAACATCACAAAAAATCAGAAAAAAAGATAAAAACATAATAAAATATTTAATGCTCATATTTTCTTGTAAATAATTAACATATAAATAAATTTAGTAAAATAGGTTTTAACTTTAATTCTTTTAATAGCTAAAAATTCAAAAATATGTAGAACTTAGGTTTAATTGTTAATTTTATTCCTTTTAATTTCCCTTTTTTAATAATAATATTTATTTTATTTATTTTCTATAATTAAATTTTGCATGTAAATTAACTTAGATTTAAATTAGGTTAAAACTTAATATTTTCACAATAACTTAAAAAAAAAACATTAGAATTAGGGTTTGACGCTTCATTTTAATTATTTATTTTTTTCATTAAATCTCAAAAAATACAAAATACCAAAAACATTTAATTTTAATTCTAATTCCTCATTAAATTTAATTTTTTGCAAAAGGGTCCAACGCCCATTGTTTTAATTATTTTATTTCGCACATTTATTTTATGTCGTTTATTATAATTATGTACATGTCCCAAAGCCTTGTAACAATTTTTACTTTTCGCACTTTTACTTCGCTTTCTTTATTTTCCGTCAAATCGGGTCCGGTTTAATTTTGGCGATGTGGACCCGCGCCATTTGTAATAGTTGTAGATTTATTTTCCCGCAAACTTTATAACTGTTAAAAAGCATGCAAGAATGAATGTCCTAATTAAAATCAAGCGTAGAACACAAATGAACATGACAAGACAAATAACTGAAACATGACACACGAATCGCACACACCACCCCTAGGGTACGCCTCACTGTTGCCTTTCGAAAGGTGATCGTCGAGTAGAGGACGTCTTAGTAAGTCCTCATGATCCGGGAACCTGGCATGAGGGTAGCTTCTAAGGTGTCTTCCCATTACTCTGGTGATCACCATGTCCCTAAAACTCGAATTGACCCGAACACCTCCAATGGTGGTGCTACCTACCTCTCAATGGTGGGATGGCACTACTTTTAAGGACATTTACACAGACGAATTCCTTAGGGTAGGTAGGTTCTCAAGGATACTTGCTCTAATTTCAAAGACAAACATAAATCTTTTCACACCAACACTTTTCAAAAGCTTTCAAAGCAAATTTTTCAAACACTCTGACGTACGAGTCGAACTGAAATTTTTCAAAGAAACTTTTTAAACCCACATTGAAAAGCAAACAAACATTTTGAAAACACATTGAGCAAGTATCTAAGAGCCCATGGATAACCATGGATAGAAAGGGTGATAATACCTTCCCTTTCTATAATCTACCTCCCGAACCGAGAGCAATCTCTTTAAAGGAATTTTTCTGTGCTTTTGTCCTTTCCAATTGGAGAAAATAAAAGACGGTGGCGACTCTTGCTTCCGCGACATTTCGCGAACCAGCGTTAAACAGTCAGTTCCAGATCCACCGATCACAATAAGTAATATATCTTTTCACATTGTTATCATCAAAACTTAAATATAGGGTAGTAGATTCAAACTTTGTTCTAACAATCTCCCCCTTTTTGATGATGACAAAAACTAGATATTTTTAAATGAAAATAACGTGAAAAGGTATCTGAGATATGCATCAGAGTAAGAAGTAAAAGGATAAGGAGTAAAGAGATATCAGAGTTGAGAGATACTCCCCCTGAGTTTATTACTTCCCTTTGATTACACGTGTTCTTCAGGATCAGATCTTTTTGCCTTTCTTTGAATCGTCAGAGTATCAGAGTCTATGACTATCAGAAGCTTTATGTCAGAGCAGAGCTTCAGAGCTTTTCTTGTCAGAGCTTTGCTTTGGATCAGAGTATCAGAGCGGATCAGAGCTTCATAGTGATCAGCGCTTCTAGTCTTCAGAGTGTCCAGGAGCTTCCTTGTACCTGTAGACTTTAAGCAAAACAGAAAAACATTTTCAAGTAATAGAGTTAGAATGTTTGAGAATTTCTGTCTAGTTAGCCGTTATTGTTTAAAATATCATTCTTGTTCTCCCCCTTTTTGTCAGCAATCAAAAAGTGTAAGTGATGTGCTAAAATAATTAAGATCAGACAAACTAGTTATATTAAAAGAGTTCAGAATCAAAACATGAAAATAGTACAAAACACATTCAAGTAGTACATCAGAAAATCAAGGAAAACATGAAAAAAGGACATGAATGAAAAAAGACTAAGGTTGAGGAGGCAAGCGTGTGAACAGGTTCTCCAGCATGGCTTGGATCTTTTCAGCAGTCTCATTCTGCTTGTGCACCATGCTGACAACAGTGTCAATCTTGCTATCCTGCACGTCCATTCTTTCTTTCATCTTCTGGTCGCTTTCATCCATCCGCTGCTGCAGACGCATGTCATTCAGCCTTAGTTCTTCCAGAGTCTGCCTGTCCAAGGCAGCTTGAGAAGCATCAGAAGCAGGAAGCTTCTGAGAGCTTTCAGCAACATCTTCTGCTTGACTTTCTTCAGCTTGAATGGTCTTGTCTTCTTCTGATTGCACCTTTGCAGCTTGCTGTTTCTCAGACCAAGGTTCACTATCCAGAGGGAGCACGTCTTCTTTCAGAAGCTGACTTCCAACTTCATTCAGAAGCTTGCTGAAATTTTGTTGTGCCTGCTCATAGTTGATATCCTGCAACTTGAGGGCTTCAGCACGTACCCAAAGTCTGAATTGTGACCAGAGCTGATCAGAAGCAGCTGGGTCAATCATTCCAGGACAGACTTGCTTCAAAGAAGCAATCCATTGCAGCACACCTGTTTCAAAATTCATAATACCAGAGCCAACATCTGGTTGTTTTGGTTTTGGGATGGCAATTTTATGTTTCAGATCAGCAAGACGGTCAAGACTGGTTAAGTCTATGAAAGTCCTGCTGGGGTTTTCGGAGGTTTTCTGGGCAGCTGTTTGTTTTGGAGATGGAGTATCAGAATCAGAGATTATGATTGGACTGGATGGTGTTTTGGGAGTATTTGGTGGTGTAGATTCTGATGAGGATGGCAATTGTGCTAAGGTGATAGTTGTTCCACCTGGCAGTTGGATTTCCAAAGGTGATGGTTGAGGTGAATGAGGTTCAGATGGTTGAGGAGAAGGAGTTTCAGAGTGATGAAACTCTGGTTGAGGTGATGGTGGATTAATTTCTGGTTGGGGAGAGGGAGACGGAATTGCTGGTTGAGGAGAAGTTGTTGGAATTTCTGATTGTTCAGGGATAAGGGGTTCTTCTGGAATTGGTAAAAGTGGTTGTTGTTGTTGTTCTGGTTCTTCAGCAGATTGCTGTTGTTCTGGTTGTGGAGGAGGAACAATTTATGGTTCAGAGATTGGTTGATCAGAGGTGTGTTGATCAATGTCAGACAGCACTTGGTCAATCGCTGATGTTGTTGAGATTGTTGGTTGTTTGGGATGTTTGGTTCTGGGTCTTCTGAGTTTTAATGCCTCAGAAGGGTCCTCTTCTGGTACAGTTTCATCTATGGTAGGGATGGGGATTGAGATTCTATGAGAGGTTTGAGGAGGAATAGATGCTGGAATAGTAGAAGAATTTAAAACAGAAGCAGCAGATGAATTACCTCTTTTCCTGGGTGTCTGCTGGGATGATCCTTCTGATGGTGCCTTCCTCTTCTTCGTTTTCTTCAGAGTCACTTCTTGCTGAGGTTGATGCAGAGCTTTGATAATCAGATTTGAATCTGAACCATCTGCCTTGCACGCATCCAAGTATCTGAGAACCACCTCTGGTTTGGATTCTATTTCAGAAAATAACGGAAAGTCACTCAGAGGCACTCTTCTGCTTGTGATATCAGCAATAGGAGTAGCTCTGGGTTCCTTCTGAATATTCTCTATCAGCTTCATCTTCTTCAAGTTCTTTGCATTCAGAGGTTTCCCAACTGTTGGTTCAATAGTGCTTAGCTCTTGAGCTTCTATCAGAGGCTCTATCAGCCTATTCTCTGTCAGAATATCTGATATCAACCTTCCAAAAGGTATCCAATCCCTCTTGGTTCTTTCTTCTTCCCTTGTTTCCTTCACACTTGTTCTGAGGTGGTTGAACAGGAAGTGAGCCAGATTGATCTTTACCTTCTGATCAATAAAGTAGATCAGAAACTGTTGATCCACATTTATGTAATCAGGAGAACTGGTTGGTTTCCTGTGGTTGAAGCACCCCAGAATTATCTTAGCCCAAACTTTGTAATGATCCTTCAGATCTTTAATCTTGCTGCTGGGCACCCCATGAGTGAAAATCCTTGCAGCTATCACACCTACATCAGCACATCTTTCAGCCATGTCCATACAACGGACGCCACCGCCACTGTAACCTATTAGCCTTGCAATGTGATCCTCAGTGATCACAATCTTCTTCCCCATAACAAAGGAGGTGACTAGATGTGTTGAAGCCTTGGCGTGAATCTAGAATTCCTTGACTAGCATTGGGAATGTTGGTCCAACCAACCTGTCAAAATACCTTTCCCACTTCTGTGCCCCAACTTCTTCAGTTAGGTCAAAACCGTTCTCCTTCAAGCTTCCAAAATCAATGATTAATTCAGAAAGCACTTCAAGATTCTTCACAGGAGTGAGGAGAGTTCTGAATGGCACTTGATATTGCTCAGATGATGCTTTCTTCTGAGGACCTGCAGAAGCACTGCTGGAGGTTGCCATGTTCACACTAAAAGGGTTTTGAGAATAAACTGAGGAAAATAGGTTTTGCAAGAGATGAACACAGAAATATGCAGAAAATGCTTGAGTATTAGTGAGAAAACGTAAAGAATGAGAATGAGAGATTAATGCGTTTAAATAGAGTTTAAAAAATATTTTGAAAAGATAAACGTTTTTTAAGAGAGAGAAAAGTCATGATTGCATTTTAAAAGCATGATTACTTTTCATTAAATGCTTGCTGATTTTGGGGGATTTGAGAAAGATACTTAAAAACGGTTACCAGACATGTGTCTCAATGCACCCAATCAGCGCTTTGCCTTCTCAGAAGCGTGCACGCGTTCTGCTTCAGAGATATGCTGATGATTGGATGACACTTGTTTGATGTAGTGATCATCACGTCTGTCTTTGAGCTTAGACTCTCAGATCTTTAGACTTGCATCTGATACAATCTGCATGTTCTATCTTTCTGAAAGGAGATTGATCAGAAGTTCACAGTAAAACAATTACATTCTGAAGGTAAATATATGGAATTAAAACATTTTCATTCTGGACACACTTTCATGCTGAGATGTTTCAGAATGAAATTAAACCTATCTTCTGAAAGGGGTTTAGTAAAGATATCAGCCCATTGATGGTCTGTATCTATAAATTTTAAGTTCAAAATACCTTTCTGAATATAGTCCCTAATGAAGTGATGTTTTATTTCTATATGCTTAGCTCTAGAATGTAAAATGGGATTCTTACTTAAGCAAATAGCAGAAGTATTATCACAAAGTATAGGAATGTTACTCTCAAAAATCTGGAAGTCTTCAAGCTGACTTTTCATCCAGAGCATTTGTGTGCTACATCCTGCTGTTGCTATGTACTCAGCTTCTGCTATTGATAGTGCAATTGTTGATTGCCTTTTGCTGGACCAAGAGATCAGATTTTCTCCCAGGAACTGGCAGCTTCCAGAAGTACTTTTACGTTCCACTCTGTCTCCAGCAAAATCAGCATCGCAGTAGCCTACTAAGCTGTAATCACTAGATTTTCTATAAAACAAACCCAGATTAGTAGTACCTTTCAGATACTTGAAAATTCGCTTAACAGCTGTTAAGTGAGATTCTCTAGGATCTGATTGGAATCTAGCACAGATACAAACACTGAATAATATGTCAGGTCTTGAAGCAGTCAGATAGAGGAGAGAACCAATCATACCTCTGTAGACTTTCTGTTCTACATTTTTGCTTACCTCTTCTCTTTCCAGAATGCACGTGGGATGCATTGGAATCTTTGATGGCTTACATTCTGAGAGGTCAAATTTCTTCAGAAGATCTCTGATGTATTTGCTCTGATGAATGTAAGTTCCCTCTGGAGTTTGATTGATCTGAATTCCTAGGAAGAATTTCAGTTCCCCCATGAGGCTCATCTCAAATTCTGCCTGCATACACTTAGCAAATTTTCTTCCAAGAGAAGGATTAGTAGAACCAAAAATAATATCATCAACATAAATTTGACAGACTAAGATGTCATCCTTAACTGATTTACAGAATAGAGTAGTGTCCACTTTCCCTCTGGTGAATTCATTTTCTAACAGAAAGTTACTTAGCCTTTCATACCAAGCTCTGGGAGCTTGTTTCAGACCATACAGTGACTTCTTTAGTTTGAAAACATGTTCTGGATGTTTTGTATTTTCAAAACCTGGGGGTTGGTGTACATAAACTTCTTCTTCTATATAACCATTTAGGAATGCACTTTTGACATCCATCTGATACAGAGTGATGCCTCTATTAACAGCAAATGAAATTAAAAGTCTGATAGATTCTAACCTGGCGACTGGGGCAAAAGTTTCTGTATAGTCTATCCCCTCTTGCTGACTATAACCTTGTGCAACCAGTCGTGCCTTGTTTCTGATGACTTGTCTTCAGAACCTGCAAATTCAATTTCTATACCTGCAAAAACTTCATTCTGCTTTGACTTTTCAGAGTCAAGCTTATCATCAAAACGAACACTGATTGATTCTTCCACAATCTGTGTTTCTGTATTGTATACTTTGTACCCTCTTGAGCGTTCAGAGTATCCTAACATAATACACTTTTGTGCTTTAGAGTCAAACTTGTTCAAATAATTCTTTGTATTTAATATAAAGCAAGTACATCCAAATGGATGAAAATATGAAATGTTGGGCTTTCTGTTCTTCCACAATTCATATGGAGTCTTTTCCAGAATAGGTCTTATTGAGATTCTATTCTGAATGTAGCACGCTGTGTTTATTGCCTCTGCCCAGAAGGTCTTAGCAACGTTTGTCTCATTGATCATGGTTCTGGCCATTTCTTGCAATGTTCTGTTCTTTCGTTCTACAACTCCATTTTGTTGGGGAGTTCTAGGACAAGAGAAATCATGCAGAATGCCTCTGTCATTAAAGAATGACTCAAAATCTTTGTTTTCAAATTCTCCACCATGATCACTTCTGACTTTAACGATTCTAAGATCCTTTTCATTCTGAACTTGGTTACAGAAGGTAACAAACACAGAGTGTGACTCGTCCTTGTGTCTTAAGAACTTTACCCATGTCCATCTGCTATAGTCATCTACGATTACTAACCCATACTTCTTACCACTGACTGAAGCAGTTTTAACTGGTCCAAATAAGTCAATGTGCAGAAGTTCTAATGGCTTAGAGGTAGAAACAACATTTTTGGATTTAAAAGAAGGTTTTGCAAATTTGCCTTTCTGACATGCTTCACACAGAGCATCTGAATTGAACTTCAAATTAGGAAGTCCTCTGACCAGATTGAGTTTGTTAATCTGAGATATTCTTCTCATACTAACATGCCCCAATCTTCTGTGCCAGATCCACTGCTCGTTGTTAACAGACAGAAGACATTTTACATTCTGACTCTTTAGTTCAGAAAGTTTGATTTTGTAAATGTTGTTTTTCCTCTTACCATTAAACAGGATAGTCCCATCTTTCTGACTAACAGCTTTACATGATTTTTGATTAAAGATTATATCATAACCGTTATCACTTAATTGACTTATGGATAACAGATTATGCATCAATCCATCTACTAGCAGAACATTATTAATAGAGGGAAGATTTCCATTACCTACAGTTCCAGAGCCAATTATATTTCCCCTCTGATTGCCTCCAAAGCCAACGTGGCCTCCAGGCTTAAGTTCCAGGCTTTGGAACATATGCCTTCTTCCCGTCATGTGTCGTGAGCAGCCAGAGTCTAGGTACCATGACTGGTGTTTCTGACTTGCTGCTAAAGATATCTGCAACATGTATTATTTTATCCTTAGGTACCCAGATTTTCTTGGGTCCTGATTTGTTAGTTTTACCAAAACTCTGGTTGAATTTTGGTTTCACAGAGTGCTTACTGCTAGTGTATTTGATATCATGTGTGTGACCATATACAAAATGTGAATTCAGAGGAGTGTGTTTAATGGTTAAGTCCATGACATTCTTTGGTGTAGGAACCTTACCTTGGTATCCTATTCCTTTCCTGCCGTTTCTGCTAACTCCATAGATCATTGAAGCCATTCTGCTTCTATCTATGCTTTTAGCTAGGAACTTCTGGAAACTGTGATCATACTCCTTGATGATCTCATCAGCATTGCTGGGAGTTTTAGAAATTGGTTCCTTCTGAGAGGTTTGTAAAGTGTTTTCTAATTTTGAAATCTTATTTCTCAGCTCAGAATTTTCCAATTTGAGACTCTCAGTCTTATTAGAGTAAGATTCAAGATTCCTTTTCAGGTCTCTGAATTTAGCTCTAATTTGCTGATAACATTCCATAATCTCATTAAGGCTTTCAGCAAGTTCAGCCTTTGTAAAGTTAACAGCAAAGTTAGGAAATACCTCTTCAGTGTCTGATTCTGAGTCTGATTCAGAAGCTTCACTATCTTCTGAGATGTTAGCCATGAGAGCTATGTTTGCCCTCTCATCATTTGATTCTGAGTCAGCTTCAGACGAGTCAGAGTCATCCCATGTAGCCATGAGACTTTTCTTCTTCTCTCTTCCAAACTTCTTTTTAGGCTTTTCCCTCTGAAGCTTTGGGCAGTCACTCTTATAGTGTCCTTGCTCATTGCACTCATAGCAGATGATGTCTTTGGTGTTTGGCTTTTTGCTACTGGAGGAGCCTTCAGATCTTCTGTATCCAGAGGAAGAATCTGTCCTTCTGTATCTGGAAGAAGACTCGTTCTGATCAGATCTTCTGGGATTCCTAAACTTCCTTTGTCTTTGCTTCCACAGTTGATTTACTCTTCTGGAGAGGAGAGAGAGTTCGTCTTCTTCTGATGAGGATCCATCAGATGTTTCTTCAACTGCCTGCAAAACTTTAGACTCAAATTTTTTGTTAGATTTTAATGCTAAAGGCTTACCTTGCTTCTGAGGCTCATCAGCTTCTAGCTCTATCTCATGACTTCTGAGGGAGCTGATAAGTTCCTCCAGAGTGATTTTGTTGAGATCTTTAGCTAGCTTCAGAGCTGTAACCATAGGTCTCCACTGCTTGGGTAAACTTCTGATGATTTTCTTGACATGGTCAGCAGTAAAGTATCCTTTGTCCAGAACTTTGAGACCAGCTACCAGAATCTGGAATCTAGAGAACATGATTTCAATGGATTCAAATTCTTCCATTTTGAACGCCTCATACTTCTGAATGAGCACCAGAGCTTTTGTTTCTTTGACCTGAACGTTGCCCTCATGCGTCATTCTGAGTGAGTCAAAAATATTCTTTGTTGTGTCTCTGTTGGAGATCTTTTCATACTCAGTATAGGAGATGGCGCTGAGGAGGATGGTTCTGGCCTTGTGGTGATTCTTGAAGTCACGCTTTTGTTGATCAAACATTGTTTTTCTATCAATCTTCTGACCACTTGCATTCACAGGGTGCGTGTATCCATCTGTCACCATATCCCACAGATCAGCATCATGTGCCAGAAAGAAGCTTTCAATTCTGTCTTTCCAGTAATCAAAGTTTTCTCCATCAAAGACTGGAGGTTTTCCGCTGAATCTGTCTCTGTCCTCATTGTTGTCATTGCTGATGTGAGAATTGTTTCCTGCCATTGTGTTTTTCTGACGCTGGATCTTGTACTGACACGGTTAAGTGTTTTAGCTCAGAACCAGGCGCTCTGATGCCAATTGAAGTGGTGAAAAACACAAGAAGGGGGGGTTGAATTGTAAAACTGAAATCTAATGCAATGAACAAGATATTTTTATCCTGGTTCGTTTGATCTCAAACTACTCCAGTCCACCCGTCAAGGTGATTTCGCCTCTCTCCAACGAGGTCTTAATCCATTATATTCAACTGAATATTACAGACTGCTTTAACAACTGCTAAAGCCTTCTTGATCCAAACCACAACCCGGTTTGTCAAGGAAACACTTTCTTACAAAGAGATAAAACTAAGTGTGTGAATGTTTTCTACAAAACTGTATCACAACTGTGATGTATACACAAATTGAAGCTTAGAAACTAGATTGCTAAACAATGATAGAATATCAGAATGTGTGGTTTAGCAAAACTGAGAGAAAGAAGATTTTGATTAGCTTTTGTGCGTGTACAGATTTAGAGAGCATTAGCCATTTCAATCTTCAAAGTCTTGTTTATATAGCACTGAGATGATGAACGTTGGATGCAATATTCTTGATTCAATGCTAATAACAAACTTTCCTTATCGAGCAGATCTTGTCTGGAATGAGGCCGTTGGAATTAATTTGCTTTCAATGCACAGTACCGTTGCTTACTTAATGCAAGTTCTGGCTAGGCTCATTCTGACTCTGCTTCGCTGCTGATGAACTGTTGTGTTTCTTTATCAGAGTGTTGAGCGCAGTCTTGTTCATCAAGCTTCAGCATGTACGTGAGTTGATCATCTGATTCTGTCATTCTGATGCTGGTGTCTGAAACCAAATTCTGATGCTGATTAGATGTGATCTTGCTTATCAATCAGAGTATCTGCAAGTCAGAACATAATAATTTTTAGGCAGCAGATAGTTCATATATGAATATCATAAGTAATATATCTTTTCACATTGTTATCATTAAAACTTAAATATAGGGTAGTAGATTCAAACTTTGTTCTAACAGAAATATCTGTTGTCACAATTTACAATCCTACCAAAGCTCCCCCGAGGAAGCCATTCCAAATTATGTCTGTTGCACCCATCACTATTACTGTCCCGGGGCCTCTCCCATATGAGTCTGATAAAGCTGTCCCATGGCATTATGGGGCCGACGTGTATGTGCTTGGAGTGAAGCAGGAGTTCAACACCGGTACCAGTATCAGTAACATCACTGGTCCCGCCAAGATTACCCGCAGTGGCAGGCTCTTCTCGCCTGACATTGCACCGCCAGTTATCCGAAAACCTCTTACCATCACACCCGCAAGTGTGCATGTTCCGAATCAAGTTCCTGTGTCTACTACTGCCGCCGAGTCCTCTGACACTCGGGGTAAAGAAGCTGCTACCGATTTGCCTGCCAGGACGGAGGCACCAAAAAAGACTGCCGTTGAAGCCTCCCAATAAGAAATGGAGGAAATCCTTAAAATCATTAAAAAGAGTGACTTCAATGTTGTTGAACAGTTGGGGCATACCCCCTCTAAAATCTCTATGCTATCATTGCTGCTATGCTCAGAGGCCCATGCAAAAGCCCTGATTTCATTTCTGAAAACGGCCCATGTGCCGCAAGAGACCTCCGCGAATCAATTCACTGACTGTGTGGCTAATTTGACAGCTGACAATGGTTTGGGGTTCTCAGATGCTGATCGTACCGCCAAAGGGAAAAATCACAATGACGCCCTGCATGTCTCCATAGAATGCAGGGGCACTACTCTCGCGCACGTGTTGGTGGATACCGGTTCTTCCTTGAATGTTTTGCCCAAGAAGGCATTGGATCGCTTGGATTGTGAGGGCCTGGAATTGAAACCTAGTAACATCATTGTTAGAGCCTTCGACGGTTCTAAGAGGATGGTGCACGGTGAGGTAGACATTCCTATTCGTGTGGGTTCCCAAGTGTTCGACTCAACATTCTATGTAATGGATATTCGTCCATCTTATTCCTGCTTGTTGGGTCGACCCTGGATTCACAAGGCTGGGGCAGTAACATCCACTCTACACCAAAAGCTCAAATACCCTGTCAAAGGGAAGATTGTTATTGTGCAGGGTGAGGAGGAATACATGGTTAGTCACTTGAATTCATTCCGGTATATTGAGATGGACGGGGAGTTTATTGAAACCCCCTTTCAACATTTTGAAGAGGTACCTCCAACGTTGGCATCAACTGAAACAGTGGTTGAAGAAGACTTTCCGTTGAAGATGGCGTCCTTGAAGGATGCCCGGGCTGTAATCGAGAAAGGCAATTGTGCAAACTGGGGTCAGCTTCCTGACTTCACTCAAAAGAACGACAAGTTTGGGCTGGGCTTTACTGCAGAGGCTCAGAGGGCTGTGCGCAAGGAAAAGATCAGAAAGGCTCCGGTGTTTATCTCCCACCCAAGGGTGAATGCTATCGAGGAGGACATAGAGGAAGCAGGGTTTGACAGTTGGATCTATCCAACCACCAGTAACGGACCAAGCAACTGGACGGCAAAGGATTTTACACCTATCACATTTGTCACGCAGTAATTAACTCTTTTGATTTTCAATTTGTAACAAACAATATGTTAAAACTTTATTGGCTCGGTGTCCTACCCGGGGCATCGTAGCTCCATTTGTGAGGGCTTTTTGTATGACATTTCCATATATCATCAATCAAAACATTGGACGTTTGTTGCATTTAAAATCTTGTGCTCTTTTCCTTTCTGTGTTATATATTGCAAAACAGCTATATTTACACACACTCACTTATACAGGTTTCAATCCACTATGGATCTCACTGGTAACAGCTCTGCTACCACCAGTTATGACTTTGAGAACCCGATCAACTTGGCCGAGGACGAAGGTAAAGATGATTGCGAAGTGCCTGGGGAACTCGCAAGACTGCTACTTCAAGAAGAGAGGGCCATTCAACCGTATGAAGAGCCGGTGGAAACAGTTAACCTGGGTACTGAGACATATAGGAAAGAGGTCAAGATTGGTGCCAATCTAGAGCTCAGCGTGAAGCAACGATTGATCCAAATGCTACATGATTACATGGAGATCTTTGCTTGGTCATACAAAGATATGCCTGGTTTGGATGCTGACATTGTAGTTCATCACCTGCCAACCAAGGAAGACTGCCCTCCGGTAAAGCAAAAGGTCCGCCGTATGCGCCCAGAGATGTCCGAAAAGATCAAGGCTGAGGTTATGAAGCAATTCGATGCCGGTTTTCTAGAAGTAACTTCTTATCCTCAATGGGTTGCCAACGTGGTGCCAGTGCCGAAGAAGGATGGTAAAGTCAGAATGTGCGTCGACTACAGGGATTTGAACAGGGCAAGCCCCAAGGATGATTTCCCTCTACCTCACATCGACGTTCTTGTCGACAATACTGCTCAACACAAGGTGTTCTCCTTCATGGATGGTTTTTCAGGGTATAATCAGATCAAGATGGCTCTGGAAGATATGGAAAAGACTACCTTTGTGACTCAGTGAGGCACCTTCTGCTACAAGGTCATGCCGTTCGGGTTGAAAAATGCTGGGGAAACCTATCAACGTGCCATGGTTGCTTTATTTCATGATATGATCCATCATGAGATTGAGGTATACGTTGATGACATGATTGCAAGGTCCCAAACTGAGGAGGAGCACCTTGATCATCTGAGGAAGCTGTTTGACCGACTCAAGTTATACAAGCTGAGGTTGAATCCCAGCAAATGCACCTTTGGGGTGAGGTCCGGAAAATTGCTAGGTTTCATTGTAAGTGATAAAGGTATTCAGGTGGACCCTGCCAAGGTAAAAGCCATACAAGAGATGCCGACTCCAAAGACAGAGAAAGAAGTCAGAGGCTTCCTGGGACGACTGAATTACATTGCCTGATTCATCTCACATCTGACTGCTACTTGTGAGCCAATCTTCAAATTACTGAAGAAAGATCAAGTAGTACGCTGGAACGATGAATGTCAGGCTGCCTTTGAAAAGATAAAGGAATATCTCCAAGAACCACCCATTCTTATGCCACCAGTGGAAGGAAGACCTCTGATACTATACTTGACAGTACTTGACAATTCAATGGGGTGTGTGTTGGGGCAGCATGACGAGTCTGGCCGAAAAGAGCACGCTATTTATTACCTGAGCAAAAAGTTTACCGACTGTGAGTCTCGTTACTCACTGCTTGAGAAAACTTGTTGCACTATGGTATGGGCTGCTCGCCGGCTGAGACAGTATATGCTGACTCACACTACTCTTTTGATTTCAAAGATGGATCCCATCAAGTACATATTCGAAAAGCCTGCTCTGTCTGGAAGAATAGCGAGATGGCAAATGATCTTGATAGAATATGATATCCAGTATACAACTCAGAAAGCAATCAAAGGAAGTGTACTGGCAGATCATTTGGCACACCAACCTGTGGACGATTACCAATCATTGAACTTTGATTTTCCGGACGAAGATATCATGGTGGTAACTGACTGTGAAGTACCTGGACTGGATGAAGGACCTGAGGAAGGATCCCGATGGTCTATGCATTTTGACGGAGCCTCCAATGCTTTGGGTAACAGCGTCGGCGTTGTAATCATATCTCCCAAAGGAACTCATACTCCACTCACCGCCCGATTATGTTTCAACTGCACCAACAACATGGCAGAATATGAGGCATGTATCATGGGTCTGCAAGCTGCAATCGACTTAAGGATCAAATTTCTGAGTGTCTTCGGAGATTCCGCTCTCGTGATCAATCAGATCAAAGGCGAGTGGGATACGAAACACCCAAATCTTATTCCTTACAAGGAGTATGTGTTGACCTTGCTTCCCCACTTTGAAGAGATAACTTTTGAGCACTTCCCAAGAGAGGAGAATCAGCTAGCGGACGCACTAGCTACGATGTCTTCAATGTTCAAAGTTAAATGGGACAATGAGGCTCCCCGGATCATTATCTGGAAGTTGGACGAACCGGCATACTGCTGCGATCTTGAGGCCGAAAAGGTGACTGAAAAACCCTGGTATCATGAGGTGAAGAGGTACTTGGAAGCTCAGGAATACCCTAAAGGTGCATCTGTCAATGACAAGAAGTTCATGAGGAGGTTTGCGGAAAAATTCTTCCTCAGCAACGACATTCTCTACAAACGGCATCATGATTCAACTCTACTGCGTTGTGTAGATAAGGCTGAAGCAGATAAGATCATGATAGAACTGCATGAAGGTACATTCGGAACACATTCCAGTGGACACACCATGGAAAAGAAAATCCTTCGGGCAGGATATTTCTGGTCCACAATGGAAGTCGATTGTTACCAACACTCTCGAACTTGTCACAAATGCCAGATCTATGCTGACAAGGTGCACATCCCTCCGGTTCCTCTGAACGTCCTGACGGCACCTTGGCCTTTTGCAATGTGGGGCATTAACATGATCGGTGAGATCCAACCGACGGCATCCAATGGGCATCACTTCATCTTGGTAGCGATCGATTACTTCACGAAGTGGGTTCAGGCAGCTTCCTACGCAACGGTAACCAAGAGCGTCGTGGCACATTTCATCCGGCATAACCTGATATGTCAGTACGGTGTCCCAGAAAGAATCATTACGGACAATGGTACCAATCTCAATAACAAGATGATCACTGAGCTCTGCGAGCAATTAAAAATACAGCACCATAACTCTTCTCCTTACCGGCCGAAGATGAATGGGGCTGTAGAGGCAGCTAATAAGAATATCAAGAAAATTGTGCAGAAGATGACAGTGACCTATAAAGATTGGCACGAAATGCTACCGTTTTCTCTTCATGGGTACCGTACCTCAGCAAGGACGTCAACCGGGGCAACTCCTTTCTCCTTGGTCTATGGCATGGAGGCAGTCTTGCCAATTGAAGTCCAGATACCCTCTCTTCGGATAATGAAGGATGCAGACTTGAGTGAAGATGACTGGATCCAGACTCGACTTGATCAATTAAACCTGATTGACGAAAAGAGGCTCACCGCTATCTGTCATTGTCAGACGTATCAAAAACGGATGATCAGGGCATTTAACAAGAAAGTCAGACCACAAGAGTATCAAGTTGGGGACCTGGTAATCAAACGCATCATCCTTCCTCAAAGTGATCCCCGGGGCAAATGGACCCCTACATACGAAGGGCCATTTGTGGTTAAACATGTGTTCTCAGGGGGAGCCATGATTCTAACCACCATGGATGGTGACGACCTTCCTCACCCCGCCAATGCAGACATAGTAAAAAGATACTACGCATGAATAAAAGACCCGCTAAGTTGACATACCTAGGCAAAAATAAGGGCTTCCCGGCGAACCAAAAGGGTTCGGGCAAAAATAAGGGATGAAAATAAAAAAAATCTGTACACCCGGCAGGTCGAAAACCTGAAAAGGCGGCTTGGGCAAAAATGGGTATCCCGGTGGACTGAAAACCCGAAAGGGCGGTCCAGGCAAAAGTTAGGGATAAAGCGTAACACTATGTCTCATTGGATCACTTTGCATCCGGAATTCGGCATCAACTATCTGGCTCAGATCTCGGCATCGATCAAACAACTTCATCTTCAACCAAGCAGCAAAGTGATGAGACGCTTGAAGACATAAAGGCGATAGCAGAGTTGGAACCCAGTGGGAATATTGTACACATAGCTGTTTTGTTTCCTTTTCAAAATTGTAAATTCTATGTTATTCAGCGACATTCTCTTACTAGGATGTCAACCTCTTGTACAAAAACGCCTATTCACATGCAAATTTCAAAATCAATACAAATTCACTTTTCCATACAAATTGCCATTGTTTTTCTTTTTTCTGTTTTGTCTTGCGAAGAACGTCCAATGTTCATTTTTGATATATGCATTTGACATTAAATTGCTGATTCATAAATATTTGCATATGAAACAAAAGACTAATTATAGGTGACATCAGAAACAGGGGCAATGTAGAGTTGTTTAATGTAGTCGGGTTGCTTTGTCCGCCAAGGTACCAAGGTAGATTCTAACTGAAGGATGTGATCAAGTTCTCTCAACTCCCCACAGAATAAGACAAGATTCAGCAATACTTTCCCCAAGCAGAGTTGGTTCCCCGTCAATCCTGAAAAGGCACAACATTCCCCAGCGGAGTATAGGCATTCATCAGCAAGCATCCCCGGCAGTCTTGATCTAAGTTTGTTCCCCGGCGGAATACAGACACCCCCAGTGGAACCATTTTCCAGTACAATTCCAAAGGTTTCCCCAGGAAAGTGGAATTCTTATCCCCGGCAGGTCTTAAAGCTTATCCCCAGTAGATTCTGGAAGCTTGTTCCCTGCAAAGTACGGACGTCTCTCCCGAGCTTTATTCAAAGTTATTCCTCACAAGGGCTTATAACTGGGTTATCCTCAGCTAATTGCCACGGAAGATCGTCCTCGGCAAAGTTCTTTCAATCCCCAGCGGAGTTTATCTTTGGTATCCCCAGTGGAGTTTATCATCATTATCCCCAGCGGAATCCATCATTGAAGTCCTCAGCAGGCCTCTCATCAAAACTTCAGCAAAGTATCTCTTCCACAGAGCAATTCCCCGGCCGGTCGTCAAGGATTTATTTTCCTAAGACGAAAATACATTCATAAACATTTCACATTTTCGTACATCTTGCTTACATACATGATAAAGTGCATATAACACTATCTCATGTTGAACATCATGACATCATGCATATCATACATCATGACATTGCATACAACTTATGTTTTTGCCTTTACAGGGAAAAAGACAATCCCAAAGACAACTATCTAGCAACTATCACAATTCCAGATTCGATACCTGTATCTATCCAGGGCACATCTAAGAGTGATCAGTATCCAGACTCGATTCCTGTATCTAGCCAGGGCACGTCTGAAGAGTTCGAAGATTCGATTCTTGTATCCAGCCAGAGCATATCTAGCAACTATCACAATTCCAGATTCGACTCCTGTATCCAGCCAGGGCATATCTGTTGACCACATTTCCAGACTCGATTCCTGTATTTAGCCAGGGCACGTCTGAAGAATTCAAAGATTCGATTCCTGTATCCAGCCAGGGCATATCTATTGACGACTATTTTCATTCGATTCCTGTATCCAGCCAGGGCACATCTGTGAGCAACCGATTGTAGATTCGACACCTGTATCTAGCCAGGGCATATCTGCATGAGGAGATTGAAGATCAAACACCTGTAACAAGCCAGGAAAACATCTGTCTTTCTCAAACATACAAGTTCTCGCTAAGGAATCTCTTAGGCGATCAACGCTTCCAAATGGCATCTATAAGCTCATTCCCGACAAGGTCCTGTCACATCTCCAAATGGCATCTATAAGCCCATTCCCGACATCACATTGCTGATACTTCAACATGCGAGTGCAAATTTCCGGGCACTCTAGTGTCCAATCTCCTTTTACCCTCGAGTCACGAAAGGCAAACTTGCCAATCTAACTCTTCAGGTTCAAGAAGATTGAACAGGGGAAACTGTTGTACCCCAAAATTTTCCCTCTCATTTCCTCAACATTTTCTCATCACAAGACCCTTGAAGATCAAGATCCAGTTAGGGTTTCCTCTACTCAAGACTTCTCCTTGCACTGTTGACCCAAATTAGGGTTTGTGATTGCACAAAGATATTTTGACCTAAAATGCCTAATATGACTTTCATGCTTCATGTTGGACTCCCAAGTTTATCCATACCAAGTTTCAAGTCTTGATTCCAAATTTTGCCCAGTCAATTGGACAGTTGACCTAGAAATCAACTGTATTGGGGAAAGAGTCAACTGTGGCCAATTGACAGTCAAATCTCATGAAAATTGACCCACATCAACATTATAAACCCATATGGACCATTTGATCAAGTTTGGATCACAATTCCATAAGAAATTTGATCAGATCATCAAAAGGGCAAAATGGTCATTTTTAGGGTTTTGACTGCACAAAGGCAATTTTTGACTGTTTGACCTAGCCAATGGCAAACCAAGCTCACATATGGACTCAAGGACCCCATGGAATTATCTTGACATGCTCAACAAGTTCAAAAGATCCCAAATACATAAGATTGACAGTTGAATTTCCCAGTCAATTGATCAATTTTGACTGTATACTGAAAAGTCAAACTTTGACTTTTTGGTCAAAATCAAGTGTCAAGATTCATTTTTCATTAAAACATGCCAAATCATGAAACTTGTCCCTCAAGAAATCAAGAAATGCAAATTAGGGTTTGAAATGAGAATTTTTCATAACTTAGAATTTTTCATAACTTAGAATTTTTCTAAGTTATGAAAAACCCTAATTTTTTCCCAACTTTGCCCCACTTTCTCACCAAGATTCATTTGGATTCAAGCAAAAGTCAAAACATGAAAGTTGTAGCCTATTTCATAATCTACAACTTTGATTCACAAAGTTTTCCCAAAAGAAGCTTGTATCTCAAGTTACAATTTTTGGAACATGGGTGCCAAACCATTCTTAACTTAGTGAAAATTTGACCTATTTTAGGCAAGTTTTTTACCTAACTTCAAGACCATTTTCCATACACTTACACTTGGAATTTCAATTTTCATTTCAAAGATGGATTGTAGTATACATTCCAAGCTTTCCAAAATGTCCAAGAACTCATCAAACAACCTCATGACTTGAGAGAATCAAATTTTGCAATATGGCAAAAACTCACTTTTGAATTGGCCAATTTCCATGTTCATAACTTGTGCAATTTTCTCAAATCAGCATGCAACTTGATTACAGGCCTCTAAACCATTCAACATTCATAAATTTAATGCAAACTCATTGTGCCAAGACCATGTTCTATGTGTTCAAGCATTGCATGAAAGATTAATCCCAAATTGGAAAAAGCATTATATCCATTTTTGCAAAAGTTACACTTTATGTCTAAAGCAAATCAAGAAGGTACAAAGGAAATCTAATTGGCACAAGTTTATGAGTTAATCACACTGATCAAGGAGAAGTTTTGCAGCATGTTTAGGGGGCATGTACAGGCTAGAAGCACAACTTGACCATTGCTTGCTTAAAGTTCAAGAAACACATCATAACATATACCAACTTCCATATCAGTCAACCAGGGCTTAGAGAAAGTTATCAAACACATTCCAAAAATTCATCCTAAGCTGAAGCACGACCCTAAGATCCCCAATACCTCCCCATTGCCAGAATCACCTTCAAACTGCTCAAAACAGGGCATCCCTGCAGTTTGAATCCCATAGCTCAAAACTTCCATGCTTTCTTGCTAAAAACTCATTAAACACATTCCATAGCATCCCTTGAAGCTAACCAAAACCTAAAACACGACCTGTAACACTCCCAGGCCACTTCACCATTTTCATTTTCTTGTTTTGCAGTTGAAGTTCTCTAGCACGATTCAAGAAGTTTCAGGACAAAGTAGAACTTGGAATAGCATCCTCACACTTCAAGGAAGCTGTACAAATCATCATCTTGCTCTGAAAGCTCCTCCATTGCAAGGCACGATTCCAACTGAACAGGTATATTCATGAAGTTCTATCTCTCAATATAGGCATTGTTAGCTTTAGGTTTGTGAAGGAAACATGTCATAATCATAGCCCTGAACATGCCCATATGATTAGATTTCATTTATATTATGTATGCTTAGAGAATTTTGAGTCTGAACATTGATGAAAAACTAGGTCAGGAATTGGGGGAGAAGAAATTCTCCCTCATCTTAGAGAGTTAAGTCAAGTTATTTATATCCCTGGATTCGTCTTCTCATGCTCTACATTTTCCATGTTGAAAGTTTTGCTTGAAAGTCCAGGAATTGGGAGATAGAAAACGCGTGTTTGCTTGAACAAGAGATGTTCTGAGGTTGAAGATGACCTGGTTCTGGGCTGGGCCTGTTTCACATTTCTTTTTGCACCCTGATTTTGCTTTTACACCCCCTGAGCCCATTTTGTTCATTTTAATGATTTTTTGACTTTTCTTTTTTTGGTTTGACTTGTTTATTTTTCCTCATAATATAAAAAATATAAAAATAATTTTTTGCACTATTTTCCTATTTATTAGGTATTTGTTTGTTTAGGTTAGTTTTTATACATAAATAAATAAATAGATACACTTTTATTAAAAAAATACTAAAAATATGCAAAAACATTTTTATTTTCATTTTATTTCATTTTATCTTCTGAAAATATTTTTTATAAAAATACCTTTTTTTATAAATATTAAATATTATTATTTTGTATATATAATACATATTTAGAAAATAATACATATATATATATATATATATATATATATATATATATATATATATATATATATATATATATATATATATATATATATATATATATATATATATATATATATATATATATATATATATATATATATATATATATATATATATATATATATATATATATATATATATATATATATATATAGGCTAAAATTACAAAATATACACACTTTTATTTTCTTATTAAATATTTAATATAAAAATACTCTTTTCACAAATATACTTCATTTTTTTATTTTTTAATAAATAAATATTATACATAATAAATGAATAATACATTTTATTTAATAAAATTAGGGTTTAGCCCTAAACATGAAAAAACTCCAAAAAAATAATACTTTTCTTGTTGTTTATTTTGACATATAAAAATAATTTTTTTCATACATACAAAAACCATTTTTGCATCTTGCATATTTATTCTTATTTTATTTAATTTGTGCAATTAAATTATCTTGTAAATAATTCAATATTGATGTAATAGTTTAGGTTTAAATTCCTTGACAAAATCCCCATTTGAACATTTGTACCCCCCCTTCCCATATATGGTGTTGTAATAGCTTAGTAAATTTATTTTTCGCACTTTATTGCTTTCTAATTATACCATGTTAGAATTAGGGTTTGTATGCGAAAAAACAACGAAAATAGTTTGACCTAATTTCAAGATAAACAAGCATGAAAATGGACACACAAATCACACTTGCACCCCCTAGGGTATTCCACTTGTTGCCTTCAATAAATAGGCCATATTGCATGTTAGGTCTCTTTGATCAAAACAAACACAAATCAAATGATCATAGTCCCTCGATGACGCTTTCAAAAAGTTGCCTAAACAAATGATCAAGTCCCTTAAAGAAAATTGCCCAAAGATACTTGACACCATTGCAATTATGGTCTAAACGATGACCCGCGCCCGTCCCTTTCACATCCTAACATGAGATTGTCCACCAAATACAATGGTGGAACAAAATTGTTAAAAGGGTTAAAACATAGCAATAATCTTTGAGAAATTTAGGAGTAGATAACCTCTTAGTTACTTGAATCAAACTTGCAAAAACAAAACACTTGCCTATTTTCTAAAACCACACTTCACAACACTTTCAAAACAAACTTTCAAAAACAAATGAAAACCTTTTTTAAAAAAGACATACATCTTTGTATACATCCCAACATGGATCATTACAAAGGTTGCCACCACATTGGCTTCTTTTCAAAACATTTTCAAACCCACACATACAAAGCACCATTTCAAACAATTGAAAACAAAAGGCAAATGATCTAAGCAAGTAACTAAGAGCCCATGGATAACCATGGATAGAAAGGGTGCCAATACCTTCCCTTTCTATAATCTACTCCCCGAACCCAAGAAAACATCTCAAAGGTTTTTGCTGTGCTTTTTAACCTTTCCTTAGGATAAAATAAAAAGTCGGTGGCCACTCTTGCTCAACCGAAACATTTGCGAAAACAAACGCAAAACCATAGTCAGTTCTCCCACCGTATCACACTGACGATGTACAGACATTTCTTTCAAATCCTAAACACTGGAGTTATAAGGAAGATAATCCCTAGTCAACTCCTTCGAGCCAAAGAAGTAGAAGTTTTCTGTTTTAAACATAAATTGAAACTTTTGATTAAACCTGGGGCAGGGTAGTCTCTCAGTTAATTCAAAAGATGCGCATTGAAGTCGCAAACTCTCAGTTCGTAATACAACGAATAACATCAAAAACATTCCTTTGGAACCAAAAGACGGTGATGGTTCCTTATCTCATAGGCAGTCATTATCTCTCAAAAGAGAAAATCCCATTGAGCCAAAACCTACAAAGGAGGCTTAAGAAAGCTGGGGCATCCCGCTGACTGTAATCTCGAAAACAGGAACAGTCAGGCAAAAGTTAGGGATAATAAACCGAAAGAAAGAGGTCACTACAAATCCTCAACAAACATGAAAAATGTTGCAAAAAAAATGAAATGATGACTGCCTTCCCATGAAATTCAACTGGTGTGAACCATCACCAAAACGTTGTTCCAAACTCGAATAGAGTTCGACGCACAATTAACTGAGTTTAGGATTGAAGAACGTCATGAAGAGCGGGTGGGTACAAATATACTTTGAGCCTTTATCTTTTGTTTCTTAAACCGTGAACCCGGCCATGTTACAACCCTTCAAAAGTCCTAATTGAAGCATGGGTTAGTTCGAAAGCATACTGTTACAAAAGGTATCCTGACTTCTGTAAGGCTTTGCCCTAAATCTGGTGTTGAATTTGTCATATAAAAAGTTTTCTGCTAAAAAACGCATTTTTCAAAACTTCGAGACAAGCATAAACTTTGCATTATTTGAATATCGTTGTTTTCACATGGTTATTTTTTTGATAGCAGAGAAATTCATACAGTAAATGTTCGGAGGAACGAAAGCTCTCTCAGTGAATAAAATCACTTCAAGTGGGATGACACTCCCGTTGCGAAAATCTCCCATCAACAAAGGGGGACTTGGTTTGGTATTGTCCAGTAAACCTGGGGCAGTCCAGTCAAGATTTCAACAAATCTTTCAAAGTTCAGTAAACCTGGGGCAGTCCAGTCAAGATTTTAAGAAACCTCTCAATGGCAGGTTAACCTGGGGCAAGTCTCCCTCACCATCACTTGGGGAATTTAAATGTCAATCTCATCAAAGGGTTACGTACAATCCAAGTTTCCTGGCAGTGCCACAAGAACTTGATACTAGGGGCAGTGACGAATCTCTTAAAAGTCCTTCTGAAAAGAAATTCAAGCGTCCTCGAGAAGTTTGTCACCTCTCTAGCAGACCACCAGTCATGGGTTTATTTCCCCAACATTTGTCAAGGATCTATTCTCCAAAACAAATTACATTTCAAATTGATCGTTCGTTCAAAATTTCCTTCATCACCTGTTGGAAGTTACGATCGTCATCAAAAATTCCTTCATCACCTGTTGGAAGTTAGTCACCAACAGAATAACGGACAACTGAAGCTCCTAAAATCTGTTCCTCTCAAGAATGAAGATTCTCATCCTTAAAGCCTTAAGAGATTGGTATACTCCCAACCTCCTGACCCTTAACATAATGAAGATTCTCATCCTTAAAACCTCAGAAGATTGGTATACTCCCAACCTCCTGACCCTTAACAGAATGAAGATTCTCATCCTTAAAACCTCAGAAGATTGGTATACTCCCAACCTCCTGACCCTTAACAGAATGAAGATTCTCATCCTTAAAACCTCAAGAGATTGGTATACTCTCAATCTCCTGACCCTTAACAGAATGAAGATTCTCATTCTCAAAGTGGTATACAATCCAACCCCGACAAAATGAAGATTCTCATCCTCAAAGTGGTATACAATTCAACTTCCTAATATTCCCGATAGAATGAAGATTCTCATTTCTCAAAGTGGTATAACATCTGGATTTCCAATATTCCCGACAGAGTGAAGATTCTCATTCTTAAAGTGGCATACAATCTAAACCCGGACTTCTTCCAGACAGGAATAAGCTTTTTCCAGAATCCTGAGTTTTCACTCTCCAACAGGATAGCTACTTTTCAACAGTATGGTTATTCCCCACAAGAATTATTATTCTCCAAGCAGAATAAAGACTCTCATTCTCAATTCCTCACAAAAAATTTCAGATATTCCTCGGCGAAGATCTCCTCAAAACAAGAATCCCCAGTAAATTGGCATACAACCCAAACTCCTGATTTCCCCAACATTGGTCCCAGGACTTCTCATTTTCATTGATCAGAGGATTTTCAATCCCCAGCGGCAGTCAAGGATTTATTTTCCCCGACAGCGGCCAAAGATTTTATTACCTCCAGCCATCCAGGATATATCCTCCTCGGCAAGGCGACTGATCAGCTTACATACACATTCATTACATTCATATAACACATACATTGCATCATACAACATAAGTTTGTGTTTCAACTAATACTTTACCCTTCGCAGGATAAGTTTAGTAAGTTTCAAACTTCAAGACTTCTGAAAACAGTTTACAGATTCTCCAAACACGGATGTTAATCTATCGCTTGTTCAGACTAAACTTTTGAAAATAGTTTACGGATGCTTCCCAACATGGATGCCAATCTGTTGCCTATTCAAACCACCAGCTCAGAGACGTTCCAAACAAGGATACTTTTCTGATACTCATTCTTTCACCTACAACATACAAATCAACAAACATTTTTTGATGGCATCTTTAAGCCCATCTCCGACAAGATTCTGTCACATCTCCAAATGGCATCTTTAAGCCCATTCCCTCAACATTATTTTGACGAGTGCAAATTTACGGGCACTCTAGTGTCCAATCCTCTTTTACCTTCGAGTCGCAAAAGGCAAAATTGCCAATCTAACTCTTCAGGTTCAAGAAGATTGAACATGGGCAATTGTTGTACCCTAAAATTTGCCCTCCCGTTTTTCAAGAAATCACAACTTCAGGGTTTTCCCTAACTTTTCAAGATTGGCTCAGGAATTGATCAAACAGACTTTTTTTTGACAACAAGTCCAGAATTAGGGTTTCCATTGATTGGGTTGAGATTGGCTCAGGAATTGATCAAACAAACTTTTCTTTGACGACAAATCTGGAATTAGGGTTTTCGCTCGTATTTCTCAGAAGAAATTGAATCCACAATAATTCAATTGACTATTACATTATTTTTACGCTTGTTCCAGATTACCGGTTGTTTCTCAAAACCTAAATATCTGGGATAGGAGCTGAGGCTTTGTTTGAAACTTTGAGGCTTTGGTTTGATCAGAGGAGTGAAAAGTGTGTGGAATGCTTGTTTGTTTAACTGTACAAAGCATATGATTAATTGGAATGTCGGGTATATTGTGATTAATGCGAGATTGCGAGACTGCAAAGTTTGTTTGATTATTTATTTCATCTGGATTAAAGTCATTGGGATACATTTCCAGTTATTTTAATTCAAGAATTTTAAATAATTAAATAGGCAATACAAGGAAAGAATGGAATATTTGACAGTAGAAAATTCTTATTTGACAAAGACTTTTTATTTATTTATTTCAAATATTATTACAAATGTTATTCGAATATTATAAATTTATAATTTACAGTGTTTACAATAATATTTATTACAATAAATGAAAAGAAAATAAATCTAAAGCCTAAATCTCTTGAAATCTTTGATCTTTACTGCGTCCTCCATTATTCAACTGGTACTTACGTGCAAAGGATAGAAGAAAAGGGAAATCAGTGCAATTAACTGAAAAGAATTTTCAAGCAGATAAATAAAAAAAGTCATCATTAAAGCTTGTTGGCCGGAATCAGATTGTTATTGGGTTCATCATGTTTTACTTATTCTCTTTGCAAATCACAAGAAGATTTCTCTTCTTGGTTCACAAAGAGGAAAGTAAAAACAATTTGCAAGCATACAATTAACTCAAAATGCAAAGATATAAGGCAGCAAGGCAAAGCAAACTGGATTCCCAAACTGCATTAGTCAACTAAGCCAGCATGAGCAAGCATTGACAAGCTAACTACAAATGCAAACTAATGTCAAACCAAGTTGCAAAGCTGTCAAAGTACACAAGCTGTCAAAGAAAGAACAATGCAGAAAATATGGAAAGAAAGTACAAGTGCCAATGCAGAGATAAACCAAGTTATAAACAAGAAGGCTTGTCTATTTTTCATCATCATGTTCTGCCCAACAAGCTTTTCAGAAAAAAGATATAATAAGCAATTTAAAAATGCTTTTATGGAGAGAGAAAGAGAGAACCAGAAAAAGGTTTGCAGTTTTGGCAGGCTATAAAAGATATA
Organism: Vicia faba; assembly: GCA_948472305.1. Taxonomy (NCBI): domain Eukaryota; kingdom Viridiplantae; phylum Streptophyta; class Magnoliopsida; order Fabales; family Fabaceae; genus Vicia; species Vicia faba. The sequence goes on along the minus strand of OX451737.1, from coordinate 79,911,622 downwards.
AGAGAACAAGACTGTAAACAGTCCAGAGAGAGAAAACATAGAGCAAAAAACTACAAGCTTAAGAAACACACAGCCTGCCTTACCAAACAAAAAGAAAATCTGCATAAGCAAGCAAGCCTGCTTAAACAGCAAGCCTGCCTTCTCCCCACAACCTGCCTGCATAACCTATAGCCTGCATAAAGACCTCCAACTGAAGCCTACTTCCAACAATACCAGAAGCAAGCAAACTAACAGCAAGCTTGCCTAAACATACCAACAAATAACATAAGCCTGTTTTCCAAAACCTGGAGCCTGCATAACAAGCAAACCTCCAACCTGTTTAAACTGCACAAAACTGCTAAACCAGTTAAAACAACAAACTGCTTGTAAATACAAACAAGCATAACAAGCCTGTCAAGCAAGCTCAAAACCTGTAGCCTGCCTTACCAAACAAGACAACCTACAAAACTACCTCCAACTCAACCTGCATAACTGCAAGCTAAAACACCAAGCTAAGCCTCCAAAATCACAAACATGAGTAACAAAGTGCAAATCTGCAAAACTGCCTCAAACACTAAAACCTTTTGAAATTGCATGATCTGCCAAACTCAAGCTTTCAAAACCAAAGAACCTGTTCAAACAGCAACACTTACAGGCCTGTTTCAAAGGCCAAAAACTGCAACTCAAGCCACAAACTGCAACTAGATTCAAACTTTCCTAAACACAAGCAAGCCCAAAACAAATTGCAAACCTGCATAACAGTCCTCAGAACAACAAAATCATCAAGCTAGTTTTGTTTCAGAACCCAGATCATCACTAACAAATCAATAACGAGTTTTAGAGTTTCATCATCAGCAAACTCAAATCAAAGCAACAACCATGAGCTAATCTCAAAACACTATCATCATTGACATCAAAAAATTCACAAAGAGAGAGGAAGAGTGTAGAAGCATAACAACAAAGAAGATTCAGAAGCAAGCTCATAATTATCAAACAATCAGTAATCAACAAGACTAAAAAACAACAAGCAATCCTCAGAACAAGTTCATCATCAGAATATCAGGGTCCACAAAGAGAGGAAGAGTTTAGAAGCAAGCAGTTTTCAGAACAGAATCATCATCAAACTATTCAAAGAGAAGTCAAAAGATACAGAGATACCGGAAAGGCGAGCTAGCAACTCTTGTCATCATCCTCCCTCCGCCTTGGCCACCTGAGAGCGCCACCAGTCCCATGTTCCTCTCCCTCCATTGTCTTACAGAACAAAACGCCAAAGGTATAGTCTTTTCTCTCAAACTTTCGCTGTAGCTCACACCCAAAACATCAAAGATTAAAACATTGTAAAACGATAAGCATGCAAGAACCAAATGTTGAAACTGTAAAAAACCTAAACAAAGATAAAATCCATACCGTCCGAGCATAGCCAACATGGATCGCTGTGAAGACGAGAGAGATGGGAGGCAACGCTCCGGCGGCTAAGCCGTGAAGGAATCAGTTGTCCATGGTTGAGAATGAAGAAGAGAGAACGAAGAAGACGAGAGGAGCGGCGCCGTTAACAAAAACCAAACCCTAGATTCTGAACTTACAAAATGCAAACCCTAAAAATTTATTACAACATCCCTAATGGGCCTTCGTCCAAACAAAACATAAAGCCCAGCGTTCTTGCTAACGCCCCACCCCCCATTTTCCCTTCAGCTTCTTTTGTTTTCTTTCCTTTTGTACCACTTTGGGCCATCCACAAACACATGCTTAAGCCCATCACCATTCTTTTTGATTTTTTTTAAATAATACTATTTTCTCTTCTTTACTAATTAATTTACTTTCTTTAGAAAAATTAATACTTTTCTTTTTATTTATTCTAAAAAATTTTGTTTTCTTAATAATAAAGACTAATAATAGATTAAAGTTTTGTTTTGATATAATTTCTTTAAATATTTGTATATTTAATTAAATATAAAAAATACTATGTTTAATTAATCTTTTTATATGAGTTCCTAAAAAACATAAAATACAAAAAAATAATAATAAATACTTAAGTCTTTAATTAGGTTAATTTTTATTTGAGCATTTGTAAATAAACATACACATCTCATATTTCTTTAATTTTCATTATCTTATACCTTGTTATAATTTCACATTGAGAATGCGACAGTTCGATTTGGTTGTAATATATACTTGGACATTATTATTCTGATAAGACTCATCCCCATTTGTAAACATTTGTACCACCATCCCCGGATACTACTTTGTAATAGTTTAGACTTTAAATTCCCACAATTTATCGCTTTCAATATACTGTATAGTAATTAGGGTTTGTATGCCAAATAAAATCAACTACTAGCTTGACCTAATCCAAGATAAACATGCATGAAAAACAAACACAATGCACACTTGTACCCCCTAGGGTTTCAATCCACTTGTTGCCTTCAAAAATGGGCCATGGTTGCATGTCAAGTACTTTGGCAAAACAAAAAAACAAAAAAAAAGAAAGATCATAGTCCCTCGATGACGCTATCTGAGTTGCATAAACAAAATGATCAAGTCCCTCAAGAAAATTGCCAAAGATGCTTGACACAATTGCTATCATGGTCTATATGATGACCCGCGCTTGTCCCGTTTAACATCCTAACACAAGGTTGTTCACCAAATACAATGGTGAAACAACACTGTTAAAAGGGTTAAAAACATAAGAAAGATCTTTGAGTAAAATAGGGCAGACAGCTCTTAGTTACTTGATCAAAAATCTTGCAAAACATCCTTGCCATTTTTCAAACACACTTCACAAATACAACTTCAAAACAACTTTCAAAACATTGAAATATCTTTTCAAAAAGACACACACCTTTGTATATATTCAAACAAGAATCATTACAAAGGTTGCCTAGACAAAGCATATTTTTCAAAACATTTTCAAAACCACACACACAAAGCACCATTTTAAACAATTGAAAAGCAAAGGCAAGTGATCTAAAACAAGTAACTAAGAGCCCATGGATAACCATGGATAAAAAGGGTACTAATACCTTCCCTTTCTATAATCTACCCCCCGAACCCAAGAAAATATCTCAAAGGTCTTTCCTGTGCTTTTTGACCTTTCCTTTGGATAAAATAAAAAGTCGGTGGTGACTCTTGCTAAACCAAACAAGTGCGAAAACAAACGCAAAATCCCAAGTCAGTTCTCCCACCGTATCACAAACATCATAAAACCATGGATTGCCATCTGATTCTAAACTAGCCTCAAAATAGAAAGCTGGCTCACTCAAACTTCTTATGGTAATGGAAGGTGCCTCATTAGCCCACTTAACCTTGAACATGGAGGACAAAGTTGTCAGTGCATCAGCTAGATTGTTTTCTTCTATGGGAATATTTTCAAATGTGATCTCTTCGAAGTACGGAATCAGCTTCATAACATGCTCACGATACAAAATTAGGTTCTGATGGCGAGTCTCCCAATCTCCATTAATCTGGCTGATAACAAGATTGGAATCCCCGTAAACTTTAAAAAATTTGATGCGCAGGTCGATCGCCGCTTCAATGCCATAAATGCAAGCCTCATATTCAGCTATGTTGTTAGTGCAATCAAAACAGATACGAGTCGTGAAAGGAATGTGGTATCCCTCAGGAGAAGTGATAATAGCTCTGATGTCATTGCCCATGGCATTAGAGGCACCATCGAAAACAAGCGTCCAACGTGATCCCGGCTCGGGTCCTTCGTCTGGGTCCGGTATGTTACAATCCCGAATATACACAATTTCCTCATCTGGAAAATCAAACTTCATTGGTTCATAATCATCCAAAGGCTGGTGAGCAAGATGGTCGGCCAGTACACTACCCTTAATTTCCTTTTGAGTGGTGTATTGGATATCATATTCGGTGAGTATCATCTGCCAACGGGCTACCCTGCCTGTAAGAGCTGGTTTCTCAAAAATGTACTTGATTGGATCCATTTTGGATATCAAGTAGGTGGTGTGAGTTAACATGTATTTCCTCAAACGTTTGGCAGCCCAGGCAAGCACACAACAAGTCTTTTCCAGCAATGAGTACCTCGACTCGCATTCCATAAACTTCTTACTCAAGTAGTAAATAGCCTGTTCCTTCTTCCCTGTCTCGTCGTGCTGATCGAGGACACAGCCCATTGAGGTCTCCAACACAGTTATGTACATGATTAGTGGCCTTCCTTCCACTGGCGGCATGAGTATCAGAGGTTCTTACAAATATTCTTTTATTTTGTTAAAGGCCTTCTGAAAATCCTCATTCCATTTCACTGTCTGACTTTTCTTTAACAACTTGAACATAGGTTCACAGGTAGTTGTGAGATGAGAAATAAATCTGGAAATATAGTTTAACCTTCCTAAGAAGCCACATATTTCCTTCTCTGTTCTTGGCTCAGGAATTTCCTGTATCGCTTTTACCTTGGCCGGGTCCACCTCGATACTTTTCTCACTTACAATAAAACCCAACAGCTTGCCGGATCTCACCCTGAAGGTGTACTTATTCGGATTCAACCTTAGCAAGAACTGCCTCAGTCTCTCAAACAATTTCTCCAGATGAACAAGATGTTCCTCTTTCGTGTCAGACTTAGAAATCATATCATCTACATATACCTCAATCTCTTTGTGAATCAAGTCATGAAAGAGAGTGACCATGGCGTGTTGATATGTTTCCCCGACATTTTTCAAACCAAACGGCATCACTTTATAACAGAAAGTTCCCCAAGGCGTGATGAATGTTGTTTTCTCCATATCCTCCGGAGCCATCTTAATTTGATTGTAACCCGAAAAGCCATCCATGAACGAGAACACCTTGGAATGAGCGGTATTATCGACCAATACATCAATATGCGGAAGAGGGAAATCGTCTTTAGGGCTGCCCTGTTTAAACCCCTATAATCCATGCACATCCTGACTTTACCATCTTTCTTGGGCAAAGGCACAATATTTGCAATCCATGGCGAATAATTGACAACTTTTAAGAAATTTGCGTCCAACTGCTTCTGGACCTCCTCCTTGATCTTCTTGGACATCTCAGGATGAGTTCTTTGGAGCTTTTGCTTGACAGGAGAACAACCTTCTTTAAGCGGTAGTCGATGCACCACTATGTCTGTATCTAACCCAGGCATATCCTCATAAGACTAAGCGAAGATATCAGAATACTCACGGAGTAGCTTGATCAATCTGACCTTTATACCTTCTTAGAGATCTGCCCCTATCTTAACTTATCTTCTTACCTCTTCTGAGCCAATATTCACCATCGCAATCAAATCCTGATTCGGCTGGATAACCTTCTCCTCTTGTTTCAACAGTCTTGCTAATTCCTCAGGAAGATCACAATCCTCATATGCTTCTTCTTCAGCTTGATAAATAGGAGTATCAAAGTCATAATGAGCCATAGCAAAGTCGTTATCAATAGAGTCGGTGGTGGAAGTGCATCTGCATGAATGACATTTTGGCGTTTTTTAGTGATAGTGTGTGAAAAGAGAAACATTGCCATTTAAAAATAAAAAAACAAAATTTTGAATGCAAAAACATCCTTTATTTCATGATAAACTTGAAAATAAACATGGTGGCCCTACACAAATGATCCACTACGCCTTGGGCAGAGCGTAGGAATTATGATATGACAAATAAAAGAAACAAGAAAATTACTCCTCAGCGCTTGAAACTTGGATAACATCCACAAAAGTCCAATTGTTGAGTGTCTGGCCCGGAATACTTGGACGAATCCAATCTTCAACATTGTAACCATCAGCCCTATCGTCGCCAACTGCATTGACGTGTCCTTCTTGAGCACAAGGACGAGAAAACTTCACAGGGGTAGATAAACTGGATGCTCTGGGAGCTGCACTCTGCTGACCAGGGCTAAAACCAATACCAAATTTGTCAAACTTCGGAGTAACGTCCAGCACCTGACCCCAACCTTCAGGGTTACCACCTTCCACTACAACTTTTACATCTTTGAGAGAAGACATAACAGTTTACGATTTCTTTTTCTGCTCTGGAGGAGGAAAATTGACAGCATGAATTGTCTCAAATGCCTGAAACAGCGTTTCGTGTATCTCGCCTTCAACTTCAACATAACGGAATGACGTCAAATGAATCACAATGTACTCTTCCTCTCCGCATACAATTATCACCTTTCCCTCTGTAGGATACTTGAGCTTCTGATGAAGAGTAGAAGTAACTGCTCTTGCTCTATGAATCCACGGCCTCCCCAACAAGCAACAGTATGCTGGCTGTATATCCATCACAAAAAATGTAGCCGTGAAGGTGAGAGGACCAACCTTGATTGGTAGCTCCACCTCCCCAAATACCGACCTTCGAGACCCATCAAACTGTTGGTGTAAGCCCTAGAGGCCAATACTTATGGTACTTGTATCGAATTATTTATTAATAATAAAAGGCATTTCTTTATTATGTTTGCTTTCCAAAATAATAAAGTCCCTAGAATGGTTTATTTGTTTAATGAAATGTTAAGTGTGACTTAATCATGAGATCCCATTAAACATAAGACACTATTCTTAAAGTATCCATAGTCAAGCTTTAATGTGAAGTGGGATAGCATTAAAGCATTAAGATTATTATGAAGATAGATTGATGATCGCATCTCATGGATCATAGATAAGGAGTTATCAAGTCTTGACATAGGTATGAATATTAGGAGTAATATTTATACTGGATTGACCCGCTATGAGAATACTACATAGAATGTTATGCAAAGTGTCATAAGTTATTCTCATGATGATAATGGTGTATACCACCCTTCGACCTGAAACCACTATGGACCCTAGATGTAGAGTCAAGTACTTTATTGTTGATCAAACGTCATCCGTAACTGGATGACTGTAAAGACGGTTGATGGGTACTTCACAAAGCATGCTAAGGGACATGAGTGACCTAGATGGAATTTGCTCATCCTGCATAACAGGATAAATGTCTAAGGGCCCAATATTGAACTGGACAAGGGTGACACAGTGTATGCCTTGTGTTCAATATAGACATGAGGGCAAAAGGGTAATTGTACAACACAAATATTATCACGGAAAAGGTTTGGTCAGATCACATGACATTTTCGTGACTTGGGTAACAGTGATGTGTTGCTAGATACCGCTCACTGTTTATTATATTAAATGTGTGATTTAATATAATTGCCAACGTCGCGAAAACCTACAGGGTCACACACATAAGGACAGGTTGATGAGAGATAGAATAAATAAGGAACACCGTAAGGTACAATGCACTTAAGTGTAATACGGAAAGTGGTAAGGTACCACGTGGATAAGTGATATATGGTACATCATAAGGTATGATGTCCATAAGCTTAATTGGGCTTTTAGCTTATAGCCTTAATTGGGCTTTTAGCTTGTAGCCCACACGAGTGATTCTATATATAGATCCCTTGTGATGAAGCAATTTCACTTGATGCATTTTCGTTTTTGACTCTCTCTCTCACTCAAGGTTTCCGTTCGTGATCAGCTAGCACTGTGACCGGAAGTGATCTGTTCGTGTGGACTGAGTAGAGGCGTTGTTCTTCATCAACGCTCGTGATCACAACATCAAAGTTCTGAATCGCCACAAGAGGTAAATATTTCTATCACTGACCATGCTCATTCGTAAGGATCGCTAAAGGAAAATTTTATATTTCGCTGCGTATTTGATCGCCATTTTCCTTCACAAACCCCTTCACCATCAAATCGCTTGGGCGCAACTCTAGTCAAGAATAATCAATCTTCATCAATGCTGACTTGGGCAATACATTTAAAGATGATCTTGTGTCTACCAAAACCCGAGATAAAGTAATGCCTCTGCACTCCATTGAAATATGCAATGCTTTGTTATGGTCTGGTCCCTCTGGAGGAATATCAAAATTGGTGAAGCCCAAACCATTCCCGGCAGATATATTAGCACAGACATTTTCGAACTGATTGATTGTTATCTCATGTGGCACGAACGCATTCTTCAACAACTTCATCAAAGCATTTCTGTGAGGTTCAGAATAAATCAACAGAGATAAGATAGACATCTTAGAAGGAGTATGGCTCAAATGATCAATTATGCTATAATCAATCTTTCTGATAATTCGCATCAACTCTTCAACCTCATCAGGAACTGAAGAAGCTTCTGGTATCGGAATTGGTTGAGTCACATTGGCTGGCATAACCCTTGGATTGCCAGTCATTACCTGTTGTTTTCCTTTCTCTCTTGCAGAAGCATCTTCCGTATCTTGCACATTGGAAGGACCAAATACTCTCCCGCTTCTAGTCATTCGACCCACACCAGAAAAGTTATTGATTTCCTCTTCATCACCTTCAACACGTTCTTCCTCAGACAAACAAGCATTAACCTCCTGCTTCACCCCATGGTAATAAACGTCGGCACCGTAATGCCACAGGACAACCTTCTCACTGGTATACGACATGGGACCAGGTACTGTAATCATCAGAGGGGGTGCCCTTGATGGGGCATGAATGCGTGCAGGGCTGTAAGGAATAGATATTACAGCAACATCCTCTTCAGTAAACTTGCAGTGGCTCAGTTTTCTATCAAACTGTAGGAAACCCTCCTTTATCAACAACTGGATACCGGCTTTTAAATCATCACAGCCCTTTGGTTGCTCTCTACACTTGGCACATTCTGAAATGCAACCCGGTAAAATAGAATTATCAAGCAAATACCTCTAAACAAAGCTCAACGGAGTAGTTACTTGTTCCACGTTCATGATCAAATTCAATACTTCACCATTATCATCAATCATGTTAACAACACCCCATCCATGCCTAGGCATTGGGTTCTGAGTAACATTTGGACCAGTTACCGGAGTAAACTCAATTGCCTTAGCATCCAACAAGTCTTGTACTTTGCACTTCAACGCAAAATAGTTGCCAGTGGAATGACCAACTCCGCCTGAATGGAATTCACATCTAGCGTTAGCATCATAGTTAACAGGGAGTCTTGCGGGTGGTGGTGGCATATTTCTCAAACTGATCAACTTCAAATCAAGCAGGTGGTAGAGCACTTCAGTAAGAGTCACTGGCAAGGGATCGAATTTTCTGAGTTGTCTCTGCTGTTGATTATTATACTGACGGGGAGCATCTTGTTGCCTTTGTTGTTGAGGCACTGCATTCGGTCTCTGCTGCGGAGGAGCATTAATAGGAATAGAAACATCATTGATTTGTTGGTGCTGACGATCCTTTTCTTAGGGTAAGTGTTGAATGGTTTCTTACTGCCCCCGGATGAGCTGCTAGAACCTCCAATCTAAATTTTTCCCAATTTCAAACCCACTTCAATTCTTTCAACAGCCATAACCAAGTCTGCAAATCCTGCCGAAGTACTTCTTATCATGTGCTCATAGAATGGCCCTTGCAGGGTACTCATGAACATATCAATGAGTTCTCTCTCCATGAGTGGAGGTTGAACCCTCGCAGCCAACTCACGCCACTTCTGAGCGTATTCCTTGAAAGATTCTTTTGGTCCCTGTGACATATTCTGTAACTGAGTGTGATTAGGTTCCATATCCATATTGTACTGATAATGTTTGACAAAAGCCCGAGCAAGATCATTCCAGCAATGAATATGAGTTTTCTCCAACTTCATGTACCACTCCAGGGATGCCCCAGATAGGCTATCCTGGAAAAAGTGAATCAAGAGCCCTTGATCCTTAGTATGTACTGACATCTTCCGGAAATAAGTAGTTGCATGAGTAATAGGACACGACGTTCTGTTGTACTTTTCAAATGTAGGAGGCTTGAACTTTGGAGGAACTTTCACCCCAGACACCAACCCAAGATCATTAACATCCAAACTGAGGACTCTTTGCCCTTCCACAGCCCTCAGACGCTCTTCTAATAAATGATACTTCACATCCTCAATCTAAACCCCCAGCTCTGAATGCCGCATAGAAAACTGATCTTCATCCTGGTCAAAATCAAAATCTTGATCCTGATAATTCCTTACACCGCCCTGATTAGCTCTTCTGTTCCCCACAAGATGAGGTCCAGGAGATGGGGAAACTGCCCTATGTTACGCACAAAAGGGTTTCCGGGCATCCCGTGAAAATTTCCAGCAGGCTGATCTTGCACATCCCCTAATCCTACAGAAATGTCCTGATAAAGCCCTTGATTTCCACCATCCCCTGGATAGCGGCGCTGGTTGTTGATAATGGCAGCTAGCTCCTCCTGTTGGTGATTCACATTGGTGATGACCTCCATGAACTGAGTCATCTGAGTAGCCATCTGGGCCCTCATTTTAGCGAGTTCAACTTGAACCCGTTCCATCTGTCTTGGCAAGTTGTTTCTGGTGGAATATCGATGAGTAGTCGTCTTGAATTCTGGATAAGAAAAGCAGCAGAATAAGAAAACCGTCTTGAGATAACCTGTAATGTTATGAAATGCATGATATGTTTGTCATTTCTAGGTATCCAAGAGTCCTTTTATTCATCAGTCACGGCGTGCAACCATACAATCAAAAGAGAAAAGATAATAGGATGAACACTTCAAATTGTTTACAAACAAAAGAAACGATGTCCAAGTGACTTCGGTCAATTAAGAGTAAAATGATAAACAACTAAATACATGTCTTAGTAACAACAAACAATTGGTCCCTTCCAACAATTCTGGGGGTGACCAAACATACTAAAAGTAAATAACAAAACTAAATCTCCAGAACTAAACATGCTTCAAGATGTTGACAGTACTCTTCAAGTCTGGATTTCTCCTTCAAAAGTTGAGATGCGACTATTTTACTTTCCTGGAACCGATCTTCTGCAACACGCTTCTGGGCCACTTCCCCCTCGAGCTGAGCATCTTTGTCTTTGAGCTGCTTCTCCAAGTTCTGAATCTTCTTCCTGTAGCTATTCTCAGATACCTGAAGCTTCTGACACTCTTGCTGAGTCTTACTTAATTCTTCTTCCATTCTAGCATGAGATCTCTTCCTAAAACTGGTTGCATCAGAAGTTTCCCCTTGAGTTTCCTTGAGTTTACGAGCTAAGTCAGCCCTTTCTTGATCTGCCCAATAGAGTTTCATTCCTGCCTCGCGGTCTTTTGCACGAAGCTGAATGTTCTCAACATGAATCTGGGTGAACATCTCGGTAGGCACCGTGTTACTCAGAACAGCAGGAGGTTGTTCGTATAGAGGAGCCGACCCTACAAATGGTAACTGTAAGATCTTAGTCCTGGCTTTAACCTACTCCAGGTAAGGAACCCTGGCCATAGGAACCCTGGCTAGATACAGGAATCGAATCTGGAATTGTGACAGTTGATAGTAATCATCTTTGGATTGACCTTTTTCCTGAAAAGGCAAGACATCAGTTGTATGCAATGTCATGATGTATGAAATGCATGAGGTCATGATGTTTTCAAGAATAAATGAGATTGTGTGATATGATGCGTATATGCATGCGTCATGGTGTATGATAATGTGATGAATGTATAAGAATGTGTTTTCATCTAGGAAAATAAATCCTTGACGAACGCCGGGAACTTGTTGAATCCTGGGCTGATGTTTTGAAGAGCAGAGTTCTTCGTTTCCGCTGGGGATGATGGTTGGAAGAATAAACCGGCAGGAGAAGATGACTCCGTCGGGGAATAAACTTGTTGGAGAGATTACTCTTCGGGGAATTACTCAGTGGGAAGAGATACTTCGCTGAGGTTTTGATGAGAGCTCCGCTGGGGATTCCACTGATAAGTTATGTTGGGGAAATTGATGAACTCCGTTGGGGATAGGAGAATCTTGACTGCTGCAGGGGAAAGTGAATTTTTGACTGCTACAGGGGAGGGCAAGAATCTTTTGATCGTTGAATATGAGAAGTCCTGGGTCCACTGTTGGGGAATCCGGAGTTTGGGTTGTATGCCAATCTACTGGGGAATTCCTGTCTTAGAGGAGATCTTCACTGGAGAATATTCGAATATTCTGTGAGGACCTGAGAATGAGAGTCTTCACTCTGCTTGGAGATTGATAGTCAGAAGTTTTAGCTTCGCTGGGGATTGACAGTTTTGGCTCCACTGGGGATTTTGAAACTTGGCTCTGAGGGGAGTTAGCTTCTGGAAGGTTCTCTGGTTGGGGATTACAAGAATCTTTTGAGTTTTGAGAAGGAACTGGTGTAGGGTTTCCTGATGATGAGTCCGTGTAAAACTGCATCTTCCAACAGGTGATGAAGGAATTGTTGAACACTTTTGACATTCGAATGCCCTAAGTGATGATGTAGATAATTTCCTGGCTTGTTACAAGTGTTAATCCATAATCAGTCGTCCACAGATATTTTCCTGGCTTGTTACAGGTGTTGATCTGGAACTTAAGAAAAGTTGGTCAAGGAGATATTGTCCTGGCTTGTTACAGGTGTTGATCTCTGACCTGAGAAAGAAAGATGGTTCCCTGGCTTGTTACAGGTGTTGATCTTCAATCTCTTCATGTAGATAATTTCCTGGCTTGTTACAGGTGTTAATCCATAATCAGTCGTCCACAGATATTTTCCTGGCTTGTTACACGTGTTGATCTGGAACTTAAGAAAAGTTGGTCAAAGAGATATTGTCCTGGCTTGTTACAGGTGTTGATCTCTGACCTGAGAAAGAAAGATGGTTCCCTGGCTTGTTACAGGTGTTGATCTTCAATCTCTTCATGTAGATAATTTCCTGGCTTGTTACAAGTGTTAATCCACAATCAGTCGTCCACATATATTTTCCTGGCTTGTTACAGGTGTTGATCTGGAACTTTTAAGAAAGGTGACAGAATGGCAACCGTGTCTAGAGCACATCTGGACCGTATCTTCCAACAGGTGATGAAGGAATTGTTGAACACTTTTGACATTCGAATGCCCCAAGTGGTGATGAAGGAATACTTGCCCCAAGTTCATTGAACTTTTGAGAGATTTGTTGAAATCTTGACTGGACTGCCCCAGGTTAACTGAACTTTGAAAGATCTGCTGAAACCTTGATTGGACTGCCCCAGGTTAACTGAACTTCGAAAGATCTGTTGGACCTTGACTGGACTGCCCCAGGTTAACTGAACTTGAAAGACCTGTTGGACCTTGACTGGACTGCCCCAGGTTAACTGGATAGTGACATGTGATGCCCCTTGTTGATAGGAGTTTCGTTAATGGAAGTGTCATCCTTTTGAAGTGATTTTACTCACTGAGAGAGTTTTCGTTCCTCCGAACATTCGCTGTATGAATTTCTTCGCTGTTAAACAAATAGTCAAATGCAAACAGTGATATTTGAGCAATGCAAAGTTTATGTTTGTCTCAAAGTTTTTGAAAAATGCATTTTTTAGCAGAAAACTTTTTGTAAGGCAAATCAACACAAGATTTAGAGCAAAGCCCTACAGGAGTCAGGATACCTTTTGTAACAGTATGCTTTCGAACTAACCCATGCTTCAATTAGGACTTTTGAAGGGTTGTAATGTGGCTTGGTTCACGGTTTAAGAAACAAAGGATAAAGGCTCAAAGTGTATTTGTACCCACCCGCTCTTCATGATGTTCTTCAAACCTAAGCTCAGTTAATTGTGAGTCGCACTCTATACGAGTTTGGAACGACTTTTTGGGTGATGGTTCACCAGCTGAATTTGGGAAGACAGTCATCATCTCCTTTCTTCTTTTGCAACATTTTTCATGTTGTTGAGGATTTGTAATGACCTCTCTATTTTGATTTTGATTTGTTATCCCTAACTTTTGCCTGACTGTCTCTGTTTTTCGAGACCACAGTCAGCGGGATGCCCCGGCTTTCCTAAGCCTCCTTTACAGGTTTTGGCTCATTGGGCTTTTTCTCTTTTGAGAGGTAATGACTGTCTATATGATAAGGAACCGTCACTGTCTTTTGATTCCAAAGGAATGCTTTTCTTTTTTGATGTCATTCGTTGTATTACGAACTGAGAGTTTGCGACTTCAATGCACACCTTTTTTTTTTGAATTAACTGAGAGACTACCCTGCCCCAGGTTTATATCAAAGGTTTTGATTGTTTGGAACAGAAAACTCCTACTTCTTTGGCCCGAAGGGGTTGACTAGGGATTATCTTCCTTATAACTCCAGTGTTTGGGAATTGAAAGAAATGCCTGTACATCATCAGCAAGGTCTGTTCAAAAGCATAATGTGTGAGATTATGGTATTATTTCGTCATCCTCCCTCTAAAGGCTTGCAGCTTTTTATCAAGAGTTAAATATCATAAAGAAAGCATAAGAGTAGTGAAAACGAATGGATGAATTCAAGACAAACATATGCAATGCATTAATGAAACAAAGTTTGACATTAATAGTTAATTGTTTGAATAACAAAAGAAATTACAACTTTGAAAATTCAAATGAAGCAAAAGTCTCTCAGCTTTGAGCTTTGTCACTCCAGGTGGAGAACTCCTTAACGAAAGATTTTCATCTCGCCGTCTGGCATGAACCTCAGTACTCCAATGTCAATCAGATCTTGAATCTTGTTCTTCAAGGCCCAACAGTCGTCGGTGTCATGTCCCGGGTTGTAGGAGTGGTACACACAAAATGCATCGGGATGATAGTTAGGAGCGGAGGTATTGGGCTTCCGGATAGGATCCCTCAAAGCAGTCAGATTGACCTCCAACAAACGTTCCAGTATCAGAGATGACGGTATGTCAGTCTCCGTGAACTGTCTTCCCGACGTATTTTGATTACGCCGATTACCCCGTTGACGCTGGCGAGGTTGTTGATGGGCTTGTGACCCTGAAGCAAGCAAGGGAGCCTTCCCTTTGTCTTCTTGTCTGGAGGGGGGTTGAATGGTGACTTGCTCTTCAACCTCAGATGTTTGCCCCAGTTGGTTGTTCCGAAGCAGTTGGTTGACGAGAACTCTGAGTTCCTCTTGTCTCTGAGACAAGTCCTGGATGAGAGCCATCTGGCCCACCAGTTGCCCCATCACTTGGATTCTCAATGTTGCCAAATAAAATTGCAGTTCCCCCAGCTGGTCACTCCTGGCATTGTTTGAAGTCTCCTGGACCAAGCCCTTTGTGAGGAGAGCTTTCATTTCTTCTTTCCCCAGAGACAGGTTCAAGAACATTTCCTGCAGCTGAGCAGTCTGGTCCTGGATATCCTTGACAGTCCTTTCTAGAGCCATCTCTTACTGAAATAAACAGTAGGAGAGTAAGGAAACCTGAAAAAGGAAAAACTATCAAGATGCAATGCATGATATGTGGATGCATGCTTTCAAGGATCTCTCGGGGTAAACACAAGAGAATGTTAGAGGTTGAACTTTGATCTTTGATTGGAGATCTTTGCCCCGGTGGATGTCTTTCCACGAGAATCAAGCTCACCATGTCAAGTGGGTCATAGCCCACGATTCAAGTTGTTGCACTCGATCTTTGATTGGAGAACTAAGCATCGGTGGATGTCTTTCCACGAGAATCAAGCTCACCATGTCGAGTGGGTCATAGCCCTTGATTCAAGTTGTTGCACTTGATCTTTGATGGCATTTGTTTAGAGGAGAAAACCTCTTGCCCCTTGGTAGACGTCTGGTTCAACGTAACCCTGCATCAAAAGAACCCTAGAGATCCTTGAAATGGTTATTTGAAAATGCTATGGTATGATGTTATGATGTTATGTACATGTATGCAAAAGCAAGTGAGTGTATATACAAGCAAACATATTCACACAAAGCAAACAAGTCCTTAGGTTTAGGCTTGCGTGGGGTTTGTAGGTAAGTACCCTCTTGAAGTTAGTTGGCTCATCCTGTCCTAAAATAGAAACCGGGTTTTAAGGAGCTCAATATCACTGGATTGTTTTCTGTGTTCATTGTTTTGGTTTAGCCACTTAACTGGCGACCAAAATATTCCAAGAAAACAACCCTCAATAAGTGTAGTATCGAGTATCTACCAACTTCGGACTGCACCAAAGTCGGTCATCTCACTACCCCTAAAAAGGCTAGGATGGTCAATTAAGGTTCTAAGAGTTCGTTAGTGCTTCACGACATCACTCAGCGGCCCCGTACTCTCCTTGACTGAATTCAAGGGTTACCGGTACTCACAAATATGTCACACTAACATAGCTTACTGCTTCAACCGTGTCGGTATACCCCGTACAGTTCCCTCACAGTTTTTTGCTATTTACCTAAAAAGGTGCCCCAAATCCGGGTGTAGGATTTATGACAAACCCAAATAAGGAACCAAAAAAGTAAAGCAAACAAGGCAATCAAGGCAAGAATGTAAAGGTGATCTAAACCCTAAGGTAACCCCACTTTTGAATAATTCCCCAGCAAAGTCGCCAGTTCTGTGATACGGTGGGAGAACTGACTTGAGGTTTGCGTTTGTTTTCGCACTTGTTCGGTTGAGCAAGAGTCGCCACCAACTTTTTATTTTATCCTAAAGGAAAGGTTAAAAAGCACAGGAAAAACCTTTTGAGATGTTTCGTGGGTTCGGGGGGTAGATTATGAAAAGGGAAGGTATTAGCATCCTCTTCATCCATGGTTATCCATGGGCTCTTAGTTACTTGTTTAGATCACTTGCCTTTGATTTTCAATTGCTTGAAATTATGGTGTGTGTGTGTGTGTGTGTTTTGAAAATGTTTTTGAAATAGACGCCTTGTCTAGGCAACCATTGTAATGACTCGTGTTTGAGTGTTTTACAAAGGTGTGTATCTTTTCGAAAAGATGTTTCAAATGTTTTTGGAAGTTTGTTTTTGAAAGTGTTTGTGGAGTGTGGTTTTGAAAAGTAGGCAAGTGTTTTTGCAAGTTGATCAAGTAACTAAGAGTTTGTCTACCCCTAAATTTACTCAAAGGTTTTTCTCATGTTTTAACCCTTTTAACAATTTTGTTCCACCATTGTATTTGGTGGACAATCTTGCGTTTAGGATGTTTAACGGGACAGGCGCGGGTCATCGTATGGACCATGAATGCAATGATGCCAAGTGTCTTTGGGCAATTTTGCTTGAAGGGACTATGATCATTTTGATTAGGCAACTTTCGAAAGCGTCATCGAGGGACTATGATCATTTTTGTTTTGCCAAAGAAACTCAACGTGCAAGCATGGCCCATTTTGGAAGGCAACAAGCGGGATTATCCTAGGGGTGCAAGTGTGATTGTATATTGATTTCATGCATTTGTCTTTGTATTAGGTTATCTAGCATTTGATTTTATGTACATACAAACCCTAGGTCTAACCATGGCATATTTGAAAGCGATAAATTGCGAGAATTTAAAGTCTACGCTATTACAAATAAGTATCCGGGAGTGAGGGTACAAATTTACAAATGGGGATGAGACTTATTAGGAGAGTAGTATCCAAATATTTACAACCAAATCGAATCCATCGCAAATGTAATATGTAGTGTATAGCAATGTATAAGAATAAAGCAAACGTGTATGTATCAATGTATTTGTGTAAGTGATTGAGATTTATTTACAAATTGAGAAAGATTAACTTAATGAAAAATTAAGTATTTTATTTATGTATTATTGTCTTCTCTTTTTTTGATTTTTGTTAATTATGTACAAACATTTTTAAATGAAAAAAAAAAGTTTTAAGTTTAAGAAAAAGAAAATGTTTTAAGTTCTATGTATTAATGTTTTATGTTAGTATTTTTATGTACAAAACTTAGACTTAAAAAAATAAACTTTAATAGAACTAAGTTTTTATGTCTTTTTAATTGTTCAAAGAAAATAAAATATAAACTATCCTAGAAAATTTTGTATATGTGTAAAAAAGGAGTTAAAATGTTTTTATTTACAAAAGAAACAATTTGTATTACAGTATTAGTATAAAAATTTAATGTAAAAAAATAGTATATTAATTTGTTTAACAAAAAGATAAGATATGATTTATGTAAAAAAAAAGAGATTAGTTTAAAAAATAATAAAAAGAAACTAAAGGGTTAATTGGGCCTTTCAACCCAAACAAAACGTATCAGGCTAAGTCAAAAAGGGGGGGTGCATACCAAAAAAACAAATGGGCTTAAGGCGTTGTAACGGGCAAGGCCCAAAACAATTGAAACAAACTTTGCAAGGGTTTCAGTTTTATTGTCTCATTAAGGAATTTTAGGGTTAGGCATAACAACAGCGCCGTTCACTTCGCTTCGTTTCCTCCATTCTTTCTCAAGCCATAGACTCTGAAAGCTTGTCTCCTCGCCTCAAGTTGCTAGGCGTTGCCTCCGTCTCCCTCTTCTCAAGGTTGGGCAAAACAGTGATGACATGAAAGGTAGTTTCGTATATACTTTTTTAGGGTTTTCAAGTTTTCTGTTTTGAACATTTTACTTTGTTCTGATTGTGTGTGTTATCATCGTTTGAGGTGCGTGAATGGAAAAGAAAAAGGAGGGATACTACCTTTGGAGACGGAGGAGGAGGACGGCGGCGCTTCCGATGGCTTGACGGCGAGGGGATGGTGATGATGAAGCTAGCTTGCTGGAACGCCTGGTATCTTTATTTTTTGCCTCTTAGGTTTGGTTTGATGATGACTATCTGAAAACCTAGTTTGATATCACTTCTTTTCTTCTTCTGTTTTATTTGCTTCTGTTGCCTCTGAGTATTGGTTGTGTATGATGTCCTTATGATATGCTTGATACGTTTGGTATTTGGTATGTTGTGCTTGAGTTGCCTTTTCCTCCTCTTCTTGTTGGCTTGCTTCTGTTGCCTAGCTCATGGTTTTCCCTGAGATTAATTGATGATGATATGCTTGCCCTGAATATGCTTGTTGGTATTGAGTATTGAATGCTATTGTGTTTGATTTGTGTGCTTGCCCAATGATGAAATCTTTCTGAGGGTTTAGAGTTTTGGTTGGATTTTGTGGATATATTTAGGCTGAGCAGTTTGAAAGGCTTGGACAAGTTAGGCAGGTTTTGATGTTTGTGTTCTTGAAGGGGCTTAGCCTTTTACAGGTGAAGGCTTTAGGCAGGTTTTTGCTTGAGGCTTGGAGGCTTGATGGTTCTGTTTGGTATAGCTTTTTGAGTGTTTAAGGCTTGACAGTTTGAGGTTTAGGCTTGACAGTTCAGGCAGGTTTTGGCCTTCAAGCTTTGGGTTTCATATTTGGTGTAGTTTTTTTTTGTTGTTGGTTAGGCTTCTGGTTTATGCACAGGTTAGCAGGCAGGTTCAGAGATTTTAATGGTTATTGGAAGGTTGATGTGTTTACCAGCTTGTGGTTTGTTTTGATGTTTATTGATGGTTAAGGCTTAGCTTTGAACCTCTGTTTGCAGGTTTAAGCTTGTTTTGACAGGTTGGGTTAGAAAATGGTTTAAGGCTTATAGTCTTGACAGGTTTTGTATGTTTGTAATATGAACTGAGTTTTGGTTTCAGTTTTGAAGGAGGCAGGATGGAGGCAGCTTTGCATACAGTTTTGTGGTCTTTCTCCTTTTGTGATATTTCTGCCCTTTTTTCTACTGTGTTGATAACAGTTTGTTTTATATATTTTTTTCTTCAAGCCTAAGCCCTGTAAGCCTGTACTTCTTTCTTCTCTTTTCTCTCTCTCTCCAGATTTAAGCATATTATATTGCTTATGTACTATTTTATGAAAAAGCATATGGCCTTTGGAAAGTGATGTGATTTTGAATCTTTGCTTGCACTAGTTGCTTTGCATAATCCCTGCTTTCCTGCATACTTCTTATCCTGATTTTCTGCATATTGACATCATTTTGTACTTTGATATCTTTCCATATCCTTTTGGACAGCTTTTGGATATCTTGGATAGTTTGAACTTGTGAATTTCAGTTTGCCTTTTTGGTTTGGTTAGGCAATTCAGTTTGGACTTTTATAGTTGTACATGCTGTTGGAAACTTTTGGAATTATGCAGCTTTTTGACAAACTTTGAATTTGTGTAATATTGTAATTTGTGCATTTCATATTTCATTGCAAGCATTATTTTCATCCCTATTTGTGAACCAAGAGCAATCTTGTGATTTGCAGAGAGGGCGAACTGATTCCGGCCAGTTGCTTTTAATGATGATCTTTTTAACTGTCTACCTTTAATTATTTTATCTGCTTTGACTTTTCTTTTGTTTCTTGTTTTTTGCAGATAAAATCAAATGAGCAGAGAGAGCATTGGATAGAAGATGAAGACTTAGGAATTAGGATGAAATTTCATTTCAATTTTTAATCATTGTAACCATTATTATTATGAATACTTTGTAAATAAATATTGTATTCAAATAACAATTGTAACAAATAATTAAAGATGAATAAAATCCAATCTTGATCAGTTAATTCTTTTTATTTCTCTTTCAAATGTTTATTTAATTGTTTATAATCCTTAAATTATAATAAAATGGAAATAAATCCCAATTATTCTAATCTTAGAATAAATAAACAATTGATAAGCACTGTGGTCTTGACATCAATCAATAATAAACCCGACGCTTCAAATATCCAAAGCAATGCACAGTTAAATGAAACAAAATGTCCACATGTCCTTTTTTCACTGATTAAATCCAAACACTGCAAATTCTCGATCATCAGCCTTAGTCCATATCTCAGAGTAAATTGAAAAGAACGGTAGAATTAATTCTTTCTGAGAATGCACGCACAAAAAACCCTGATTCTTGATTAAATGTCAAAGAAGCGTTCGCCTGATCAAAACCTGAGCCAAAATCAACCAAACCCTAAGCAAACTGTTTGAACTGTTCCAGAGCCATGAAAACCCTAATTTGGATAGACTGATAAGAAAAAGTCTGTTTGACTGATTCTTATGCCAATCTGAAAAATCAGGAAAAGCCCGAGGCTATGATTTCTTGTGGAAAAATTGGAGGGCAAATTTTGGGGTACACCAGTATCCACTCTTGTTGTCTAATCTAATGGGTGTGGTTAAATCCTATATCTATGGCTTAAAACTGAAAAGGGAATGCATGCGAAAGAAAAAAGAAAATAATGTAGGGAAAATAAAAGTTGTGCTCGGTTGGGCCTTACCCCAATGCCTATGTATCCCTTTTAAGGAATCAGAGCAGCCGTAGTTCGGCTTATATGTTTTGGTTGGTTTGTGTTTTTTAATTAAGACAACAAAAACAGACAAAATGGAAAAACATCGAATGAAACAACAAAAAAATGAGATGGTCAAACATCGACTAAATAATAACAAGGTAACATGTCAAAGATGGCGAAACATCAAGTGATAAAACAACACACCTAAAAATGACATTGAGAGTCAAAGCAGGATAACACACATGTGCGATGGAGAAACATCGGCTTCAAATGAATGTGTGATGGCGAAACATCGGCTAAGAGGTTATTAGGAATCATGGCAAAGATGGCAAAACATCAATAAAACGGATGACAAAGCATCACACCTAACAATGATATTGAGAATCAATGTAGGATAACAAACATGTGCGATGGCGAAACATCGGCTTCAAACAAATGTGCGATGGCGAAACATCGGCTAAGAGATAACATGGCAGAGATGGCAACACATCAACGAAACAGATGACGAAACATCACACATAACAATGATATTAAGAATCAATGTAGGATAACAAACATGTGCGATGGTGAAACATCGACTTCAAACAAATGTGTGATGGCGAAACATCGGCAAAGAGATAGCATAGACAAAGTAAAATTGGTTTTTATTTTTTACTTTGAAGAAGGGTTTGAGTTCATTAGAAATGCTTTATGATTTGCCAAGAAAGCAGTTTTTTTTTAAGATGCAAAATGCAAAGAAAGGGAAAACAACTAAGGGAAACTAACCTAGTGCTATCCCTAGTATTATCATACAATGGTTGACCCTAAGGTTGAGGATAAAGGGAAAGGCCTACCCTATGTTAGCATACATGGATTCCTACCTTAATCAGCATGTCAAAGAAAGCTTAACAAAACCATCCTATAGGGAACATGCAATGAGAGTGAAGTCGTGATCTCAATTTCTAAATTGAGTGACTCATCAATCAACAATTAAAGAAGAAAAACAATAAACATCCTATAGGGAACATGCACTGAGGGCGAAGTCGTGGTCTCAATTTCTAAATTGAGTGACTCATCGATCAACAAAAAACACAACACATGCAATCAGACAAAAACCAGAGGGCCTCCTGACATATATCAGCAACAGAGGTCCCATCATGCAATCAGAGAATTATGCAAAATGAAAATGGGAGAAAGAAAGTAGTACAATACCAAACAGATAACTATTTGTAGCAATCAAGCAAGAATAAAAGAAACCCAGAGAAACTTCAAGCAAGCTGGCATCGGTAAACAAATTGAGTCAGGAATCTATCAGATATAAACAAGTCCCAGGGGTAATGTATGGCATTCACAATCAAAGGTATGTGTATCTTGCATAAACCATCAAGCATGCCAAACACAAAAATAATGCCAATATAATAAACTGTGTTCCACAAATAAAGTGGAACACAAAAGCCTCAAGCCAAAAGTGGAAAATTTCTCAGAGTACCTCGCATATTCAACAACCAAGTTAGTATTCCATAAGGTGAAAAAAAGTGAGAACAAACATGATGGCTTTAGACATGATAAACAAGAAGAAACAAGCATATGCACAGATTAGGTCAAGAAAAGCAGGGGAATGTTGCTCCTTTCTATCACCATGTTGAATTGACAATTGGATGTAAATCAAGAATCATAAGAGCTTGAGAATAATATGAACAAAGACAATGAAAGTCAGTAGCAAACATATTTCAATCATGCACAGCTAATTCAATCACAACTTCATGAACACAATAGGAAATGAAACCTACGTAATGCATTAGATGGTTCAAAATATTCAAACATGAAGCTTATAAGTGAAATGGCTTGAGCTAATATGAATAATCAGAATCACATGATCATTAGGTTCCCAATTATAGGCCTCACTCAAGTTCATTGGCCATCAAACAAATTGTAACAAGACATGCAAACATAACTGGGTACATTCACTTCAAAATCATATCAAAAATAGAAACAAGGATCCATAATTCAAACCAAAAATATCTTAACATCTTGGAAGTGTTTAGAAGTCAGAATGCAAGCCCTAAGTTCATGAATGATTGAGGAAGAGGCCAAGTGAAGTTTAAAGCTCAAGACTAGTTGGCAAAGCTACCAAACTAGACAAGTTTTCAAAATTATTTGTGGAAAAATGTCAAACCAAGTCAAATAATACAAGAAAAATGGTTTTTAAATTCCCAACACATTCATGAACCACAAACAAGACCTGAATTCCCAATAAAGTCCAAGGCACAAAGATTTTGAACATGAAACTTGCACCATAAGCAACAAAACCCTAAATTTTGACTTTTAATCCTAAATATTAATTAAATAGGATTAAAACTCAAACAAATCAAATCAAGGTCAAACCAATCACCAAGAAACCTTAAAAGTCAGAATATACATTTTTCATTTTTTTTTTGAATTAAGAAAAGTCAAGAAAGAAATTAATATTCAAACAATTATGTAATTAACAAATATTCACATATCAAAATAATATTTAAATCAAAAATTCAGAAAAATGGCCAAACAAAATTATATTCAAATATTAGGGCTAAAAACACACATCCCTGAATTTTTGTGAGTTTTTTGGATCAAAGGAAAATATTAAAAATAAGAAAACAAACAATTAATAGTTGAATCATTATTTAAGGGAAAGAAAATGAAAACCATAACCAAAAATCATGAAAAAGGTCAAAGTAAAAATATATTCAGATTCTATGATTAAAAACAAGATCACATGATTTTTTTGAGATTTTTTGGATTAAAGGAAATATTAAAATAAAAATCAAACATACAAATATTATAAATAACCTTTGAAATTAAAATTTATATAAAAAATAAAGAAAATGATAAACCAAAGTCAGAATCAATTTTTACATTATTTTAGGAGTCTAGAATATTTTTTGTGGATTTTTTAGGTCAAGGTAACTATTAAAATAAAAATTATCTTCAAATGAATAATTAAATAAGCCTGTGAATTTTTTAAACCAATCAAATCATTTTAAAAAAATCCAACAAAAATATGTCAAATACTAGAAAATAAAATTAACCTATGGTAATTTCTTTTGTGATTTTTGAATGTGTTTTAACCAGAAAACAAAATTAAACAAAATGTCAAATAAAATAAAAATTCAAATAAACCAAAAAATTCAAACAGACCAATCATGATGTGCCACCACATCATCTTCAACCTTTGGATGGTTCAAAAATGCGCGCATCTTCTCAGGCTTAGGGCTTACTTTCAGATCAACATAACATGCTCAATTTTGCATCGTTTCTTATGAAATCAAAGGTAAATCAAAGCTAGCATGGCAAGAAATCCATAACAATTCGAATCAAATCAAATCATTAATCACATTGTCCACAATCAAGTCATGAA
Organism: Vicia faba; assembly: GCA_948472305.1. Classification (NCBI taxonomy): domain Eukaryota; kingdom Viridiplantae; phylum Streptophyta; class Magnoliopsida; order Fabales; family Fabaceae; genus Vicia; species Vicia faba. The sequence goes on along the minus strand of OX451737.1, from coordinate 79,887,440 downwards.
TATGAATAAAAACATTCTGAATTGTGAGTTTCAGAGCATCCAATCATGCATAATTCATCAAATTAAACGTTGTAAAGCTTCAGAAACATTATATTAACATCACTGAACATGAATCCAAGCTCAAACATCTCAATAAACAAGTGCATCTCAGGAATCGAAGTTTGGAATCATTACCTCAAGGCGAAAAGTGATCTACTGTCTCCTTCACTCCAGATGCAAACAAATGGTGCTAGCTTGATCTACTTGCTTTGCTGAAGCAGAATCCACAAGAATTTTAAAGAAAACACCAAGGAATTGAGAGATTCGAATCAAGTTGCAGAGAAAGGAGGAAAATCTCAGATCTGGAATTCTTGCAAATGGCGCGTTCTCCTCTCTCTCTTTGCTTGCTTCCTCTTATATAGAGTTTGTAGAGAAGGATAGAAGTGGAAGTTTGTCCTTAAAGCCGTTTGAGGGCGGGATTGGGAATTTTGGCCAAAAATGAAGTGCATATTGAATCATGTGTTTTGCTCGTGCATTCTTCTTCCTTTTATGCATTTTGTGATCCAAATGAAGTCAGAAATGCATGCTCAAAATGCCAGCCCACGATTACTTGAAATGAGAGAGTGTTGGTGAATTGGCAATTTTGAGCAAGTTTTGTATTTTTTGATTCAAGCAAGTTCATGAAGCACATGGGCACGAAATGGTGAGTGTAATGGGCCTCAACATGTCACAAATTACCAATGGGCTTTAATAGAAGCAAGAGGAATGGCTAAAACTTGAGTTTGCAAGAAATGGCCATTTTGCACATTTGCCAAATTTCAATAAGAAACTTCAAAATTCTAAAGTTCATAACTTACTCATACTTTTGAGTTTTTACACAAATGAGTACAATTTGGAAAGGTATTGAAAAGATTTACAATCCCTTAGTTTAGAGTTTTTGCAAATTAATCCATTAAGGTTCTCAAAATTTGGCTTGAAATTCAATAATTTTGGAAAATGACCTATAATCTTGTAACTTCAAAAGACCATAACTCTTGATTCCTTGCCAATTTGAATATGAGACCAAAAGGAGATGAAATATCATTCTCTTATCTTTTCAAGCATATTTCATTTGCATTTTCTTGATTAAGGGTGAATAAGATATGAATTTTAAAACTTAAGCCCTTATTTTCCAAAATTAGAAACTTTTAGGGTTTCTTCAAGAACAAGTTTCATCCAAAACTCCAATCTCTTTGATCCAATGACAAAAATGGACTTGAAATATGAAAAGTACATCCTTGAATTGATGGTTGGCCAAAAATTCCCTTGGTCAACCTTGACTTTGACTGATCTTGACCAAAATGACCATTTTACCCCTCTGAATCAATTGATCCACTTCCCTTCAAAAATGATGATTAAAACATCAAACATATGATCTTCCAAACATATAAAGGCCATGTGCAAAGTTTCACTTCAAAATTCTCAAGAAATCTTGATGAAATCCCAAACCCTAGTTCTGTTCAACACATTAGGAGACTGATGAGTCATCCTCAAAACTTCAAATTCTCTGGGCATCTTGACCAATTTCTTGTACAAAGACCTTTCAAATATCAAAGAAAATGTCATAGCTCTGAAAATCAAGACTTGTACATTGGTCAATAGCCTTGATCAAACAAAACCCTAATTTGACTGGTGAATCAAAAGAGTGATTCTTCTTATAATCAAACACAAACTTCAATCCTCTGATGATCCAAAGGGATGTATGAAGCATCTTGAGATATGCAATAACTTTTGAGCTTGAAAGATCCAAAGGTTTAGATAATAAGATTTTTTCTTGAGCAACTTGTCAATGCAAATAACCTTCAAGGCTTGAGGAAGACTTGATAACCAAAGTGCTTTGATCCCATCATAATGTATGAATGCAATGTAATATGATATTCATGATGAAACATAATCCTAAATCAAGAGGGTAAATTTTGGGGTGCAACAAATCCGACATCAGTCTCTTCTTTAATTCCGTAAAACTCTCTTCACAATGAACATCCAACACAAAATGTCTACCTTTACAAGTTAATTTAGTCAACGGAAGTGCCAAATTAGAGAAACCTTCGATAAACCTTCTATAATAACCAGCTAACCCCAAAAAGCTTCTAATCTCGGTAGCCGACTTCAGAATTTCCCATTGCAACACAATATCTACTTTAGATGGATCTACATTAATGCCACTACCTGAGATAACATGACCAAGAAAACTAATCTCCTTTAACCAAAATTCACACTTAGACGGATTTGCATACAACTTCTTCTCTTTCAAAACTTCTAGTACTATTTTTATGTGTTCTCCATGCTTTTCTTTTGACTTAGAGTAAATCAAAATATCATCAATGAACACCACCACAAATTGATCCAAATAGGTATGGAAGATACAGTTCATGTATTCCATGAATACTCATGGAGCGTTGGTAACACTGAAAGGCATCATCGAATACTCATAATGTCCATAACGCATTCTGAAAGCTTTCTTTTGGATATCTTCATCCTTTACTTTAATCTGATGGTAACCCGACCTCAAATCAATCTTACTAAACACACGAGCATCCACCAATTGATCCATCAAGTCATCTATTCTTGGAAGCGGATACTTGTTCTTAATCATCACTTTACTCAACTGCCTATAATCAACACAAAGCCTCATACTTCCATCTTTCTTATTTACTAATAACACTAGAGCTCCCCATGGCGATACACTTGGTCTTACAAACTTCTTTTCAGGTAACTCTTCTATTTGCTTCTTTAATTCTGACAATCAGATGCAGACATCCTATATGGTGCCATAGACACAGGTCTGGTACCAGGTACAAGATCAATAGAAAATTCAACGTATCTCTCTAGCGGTACATCAGGGATTTCATCAGGAAAAACTTCAGGAAATTCACACACCACTTTCAATTCCTCAATTATAGCTCGAGTCTCGATAGATAGCGACACCATAAATGAGAACATCTGAGCCTCTTCTTGCATCAACTTCCTCAATTGTCTAGCAGACAACATACCAACTTCCTCTACCTCAGGAGTAGAAAACATCACAGACTTATTATAATAATTAATATGAACATAGTTATGCTCTAACCATTTCATACACAAAATCACATCCAATCCTCTCAAAGGCAAACAAACCAAATCAATAGCAAAGTCTCTATCGAAAATCGACAAAGGACACCTTAAACACACAAAAGAAGCAGTCACCGACCCCTTGGCTGGAGTGTCGTCGACCATCTCTCCATTCATAAAAGACAACATAAGACCCAATCTTCGACACAATCAGTAGCAATAAAGCAATGAGTAGCACCAGTATCAACAATAGTAATTAAAGGAGTACTATTAATGAAACATGTACCTCTGATGAGTCTGTCCTCAGTAGTTGCCTGATCCTCAACCAAAGCAAACACTTTACCACTGGTTTGCGCCTTCTTCGGTTTCTGACACTGGCTACTAATGTGTCCTTCTTCACCATAATTGAAACATGTCACATCCTTATGCTTGCATTCAGATACAACATGTCCGTTCTTACCACAACGGAAACACTTCTTCACCTCAGCAACACACACATTACTCTTATGCCCAAGTTTTCCATATTTGAAACAAACCACACCAGCAAGAGAATCTCCCCCACTAGTCCTCTGACCCTGAGCAACTTTCTGTTTACCTTTACCAGCTGGGGCATCATAAGGCTTGCCACGATTTTGTTGGTGCTTACCCCTCTTCTCACCAATAATCTTGTAGTGAGCATTATTATCCTATTCATAAATCCTGCAACTATCAATCAAATCAGCAAAGACACAAATCTTCTGGTATCCAACTGCCTTCTTGATCTCTGGGTGCAACCCATTCTCAAACTTGATGCACTTTGAAAACTCAGCATTTGCTTCACCATAGTGCGGATAAAACTTAGCCAACTCAACAAACTTTGCAGCATACTCCACAATCGACATACTTCCTTGCTTCAGTTTAAGGAACTCAATTTCCTTCTTACCACGAACATCTTCTGGAAAATACTTCCTCATAAATTCTCTATGGAACACAGTCCAAGTAACATTTTTACCCGCAGCTTCCAACCTCTGACACGTCTCTAACCACCAGTCATCTGCTTCGACTGCTAGCATATGAGTACTGTGATCGGTGGATCTGGAACTGACTGTTTAAAGCTGGTTCGCGAAATGTCGCGGAAGCAAGAGTCGCCACCGTCTTTTATTTTCTCCAATTGGAAAGGACAAAAGCACAGAAAAATTCCTTAAAGAGATTGCTCTCGGTTCGGGAGGTAGGTTATAGAAAGGGAAGGTGTTAGCACCCTTTCTATCCATGGTTATCCATGGGCTCTTAGATACTTGCTCAATGTGTTTTCAAATTGTTTGTTTGCTTTTCAATGTGGGTTTAAAAGTTTCTTTTGAAAAATTTCAGATCGACTCATGCGTCAGAGTGTTTGAAAAGTTTGCTTTGAAAGCTTTTGAAAATGTGTCAGTGTGAAAAGTCTTTTTGAGTTTGTTTTGAGATTAGAGCAAGTATCCTTGAGAACCTACCTACCCTAAGGAATTCGTCTGTGTAAGAGTCCTTTAAAGTAGTGCCATCCCACCATTGAGAGGTAGGTAGCACCACCGTTGGAGGTGTTCGGGTCAATTCGAGGTTCGGGACATGGTGATCACCGGAGCAATGGGAAGATACCTTAGAAGCTACCCTCATGCCAGGTTCCCGGATCATGAGGACTTACTAAGACATCCTCTACTCGACGATCACCTTTCGAGGCAAGGCAACAGTGAGGCGTACTCTAGGGGTGGTGTGTGCGATTCGTGTGTCATGTTTCATTTATTTGTCTTGTCATGTTTGTCGTGTTCTACGCTTGATTTTAATTAGGCATTCATTCTTTCATGCTTGATTAACAGTTAGGAGTGCGGAAAAGATAAATCTACGACTATTACAAAGGCGCGGGTCCACATCGCCAAAATTAAACCGGACCCGATTTAGCAGAAGAATAAATAATGCGAAGAAATAAAGTGCGAAAAATAAATTACAACGCTTTGGGGCAATTACATAATTATAATAAGCGATAATAAAATAAATACGCAATTAAATAATCAATGACGGGCGTTGGACCCTTTTTGCAAATAATTAAAATTAATAAGGATTAAAAAAAAAATTAAATTTAAATGAGAATAATATTTTTGGTATCTTGTATTTTTTAGATTTAATGAGAAAAAAGGAGAATTAATTAAAGTTAAATTAAATGGCAAACCCTAAATTCTAATATTTTTTTATTTATTAAGAAAGAATTAAAATATGACCTAAATTAACCTAATTGATTATGTACAATTTTAATTTATGAAAATAAAATAAATAAATAATAATTATTATGGTGAGAAAAAAAAGAAATAAAAAGAATTAACAATTAACCTAAATTCTACATTTTTGGATTTTTTATTAAAAAAGGAATTACAATTAAAATCTAATTACACTAAATAATCTACATTTTAATTTATTTGTGAAAATAATTATTATAAAATAAATATTATGTTTTTTTGTATTTTTCTGATTTTTAGTGTTTTTATAGATTTTTGTTAAAAATAATTAGTTAAAACAAATAATTAAAATAAACATAACAATTAAAATTAAAATAAATGAAATAAAAAAGAAATCAAACCAGAGTGGGGTGTAGTCCCCAATTTAGGAGGTGTTGGTCCAAAGATTAAGCCCAATAAGCATGGAAGCTCGTTGACCTTTTGGGTTGGGTGCTATTGCATTGACCACATTCACCATAGGCCTGAGATCTGAGCCCTTGGTCTGCCTCTCCTGGACACGTGTGTGATTGGATGGTGATGGTATATCATGGTCTTTCATGTTAGCGCTGCATACGAATCTTTTATGAAAAATAATATGGCAAATATGCAAGACCTGGGACTTGAACCCAGGTCTTTGAGGTCACAAGCGTATTCCTTTGCCAACTGAGCTGTTCAATGTTATTTAATATGTAACATAACACGAATAATATAAAGGAAACATAATATTAATTGGTTAAACACGCGCGAAATTTAAACAGACCACTGGCTGATGGACACGTCTTTGTCTCCTTCCCCTACCCTGTAACACAACACTAATGGGCAACGGTTTTGCAACGTGGTTTTAGGCAAGCAACGGGAAAATAGCGATTAGAGATATGGCAAATATAAATTGGGCGCGATTATAGTTTCTTGCTCGTTGGAGCACGCTGAGTATGGTTATCCCAGTCTTGAGGCTTAATTTTACTCCATGCCAAAAGCCCTAATTCATGAACCCTGCAACCCTAACTTTCATCCATGGCATTATCGTGTATGGTCAGCGAAAACACAATTAAACATGATGATTAGTTTAGAAACATTGCAATGAACAACAATCCACAAATAAAAATGCAAGAAAATGCGTTAATGATGATCTATGATTTCAAAAAAATCGTGGTGCAGTTTGAACGTAATCTACCAATTCTTGAGGTTTTTGCTGTTGTTAATGATTGGAAAAGGTTCTGAATGGTCCAAGGAAGCTATTGCAACAAAGATCCAAGCTTGAATCGTCCTAAAAGCTAGATTTCAGTGTTTGACTTTTTGAGAATTTTTTTGCAAGTTTGTATGAGGTTTCTCAGCGCAGCTTCCAGTCTTTTGCATTAGGGTTGTGATGTTGGTCATATAGGGAATGATTTAGGTTAACAATTTCCACAAAAATCTCTTGCAATTATGAATTGAAGATTTGATTTTCTTCCATTATTTTTTCAATCTCTTTCACATGTTTTTTTGTGCAAATCATATCCAATTCAATCCAATTCTCCCTAATCAGCATGTGCACGAAATATTGACATTATAATGTGTATAAAAAGATTTGTTTTGCTTAAGATTATATTTTTCATGAATTAAAATCATTTAAATGAATATAAATTAATATTAATTCAAATAAATAATTAAAAAATATGAGAATACTTCCCTTTGGGCCTAGTGGTCGTGCATAGGCTTGGCATGAAGAAATTTGGAAGATAATTGGGCCCATTTGCATTTTTAGGCCTTTTGCATCAATGTTGACTTTCAAAAATTTCCAAAAATTTCCCAACTTCCACAAGGCATAACTTGGTCAATTTTTAAGCTTTTCACATGTTCTTGGACATTTTGGAAAGGTCTTTGAGTCCTTTAACCAATGCCTTTGGTCCCATGTCATTTTGATTTACCAATCTCAAGTTATGGCCTTTGACTTAAAGTCACTTTTTGTTGACTTTTGAAAATGACCTATAATGTTGAGATTGATAACTTTTTGTGAGAGCATTTCTTGGACTTGGAACATGAAGATGAATTGTAGGAAATGTCTTTCTCTTCAAAATGAGCTTTGGATGGAACTTTTCTGATAATCCATGTGAAAGTTATGCCCTGGTCAATTTCAGTTGACTTTTTCAGCTGTCCAAATATAGCAACTTTTGCATCTTTAATGATTTCTGAGCCAAATTTTGAGAATCATGATCAAGCATTGATCAAATGATGTTTGTGGCTTCAAAATGATATATTGACCAAAAATTTGAACTTTTGACTGTCAAATGACCATTTTGCCCCTACAGTTGACTGTAGTGCAATCTAGGGTTTTGACTGTGCAATCTTGAGCTGAATGCCTTGAAACTTGACATGAAGACACTTGACCATCTTTTTAAGCATGTGAGACTTGATTGGGCCTTTGAGAAGTTCATTTGCTTGACCAGAACTCAAACCCTAGTTTTGACTGTCTAGGAGACAGTTGAGCTGCACAACCCTTGGGGAATTTTGTGACCTTGACTTGGCAAATCTTGATGAATATGGGAGGGCAAATTTTGGGGTACAACAGTTGCCCCTGTTCAATCTTCTTAGACCTGAGGGTGCAGATTGGCTGACGTGCCTTTCGTAATCCGAGGGTAAAAGATGATTGAACACTAGAGTGCCCAGAAATTTGCGCTCACATAGTAGCAATGATGATGAGGGAATGGGCTTATAGATGCCATTTGGATGTTGTTTGAATAGGATGATGGGCTTATAGGTGCCATCTGGACGTTGATTGCGTAGGAGATTCCTTTGCTAGAACCTGCATACCTGCAAAACAGAAAAATGAGTACCTGACACGTCGCAGGGGCTGATTTTAGATGTTCGATATAGATATGTCCTGATTGGTTACAGGAGTTGGGTCTGGAGCTTCAAACGTTGATGAATGAACCAGGAATGGTTACTGCCTTAGTCATGAATGATAAGAGAACCTTGGGTGATTTTAACTTCAACAACGCTCGTTAAGAAAAATCTTGGTGAGAATTACCATCTTTGTAGTGTCAGGAAGAGAACCAAAGGTCATTACAATCTCAAAGGGAGTTACCTCACTCACGTTGGAGAGGGAACTATAGGAAATTTTAATCTGAAAGGAGATATCACCTCACGCTCATGCCGGAGAGGGGAACATCTGAAAAAGGGATTACTACCTCACACACCGTTGGAGAGGGAACCATAAGAAAATATCACCTCACGCTCATCGTCGGAGAGGAAAACATCTTGAAAAAGGAATTACCACCTCACACGCCGTTGGAGAGGGGACCATAAGAGAATATCACCTCACGCTCATGCCGGAGAGGAGAACATCTGAAAAAGGAATTACCACCTCACACGCTGTTGGAGAGGGGACCATAAGAGAATATCACCTCACGCTCATCGTCGGAGAGGGGAACATCTGAAAAAGGGATTACTACCTCACACACCGTTGGAGAGGGAACCATAAGAAAATATCACCTCACGCTCATCGTCGGAGAGGAAAACATCTTGAAAAAGGGATTACTACCTCACACGCCGTTGGAGAGGGAACCATAACTTCTACTGAGTCTTTATCAGAAAAATCTGTTTGGAGTCGATTTAACTGGACTAGAGACATCTTTGAAATATGTTTGGGAATTTCAACTGCACCCTTCCTGAAAGGTAGAGGTCAGTTATATGCAATGCATGATATGGATCAAGCAATGGTGTTATCAATGTAAATGGGACTTGTATGATGCAATACGTTATGCATGCTACAATGATGTATGTGATGATTCGTGTATGTTTTCGTCTAGGAAAATAAATCCTTGACGGGTGCCGGGAAGCCATATCCTGGGCTGATGTTGAGGAAGATATTGTGCTTCCGCTGTGGATGATTGTTGCAAGAATACTGATAGGAGAAGATAACTCCGTTGAGGAATAAACTTGGCAAATGAAATAATTCTGGGGAGAAAAGATACTCTAGCGATCATGCTGGGGAGTGTTACTCTGTGGGGATAATGATGCTTTGCTGAGTTGATGAAGATACCTCCGCTGGGGATACCGTTGATGAGTTATGCTGGGGATATCCTTGTTGTGCTGGAAGTGTTGATAGACTTCGCTGGGGATAGGAAGATACTTTGCCGAGGACGCTCTTTCCGTGGCTTTTGGCTGAGGATAACCCAGTTATATCCTGTTACGGAAATAACTCTTTAAATCAGGCCGGGACGACGCGTTCATGCTCTGCGAGGGGATAAGCTTCCAGAATCTACTGGGGATAAGCTTGCTGCTTGGGGAGATATAAATTCCAACTTTCCTGGGGAAACTGGATTGGACTCTTCTGGGGGAGGTTTGATATGTTGGGGAAGTGATTCCTTTGAATAGTGAGATACCGCCGGGGAACAATCTTTGGACCAAGACTGCCGGGGATACTTGTTAAGAATACGTGCTGCTGGGGAGGTATTGAGATCTATAGGAGGATACTCAACTTCCTTGATATTTGATGTTTCTGCTTGGAGAAGGGTGTACTGTTTTGTTGAACCACTCTCTGGGGGATTAAGATACACTTGGCCGTGTTCTTTAGCTGAACCTACCTTAGTACCTTGGGGGATAGAACAATTAGCTGCTCGGAAAACTCTTTATTGCCCCTGTTTCTAGTGTCACCTGCAATGAATTCCTTTGTTTCGTATGCAAATATTTATGAGTTAGCAAATTATTGTCAATGCATACATCACAAATTGAACCTTGGACGTTCTTCGCAAAACAAAACAGAAAAAAGAAAAACACTTGGCACGTTTAACTGAAGATATATTTTTATTGATTTTTGAATGGCCTGAAAATAGGCGTTTTGTATACAAGAGGCTGACGTCCTAGTAAGAGGTACGTCGCCGATCAAAAGAATTTATACAAGTTTTGTACAAATGAAAAGTAAAACAGCTGTGTGAAAGATGAACGATCCACTGGGTTTCAACTCTGCTATTGCCTTTATAACTCTGAGCGTCTCATCACTTGATGACCTTGGTTGAAGGTGAAGCTGACTGATCGATGCCGTTTGAATTTGATGCAGATACCGGATTCTGGGTGCACAGTGATCAATGAGACATAGTTTTACGCTTTATCCCTAACTTTTGCCTGGACCGCCCTTTCGGGTTTTCAGTCCACCGGGATACCCATTTTTGCCCAAGCCGCCTTTTCAGGTTTTCGACTTGCCGGGTGTACAGATTTTTTCATTTTCATCCCTACATTTTGCCCGAACCCTTTTGGTTCGACGGGAAGCCCTAATTTTTGCCTAGGCATGTCAGCCTAGCGGATCTTTTTTTCATGCGTAGTATTTTTTAACTATGTCTGCATTGGCGGGGTGAGGAAGGTCGTCACCATCCATGTTGGTTAAGATCATTGCTCCTCCTGAGAACACATGCTTAACCACAAATGGCCCTTCATATGTAGGGGTCCATTTGCCCCTTGGATCACTCTGAGGAAGGATGATTCTTTTGATAACCAAATCCCCGACTTGATATTCCTGTGGTCTGACCTTTTTGTTAAATGCCCTGATCATCCGTTTCTGATACGTCTGACCGTGGCAGATAGCAGCAAGTCTTTTTTCGTCAATGAGGTTGAGTTGATCAAGTCGTGTCTGGATCCAATCATCTTCGTTCAGGTTTGCGTCCTTCATTATCCGGAGAGAGGGAATTTGCACCTCGATCGGCAAGACTGCCTCCATGCCATAAACCAGAGAGAAGGGAGTTGCCCCGGTTGACGTCCTAGCTGAGGTACGGTACCCATGCAGAGCGAACGGTAACATCTCGTGCCAATCTTTGTAAGTTACTGTCATCTTTTGCACGATCTTTTTGATGTTTTTGTTAGCTGCTTCTACAGCCCCATTCATCTTCGGTCTGTAAGGAGAAGAATTGTGGTGCTGTATCTTGAACTGTTCGCAAAGCTCAGCAATCATCTTATTGTTCAGATTGGTACCGTTGTCTGTAATTATCCGCTCAGGGACGCCGTATCGACAGATCAGGTTGTGTCGAATAAACCGTGCCACCACAGTCTTGGTTACCGTAGCATAGGACGCTGCTTCAACCCACTTTGTAAAATAGTCGATCGCCACTAGGATGAAGCGATGTCCATTGGATGCCGTAGGTTTGATTTCGCCGATCATGTCTATGCCCCACATTGCAAATGGCCAAGGCGCAGTCAGAACATTCAGGGGAACCGGAGGAACATGCACCTTATCTGCATAGATCTGGCACTTGTGGCATGTCCTAGAATGTTGGTAGCAGTCAGCTTCCATTGTGGACCAGTAATATCCTGCCCGTAGGATCTTTTTAGCCATAGTATGTCCACTGGAATGTGTACCAAAGGTCCCTTCATGTAACTCTTCCATGATTCTTTCCGCTTCAGTCTTGTCCACACAACGCAGTAAGGTTGAATCATGATTCCTCTTGTACAAGATGCCGTTGCTTAAGAAGAACTTGGCTGCAAATCTCCTCAGGAATTTCTTATCATTGATAGAGGCACCTTCAGGGTATTCCTGAGCTTCCAGATATCTCTTCACTTCGTGGTACCAAGGCTTCTCAGTTACCAATTCAGTTTCGAGATCACAACAGTATGCCGGTTCGTCCAGTTTCTCGATGATGATCCGGGGAGCTTCATTATCCCATTTAACCTTGAACATTGAAGACATTGTAGCTAACGCGTCCGCTAACTGATTCTCTTCTCTTGGAAAGTGCTCGAAGGTTATCTTTGTGAAGTGGGGAATCATGGTCAACACACATTCTCTGTAAGGAATCAAGTTTGGATGTTTCGTATCCCACTCTCCGTTGATCTGATTGATCACAAGGGCGGAATCTCCGAAGACACTGAGGAACTTGATCCTTAAGTCGATCGCAGCTTGAAGACCCATGATACATGCCTCATACTCCGCCATGTTGTTGGTACAGTTGAAACACAGCCGGGCAGTGAGTGGAGTATGAGTACCTTGTGGAGATATGATAATGGCGCCGATACCATTTCCCAAAGCATTGGAAGCTCCGTCAAAGTGCATAGACCATCGGGATCCTGGTTCAGGTCCTTCATCCGGTCCAGGTACTTCACAATCAGTTACAATCATGATGCTTTCATCCGGAAACTCGAAGTTCATTGATTGGTAGTCATCTACAGCTTGATGAGCTAAGTGGTCTTCCAATACACTCCCCTTGATGGCTTTCTGGGTTGTATACTGAATGTCATATTCCGTCAAAATCATCTGCCATCTTGCAATTCTACCAGACAGAGCAGGCTTTTCGAATATGTATTTTATCGGATCCATCTTTGAGATCAACAAGGTAGTGTGAGTCAGCATATACTGTCTCAGCCGGCGAGCAGCCCATACCAAAGCGCAGCAAGTTTTCTCAAGCAGTGAGTATCGGGTCTCACAGTCGGTAAACTTTTTGCTAAGGTAATAAATGGCATGCTCTTTTCGGCCAGACTCGTCATGCTGCCCCAGCACACACCCCATTGAGTTGTCTAGCACTGTCAGATATAGTATCAGAGGTCTCCCTTCAACCGGTGGCATAAGGATGGGTGGTTCTTGGAGATACTCTTTGATTTTGTCGAAAGCAGCCTGACATTCATCGTTCCAACGTACTACCTGATCTTTCTTCAACAGCTTGAAGATTGGCTCACAGGTAGCAGTCAAATGAGAGATGAATCGAGCAATGTAATTCAGGCGTCCTAAAAAGCCTCTGACCTCCTTCTCTGTCTTGGGAACTGGCATCTCTTGAATAGCCTTGACCTTAGCCGGGTCCACTTGAATACCTTTATCACTGACCACGAAGCCTAGCAACTTTCCAGATCTTACCCCGAAGGTGCACTTGTTCGGGTTCAATCTTAGCTTGTACAGTTTCAGACGGTCAAACAACTTCTGCAGGTGATCTAGATGCTCTTCTTCAGTCTGGGACCTAGCGATCATGTCGTCCACATATACTTCGATCTCATGATGGATCATATCATGAAATAAGGCAACCATGGCACGCTGGTAGGTTGCCCCAGCATTCTTTAACCCGAACGGCATGACCTTGTAACAGAAGGTGCCCCACTGAGTAACAAATGTAGTCTTCTCCATGTCTTCAGGTGCCATCTTGATCTGATTGTAGCCTGAAAAGCCATCCATGAAAGAGAATACCTTGTGCTGAGCTGTATTATCCACAAGGACATCAATGTGAGGTAAGGGGAAGTCATCCTTGGGGCTGGCCCTGTTCAGATCCCTGTAATCAACACACATTCTGACCTTGCCGTCCTTTTTAGGTACCGGCACCACATTAGCAACCCACTGAGGGTAAGACGTTACTGCAAGGAACCCGGCATCAAACTGTTTCATGACCTCGGCTTTAATCTTTTCTGACATCTCTGGACGCATCCGACGAACCTTTTGTTTAACTGGAGGGCAGTCTTCTCTAGTCGGCAAGTGATGAACGACGATATCGGTATCCAATCCTGGCATGTCTTCGTAGGACCAGGCAAAGATCTCCATATAGTCATGTAGCATCTTGGTTAACCGTTGCTTCACGCTGAGCTCTAGGTTAGCACCAATCTTTACCTCTTTTCTGTCTGCCTCAGTACCTAGGTTTATTGTTTCCACTGGCTCTTCATGGGGTTGAATTGCCCTCTCTTCCTGAAGCAACAGTCTTGCAAGCTCGCCAGGCACTTCGCAATCATCTTCACCTTCGTCTTCGGCTAAGTTGATCGGATTTTCGAAGTCATAATTGGCATTAGCAGAGCTGTTATCAGTGAGATCCAGAGTGGATTGGAACCTGTATGAGTGAGTGTGTGTGTAAATACAGCTGTTTTGAAAATTATATAGAGGAAAGGAAAGATAGAAAAGGAACACAATATTTGTAATGCGAAAATAGTCCAAGATTTTCATTCATGATGTATAAAATGACAGTTCATATGCCCTCACAAATAGAACCACGGTGCCTCGGGTAAGACACCGGGCCATAGAGTTTATCATTGTCTATTACAAAATAACAAAACATGGGAATTCATTACTGTGTCACAAAGGTAACAGGGGTATGGTCCTTTGCGCTCCAATTGTTCAATCCTTCTTCGGCCGTCGGATAGATCCAGCTGTTGAATTCGGCTTCGTCCACTTCAAAGTCTTCCCCGACAGCATTCACTTCTGAACCCTTGATAAACACCGGAGGCCTTCCGATCTTCTCTTTTCTCATAGCTCTCTGCCCCTCTGAGGTGAAGCCCAGCCCAAGTTTATCAGTCTTCTGGGTGAAGTCTGGCAGTCTGCCCCAGTTGGCACCTTCACCCTTTTGCACTACAGCCCTGGCATCCTTTAGGGAAGCCATCTTCAGAGGACCATCTGCTTCTGCTGTTTCTGCGGCGATTGGGAACACCTCCTCGAAATGCTGAAAGGGGGTCTCAATGAACTCCCCATCCATCTCAATGTATCTGAACGAGTTTAGGTGGCTCACCATGTATTCTTCCTCACCTTGCACGGTGACAATCTTCCCTCTGACGGGGTATTTCAGTTTTTGGTGCAAGGTAGAGGTCACTGCCCCAGCCTTATGTATCCAGGGTCGACCCAACAGACAAGAGTAAGATGGACGGATGTCCATCACATAAAAAGTGGAGTCGAACACCTGAGAACCCACACGAATTGGAATGTCAACCTCCCCGTGGACCATTCTCTTCGAACCGTCAAAGGCCCTGACAATGATGTTGCTGGGCTTCAAATCCAGTCCTTCACAATCTAGACGATCCAGAGCCTTCTTGGGTAGCACATTCAAAGATGACCCAGTATCAACCAACACATGTGCCAAGGTGGTGCCCCTGCATTCGATCGAGACATGCAGAGCATCATTATGATCTTTACCCTTTGAGGTCAAATCAGCATCGGAGAACCCCAAGCCATTATCTGCCGTCAGACTTGCCACGCAATCAGTGAACTGGACTACAGAGGTTTCATGTGGCACATGGGCCTTCTTGAGGAATGAGATGAGGGCCTTTGCATGGGACTCAGAGTACAGCAGTAAAGAGAGCATGGATATCTTGGAGGGCGTATGCCCCAGCTGTTCCACAACATTAAAGTCACTCTTCTTTATAATCTTTAGAATTTCCTCCATCTCTTGTGGGGAGGCCTCAGCAGCTATGGGTACGGGTGCCTCCATCTGGGCAGGCTCAGTTTCAATTCCCTTGCCCCGAGCATTGGATGACTCGGCAGCAGGAGAGACAATAGGATCAGCAGCAGGAATAACAACTTGATCAGCCACGGGAGCAGGTGTAGTTGCAGGAATTATCAGGAGTGGTCTTCTAGCAGCAGGTGGCGCAATGTCAGGCGAGAAGAGCCTGCCACTGCGGGTAACTTTGGCCGGGCCAGTGATATCACAGATGCTGGCGCCAGCGTTGAGCTCTTGCTTAACTCCGTTTATATATACATCTGCCCCATAGTGCCAAGGGACAGCTTTGTTGGATACATAGGGCAGGGGCCCAGGAACAGTGATAGTGACAGGTGCAACGGTCAGAATTTGGATGGGCTTCTTCTGGAGAGAAGGGATTGGATTGTTGAAGATAGTCACCACAGAGACTTCTTCCATTGGAACCATACGAACAGCAGACTTCTTGAATAAAATCTCCTTGCTATCCATTAAGCTTTGGATGCCTAATTTTAGCAAGGGACAACCGGATGGGGACACAACACAGAACAGGCAACCCTCACTACAACCCGGAAATAAACCGGCCTGCAGTAGGTTCTTCTTAATGATCTTTAAAGGAGTGGCTAGATCATCCACAGAAACAGCATAAACATCTTCATCAACAGCATTTACCCCGTGCTGAGGCATAGGGGCAGTAACTACGTTCGGCTTTGCAGGCGCTTCGAATTGTATCTCTTTAGCATCGATAAGGTCTTGCACCTTATTCTTTAACGCCCAACAGTCATCAGTGGCATGCCCCGGGCTGTCTGAATGGTAAGCACAACGGGCATTCGGGTTGTACTTAGGAGAGGTAGTGTTTGAGAACTTTGGCGCCTCCTTGACAGTCACCAAATTGGTGGATAGTAACTGCGGCAGGATTTGCGACAGGGTCATGCTTAACCGAGTGAACTCTCTCCGGGGTCTATCAGCCCTTTGAGGATTGTTTGGCCGGGGAGCGGCAGCAGGCGTAGCAATCATGACCGCACTGACAGATTGGCGGCGATCAGGTCTTTCTGATTTTCTGGAGCCATACACAGCACTAGACTCCTTTTTAAACGGCTTCTTGTCTGACCCAGATGATGATGCAGCCTTTGCAATCTTTCCAGATTTCAGCCCAGCTTCAATTCTCTTTCCAGTTAAGATCAAATCAGTGAAACCAGCAGAAGAATTCCCAATGAGATGATTAAAGAACGGCCCAGATAGGGTCCCCAAGAACATGTCCACTAACTCTCGATCAGTCAAAGGTGGCTGCACCCTGCCAGCCAGATCTCTCCACTTCTGCGCGTACTCTTTAAAACCTTCGCTTACGCCCAACGACATACCCTGGAGTTGAGTACGCGTGGGGGCAAGGTCGGCATTATACTGATACTGCTTATGAAAAGCAGTAGCCAGCTCCTCCCAGTTACGAACTTTGGTCCCATCCAGCTGATAGAACCATTCGAGATGAGTCCCTGAAAGACTCTCCTGGAAGAAGTGGATCCATAGATTCTTGTCCGCAGAGTACGGCTGAATCTTTCGAACGTAGGACCTCAAATGCAGCTTGGGACAGGATGCCCCGTCATACTTGGAGAAGGTGGGAGCTTTGAACTTGTGCGGGATAATTACACCAGTCGACAAACCCAGATCTCCGAAATCCAGCCCAGGTACCTGTTGAACCTCCATGGCCTTCAACCTGTCTTCCAGTTGTTTGTACTTGTTGTCTTCAGGAGGGTACTGCTCTTCATCAAAATCTGTCTCGTTGTCGGAGACCACTGGACTAGGAACCCTTGCTTCTGCCTGAGAAGGACTCTTGCCAACAGAAGAAACAACCTCTTCCTGGTGCAGAGTATTACCCAACCTTCGGCCCGAGTTGAATAGAACAGTTCTTCTTTTCTTCTTCTTCTCCTTCTTCAGGAGCATGGTCTTCAGTTCCTCTTGGCCTTTGGCTAGACCCAGGATTAGCTCTTGAAACTGCGCATTCTGCGCCTGGAGAGCCTTGATTGAAGTCTCAGTTGATTCAGATCCGGAATTCATGATGCTGAAATAAACAGCGAAGAACTGTAAGCAACCTGAAAAGGGAAAAACCTGCTATGCACATGATGTATGAAATGCGTATGAATTATGTTTTCAAAGACAATCGGGAATCAACTTTGTAAACAAAACAGAACACACTTCATTAGATTCAACTTTGTAACTGAAGTTATTCAATAAATTTGCCCTTAGGCGTTTACATGAAATGAAACAACTGGAAAGGGAATAACAACTGTAAAGGCACATTCAGAATTCCTCATTGATCCCATGGTCTCCTCTTCTCAGTACGGAGGTAGGCATTCAGGGCTCTCTCATTCTCCAACTGCTTTGTCAGCTTCTGGATCTTTGATTCCTGCTCGTTGAACTTTTCCCGGTAAGAATCCCGTTCTTCGTGCAGTTGCGACCAAGATCTCTTCAATGTCTCATAATCAGTAGGTATCTGAGGAGGAAGGACAGTTGGAGGAACACCATCTTTATCAGGACACTCAAGAATGACGGGTCTGACAGCTTCATACGGCATACCTAACTTCTGAGCACGGATGCGGACCCATTTGTAGTAGGCTTCCATAGGTAGAGAAGTCTTTGGCCCTAGCTCTTGTGGGTCAGCTTTATGAACCTTCTCCCAAGCCTTGATGAACCTACGACGTAGCTCGTCACTATCCACCTGAAACTCGAAACTGATGTGAGGCACCAACATCTCATGGGGGCCTGCTCTTCTTGCTCTTCCAAACTGACGGAGTGCTAGACATGGATTGTAAGAGATCCCTCCTTGAGTACCAATCAGAGGAACATTAGGATATTCCCCGCATCGATCAATAATAGCTATCTCATCCAAACCTCTGCAAGTCCAAATGATGTCTTTATCGGTGAGAGACATTAACCTGTGAGCCCAACCTCTTCCTTCTTGGTTCTTCAGTATGGACTTAGGGAGGTGCGAAATAAACCACCTCACCAACAAAGGGATACAACACCATAGGGTTCCTCGTCTTCGGGTAGTACGGGCATGAAGTTGTTGCAAGATGTCACCCAAGAGAGTGGGCACAGGGTTCTGAGACATAAAGATCCTAATGGAAGTGACATTGATGAAGTTGTCAGGATTAGGAAACAGGACTAACCCATAGATTAGGAGAGCCAAGATGTCTTCATATGCCCTGAAGTCCAAGTCATTCCAGAAGCTGTTAGCTTTACCAATCAGAAACTTGGCCAAGAAACCCTTAACTCCGCTTCTAGTTACCCAGTTGTCCGTTACCTCTTGATGGGTCAAAGGAAGAGCTGCAGCAATGTCCTCAAGCCTGAGGGTCTTTTCCCAACCAGTAAAGGGAGTCTGATCCAAGATAGGGATACCAAGCAGATTAGAGAACTCTTCCAGGGTAGGGACCAGCTGGAAGTCTTGAAAGGTGAAGCACTGGTACTGAGGGTCGTAGAACTGGGTCAGAACACTCATCAACTGTTGATCCCGCTTGGCAGTGACTAAACTGAGAAGAGAACCATGCCTCTGAATGAAGGAAGTGGTGTTTGGAATTCTGCTAACCAACTCATCAAGCAACTCAGGTGAACGAACAAAGTTGAACCGGATAGTATTCCTTCGCACAGGCATCATAATGTCCTACAAAACAGAGCAAAGATGAAACCCTCTTGTCTTTGAAATGGTCAGGATGCATGCAATGTTCATGATGCTATGATGTTATGATAAAGCACACCACATACAGATACAAAGGCAAACATGGTAAGGCACACAAGTCACACAAGGCAAGCCCCTAAAGTTTAGGCCAGCATGAGGTCTAGGTACTACCCTCTTTCAGTTTGTTGGTTCATACCTGTCCTAATCAAAAGTAACCGGGTTCTTAGAGGATCCCAATATCATTGACTACCCTCAATCGGTCATAACTCCAGCATCGCAATCTTTTCTTGCGGCCAGAACCATCACGAGAGTTTAGCCTCAATGGGCGTAGCATACTGCTACTGTTCTAAAGGCCAAGTTGTGTCAATTAAGGTTCTAAGGTTGTTGGTGCTTAATGACTCCTTAGAAGACCCATATTCTCCTCGTTGCGACACAAGGGATATCGGTACAGACTAAGGTGTCACACCAACGTAGCCACTGCTTCACCTGTGTCGGTCTACGCCGGACAGGTCCCTCACAGCTTATGCTACCTAAACAGGGTATCCCCAGATCCGGGTTAGGATCTATGTATCTCCGATGCAACCCACAATAGTAAAGCAAACAAAACAATACAAGTGAAAACACAGTTATGACCTAGCCCTAAGGTACACCTCACTTTTAAGTTTGTCCCCAGCAGAGTCGCCAGTTCTGTGATCGGTGGATCTGGAACTGACTGTTTAAAGCTGGTTCGCGAAATGTCGCGGAAGCAAGAGTCGCCACCGTCTTTTATTTTCTCCAATTGGAAAGGACAAAAGCACAGAAAAATTCCTTAAAGAGATTGCTCTCGGTTCGGGAGGTAGGTTATAGAAAGGGAAGGTGTTAGCACCCTTTCTATCCATGGTTATCCATGGGCTCTTAGATACTTGCTCAATGTGTTTTCAAATTGTTTGTTTGCTTTTCAATGTGGGTTTAAAAGTTTCTTTTGAAAAATTTCAGATCGACTCATGCGTCAGAGTGTTTGAAAAGTTTGCTTTGAAAGCTTTTGAAAATGTGTCAGTGTGAAAAGTCTTTTTGAGTTTGTTTTGAGATTAGAGCAAGTATCCTTGAGAACCTACCTACCCTAAGGAATTCGTCTGTGTAAGAGTCCTTTAAAGTAGTGCCATCCCACCATTGAGAGGTAGGTAGCACCACCGTTGGAGGTGTTCGGGTCAATTCGAGGTTCGGGACATGGTGATCACCGGAGCAATGGGAAGATACCTTAGAAGCTACCCTCATGCCAGGTTCCCGGATCATGAGGACTTACTAAGACATCCTCTACTCGACGATCACCTTTCGAGGCAAGGCAACAGTGAGGCGTACTCTAGGGGTGGTGTGTGCGATTCGTGTGTCATGTTTCATTTATTTGTCTTGTCATGTTTGTCGTGTTCTACGCTTGATTTTAATTAGGCATTCATTCTTTCATGCTTGATTAACAGTTAGGAGTGCGGAAAAGATAAATCTACGACTATTACAAAGGCGCGGGTCCACATCGCCAAAATTAAACCGGACCCGATTTAGCAGAAGAATAAATAATGCGAAGAAATAAAGTGCGAAAAATAAATTACAACGCTTTGGGGCAATTACATAATTATAATAAGCGATAATAAAATAAATACGCAATTAAATAATCAATGACGGGCGTTGGACCCTTTTTGCAAATAATTAAAATTAATAAGGATTAAAAAAAAAATTAAATTTAAATGAGAATAATATTTTTGGTATCTTGTATTTTTTAGATTTAATGAGAAAAAAGGAGAATTAATTAAAGTTAAATTAAATGGCAAACCCTAAATTCTAATATTTTTTTATTTATTAAGAAAGAATTAAAATATGACCTAAATTAACCTAATTGATTATGTACAATTTTAATTTATGAAAATAAAATAAATAAATAATAATTATTATGGTGAGAAAAAAAAGAAATAAAAAGAATTAACAATTAACCTAAATTCTACATTTTTGGATTTTTTATTAAAAAAGGAATTACAATTAAAATCTAATTACACTAAATAATCTACATTTTAATTTATTTGTGAAAATAATTATTATAAAATAAATATTATGTTTTTTTGTATTTTTCTGATTTTTAGTGTTTTTATAGATTTTTGTTAAAAATAATTAGTTAAAACAAATAATTAAAATAAACATAACAATTAAAATTAAAATAAATGAAATAAAAAAGAAATCAAACCAGAGTGGGGTGTAGTCCCCAATTTAGGAGGTGTTGGTCCAAAGATTAAGCCCAATAAGCATGGAAGCTCGTTGACCTTTTGGGTTGGGTGCTATTGCATTGACCACATTCACCATAGGCCTGAGATCTGAGCCCTTGGTCTGCCTCTCCTGGACACGTGTGTGATTGGATGGTGATGGTATATCATGGTCTTTCATGTTAGCGCTGCATACGAATCTTTTATGAAAAATAATATGGCAAATATGCAAGACCTGGGACTTGAACCCAGGTCTTTGAGGTCACAAGCGTATTCCTTTGCCAACTGAGCTGTTCAATGTTATTTAATATGTAACATAACACGAATAATATAAAGGAAACATAATATTAATTGGTTAAACACGCGCGAAATTTAAACAGACCACTGGCTGATGGACACGTCTTTGTCTCCTTCCCCTACCCTGTAACACAACACTAATGGGCAACGGTTTTGCAACGTGGTTTTAGGCAAGCAACGGGAAAATAGCGATTAGAGATATGGCAAATATAAATTGGGCGCGATTATAGTTTCTTGCTCGTTGGAGCACGCTGAGTATGGTTATCCCAGTCTTGAGGCTTAATTTTACTCCATGCCAAAAGCCCTAATTCATGAACCCTGCAACCCTAACTTTCATCCATGGCATTATCGTGTATGGTCAGCGAAAACACAATTAAACATGATGATTAGTTTAGAAACATTGCAATGAACAACAATCCACAAATAAAAATGCAAGAAAATGCGTTAATGATGATCTATGATTTCAAAAAAATCGTGGTGCAGTTTGAACGTAATCTACCAATTCTTGAGGTTTTTGCTGTTGTTAATGATTGGAAAAGGTTCTGAATGGTCCAAGGAAGCTATTGCAACAAAGATCCAAGCTTGAATCGTCCTAAAAGCTAGATTTCAGTGTTTGACTTTTTGAGAATTTTTTTGCAAGTTTGTATGAGGTTTCTCAGCGCAGCTTCCAGTCTTTTGCATTAGGGTTGTGATGTTGGTCATATAGGGAATGATTTAGGTTAACAATTTCCACAAAAATCTCTTGCAATTATGAATTGAAGATTTGATTTTCTTCCATTATTTTTTCAATCTCTTTCACATGTTTTTTTGTGCAAATCATATCCAATTCAATCCAATTCTCCCTAATCAGCATGTGCACGAAATATTGACATTATAATGTGTATAAAAAGATTTGTTTTGCTTAAGATTATATTTTTCATGAATTAAAATCATTTAAATGAATATAAATTAATATTAATTCAAATAAATAATTAAAAAATATGAGAATACTTCCCTTTGGGCCTAGTGGTCGTGCATAGGCTTGGCATGAAGAAATTTGGAAGATAATTGGGCCCATTTGCATTTTTAGGCCTTTTGCATCAATGTTGACTTTCAAAAATTTCCAAAAATTTCCCAACTTCCACAAGGCATAACTTGGTCAATTTTTAAGCTTTTCACATGTTCTTGGACATTTTGGAAAGGTCTTTGAGTCCTTTAACCAATGCCTTTGGTCCCATGTCATTTTGATTTACCAATCTCAAGTTATGGCCTTTGACTTAAAGTCACTTTTTGTTGACTTTTGAAAATGACCTATAATGTTGAGATTGATAACTTTTTGTGAGAGCATTTCTTGGACTTGGAACATGAAGATGAATTGTAGGAAATGTCTTTCTCTTCAAAATGAGCTTTGGATGGAACTTTTCTGATAATCCATGTGAAAGTTATGCCCTGGTCAATTTCAGTTGACTTTTTCAACTGTCCAAATATAGCAACTTTTGCATCTTTAATGATTTCTGAGCCAAATTTTGAGAATCATGATCAAGCATTGATCAAATGATGTTTGTGGCTTCAAAATGATATATTGACCAAAAATTTGAACTTTTGACTGTCAAATGACCATTTTGCCCCTACAGTTGACTGTAGTGCAATCTAGGGTTTTGACTGTGCAATCTTGAGCTGAATGCCTTGAAACTTGACATGAAGACACTTGACCATCTTTTTAAGCATGTGAGACTTGATTGGGCCTTTGAGAAGTTCATTTGCTTGACCAGAACTCAAACCCTAGTTTTGACTGTCTAGGAGACAGTTGAGCTGCACAACCCTTGGGGAATTTTGTGACCTTGACTTGGCAAATCTTGATGAATATGGGAGGGCAAATTTTGGGGTACAACAAGTACCATACCGAACCTTCTACGCTGGAGTGAAGTCCATCATACGGAAGATTCTCTCAATCTCTTTCAACCAATCCAGCGCTCCGTCAGGATCATACTTTCCCTTGAACATAGGTGGATTCTCCCTCTGGAAAGTCGCCAAACTACGAGATCCAGCATTCCCGTCAGTGTTCAGCTAATTCTCCATAGCACGCGCCATTACTTCTAAAGCAGCAGAAAATGAAACATCATTCCTTCTAGTCATCTAAACTTATAACTATAACATAAAAAACAGTTAGAACTCAAATTAACAATGCTCGATTGTTAAACTACGACTCGACAACTTGGTCAGATGGACCGACTTTTCTCTAATACCAACTATGTAAACCCCAACTCTACGCGACAAATATAAATGTAAATCAGAGTTATAAAAATTATACAACCGAATCAGGATGCCATAAATTCAACTTAAAAACCATTGCATTAAACATGGATACATAACACTTTAAAACTTCGGATGAACCAACAACAAAATAAATTAATCTTTTAAACCAACAACTTGAATAACTACGCAGCAGAATCATAATAACATCTTTATCCAACATGACAGCAACTTCTGAATAACAACTACTTAACAACAATCAACTTATAGTTCAACAACTGAAATAACAAATACTAAAGCAACAAGAGTTCACCCCCCCCCCCCCCCCCCGAGTGTTACGTATCAGAGCAATGACACCAACTCGAACTACTGAAGGTAAACCGTCTTCACTATGGATTACCTGCACGTTACCAACATCAGGGTAACATTCAAACAAAAGGGGTGAGATTCTGAAATAAAATAAGTGAGTGCATGATAAATCATATATTAGGATTCAGGAATATAAAACCATTACTTTGCGATTATCAACATTGTCATGCCCTTCACAATACATCTTTTCACAAACCTCACTTGCATTATTCACAACTTATCATCGCAATTCACACCATGATTACTTATGCAAGACTCGATGAGACACAACTGTGCAAATGCATGTGGTACCAATAGGGTAAAACCATCATCATAATAATGCCAACTTAGGACAGTAACATCATAACGCCAATACAAGCCATCGCTCGCCAATACAGGCCATCGCTCCATGAATGCATGCAACATTGACATGCAACAACTTAATTTACATTGATCATTCATACTCATCAATGTCTCACCAATACAAGCCATCTTCATTATCATTATCGTGCAATACATCATACAAAATTCTTCGTACACCGTTTATACATACGAATACATCCCATCGCAACATTTTGTATTACAACACATACAACATACACACACATTAAAAATTATTCAAATAAAATATTAGTATAATATCATCAAAATTATTACTACATTGTAGAAAATATTTTTAGCTTTCTAACGGTCCAACCAGCGCGTCAAACAGACACCCGAGTCAAAAGTTATGGAGTTTTCAAGTTTTCAAAATGTTGTCAAACAGTGGGCAATCGATTGCACTAACACAACAATCGATTGCACCCTGTTCCAGAGGCCAAAAATCACGTTTTTTAAGTAGTGCAATCGATTGCTCTCCTGCTACAATCGATTGCTTACTGAAACAGAAGCAAAAATCCCAATTTTTTAAGCAGTGCAATCGATTGCTCTACTGTTACAATCGATTGCACCCTGTGAAAAACAGTTTTATGGTTTCTGTAAGGTACAATACGAAAATCCTTTTATCTCAACCCCAACAACACAAACCTCATGAAATAACACACAATACAATATCCAATTATCATGGCTATCAACATACATTAATTACCACACATATATAACATCAATTATACACATAATACATCAAAATCAATCATCAAAGAGTAAAACCCAAAAACAACCACATAGGGAGAAATCAACAACATACAACCATAGAACCTAAACTATATCACAATCCATCATTATTCAAACCCTTATAGATTTATAATCCACCTTACAATTTATCATAAGCCCCATTATAGGATAAGGAACCCCATCCTTACTTGGTTTGGTTTGAAGACAACTCTATGGGTCTCCGATTGAATTTCCTCTTGGCCTCTTTGGTTCAATTTCACGTATCCCTCTTCTTCTCCAAAAACCCTGTCTTCCTCTTCTTACTGATAACTAACTTCTATTCCTCTCTTATTTCTAATAATAACATAATATTATTTTATTAGTCAAAATAAATCTAATTGGGCATGAATGCTACACCCCGCTCTTCCTCTCTTCCTCCAATAAATTAATTCTATGATATTTCTACCACTTAATCAATCCACCACTTAAATAATATTTCATTAATCCCAACATAAGAATTATTATTAATCAAATAATTAATTAATTGATAATAATCCAACAACTTTTACCAATACTTCTTAACATCTCGCAACATCACAAATAATCCAAAAATATAATTTAATTAAATAATTAATTAAATTAACGGACATCACAAAAAGGGAATGAGACAACATTATAAATGAATTCTGATATCTCTAAAGGAAACACTAAAATGAACATTGATATCTTTAAAGGAAAAATATCCCGATTTAGAAGAGGAAACAAATATAGTATACCTGACAAATGGAATTGACAACTTTCCTCTAGGCTCTTGAATTTTCTGTACTACTATCTCTATTTCTCGCTTTCAATCAACTCCAATAACTTGTTTGGATGGAAACTTCATTAGTCATTCACGGCTCTACATGTCGATTCTGTTGGGGAGTCTGGGAGAGTCGGGAGCACTGACAGGACGAATACTCCAGGATCACAAGAGAGGGAGACACCACATCTCAACCCAAAACCTTAAGGTGTTAGGTAAATGGATCATCTCTCTTATAAGTCCAACATCCCACCCATTCATAGGGCAATATGGGACTTTAACCACTCACACTTGCACCCAATATTCTCCACCACAAGTGTGAGTCCCCTTATCCTATAACAAGATCCAACACCGGATCCAGCTTCCTCTCTTCCACCAAGCTGAACTACGACTCTGATACCACTGTTGGGGAGTCCGGGAGAGTCAGGAGCACCAATGAGAATAATGCTCTAGGACCACAAGAGAGGGAGACGCCACATTTTAACCCAAAACCTTAAGGTTTTAGGTAAATGAGTCATCTCTCATATAAATCCAACATCTCATCCATTCATAAAGAGTACAATCACTTGAAAATAATACATTCACCTTGATTGAAAATAATACATTAACTTTCATTGTCTTCACCGACAATCATACTCCACCATAAAGAGTACAGTCACTTGAAGCTACACCACTCCAAGAATTGTCACATTGTCTTTACCAAAAATCATAGTTTTAAAACTATCATACTCTCCCATGAAAAATATATTTCACTTGAAGATAAACCACTTCAATAATTTCACATTGTCATCACTGACAATCATATACTTTATCATGAAGAATAAATTCCACTTGAAGGTAAACCACTCCAAGAAGTTCACATGTCAAAAATTAGGTTGAAAACTTATGGTGCAACCTCCTTGTTAGCAGGAAGCTCTTCAACCACCGATATAACCTTGAACCTTGTGTAATATTAATTGTATTACCACATCTTTAACTTGAACTTTGCACAAGTCAAAAACAATTCTTCCATCAATTTTCTCTAACCCAAACTACACAGCGGAACTTGTGACTGCAGCTCAACAACTCTTTCATAATACTACCCTTCTTTTCTGATATGGAAGATCAGACAAAACTGCAACCACAGAGCATACTAAGAGCTCCTATCCCCGGATTGAACCAAAAGCTCTGATACCAATTGTTGGAAAAAACAAACCATAGAGAAAAAAGAGGAACACAATAACAACACAAGAGATTAACGTGGAAACTCCAAAACTAGAGAAAAAACCATGGTCTTTGTCAATAGACAACCAGAGAATAACACTATGTGAAAATTGTTACAACACATAATATACCCTCAATTAACCCAGGCCCTAAGTACACCCACACCCTCCAAAAACAAATATTTAACTACATCTCACAACATTCTTAATACAAGAGTATAAGAGAACAAAGAAAGTCAAATATAAGCTTAAAGTGCTTTTGACTGGTGCATCTTATAAGGAAAAACTTGAATCTTATATATAGCCTTGGATTCTCTCTTCCATCACTAAACTAAGTGATATGAGACTTAAAAAACTTTAATCCTATATATAGTTTTGGACTCCCTCTTCCTTCACAAAAATAAGCGATGTGAGACTTATTCAACATGTATATTTTCAACCAACCCCAACAGATTCTTTATTCTTGAAGATTTTCTGTGATACCAAATCAATGGTTTAACATCATGGTCAGATTTATCAAACAAAATTCACAGCTAACACAATAACAAAATCAACCCTCACCCTTGTTTGATAACCATCAAAGACCATAATTACATCTTGCAAGTTCACACGGATTCCATCTTCCAAACCGAAGCACATAAAAACTGCATCCTCATCGAATCCAGAAAAGTACCTTTACATAACCACCAGCCTGAATCATAAAATCCTTAATCACTCAGTGAAATCGACAATCCTTGTAACCAATAGGAACTCCTGTTTTCTTGCCAATAAAATCGTATCATAAAATGAGACAATTGTATTTTAATGAGAAATATCACAATTTTTACAATCATGGCCCCCATACAGAAAAAAAAGCAAGAAGGATTTTCACGATTGGTGAGCTCAACTCAAACCTTTATCACAATCCCACCATTACACTTATCAAGATTATCAGTTTGTCGTCATCAACAGAAGTGGTGGAGAAAGAGGGATACCTGAAATTCTCTGCGGTTTTGGGACAATATCAGCGAAGAGTTCCATTTTAATTCTACTGGCGGGTATGTTACAAATGGTAACATTGAAGAAGACGATTGGGTTTTTAGGAAGAGTGAACAATGTAGGGTTTAAAATGTATTGTTGCATATTAATATGGTGTACTTACAAAGTTAATGTTTGTGAATCCAGGTTTTTAGGGTGACTCGAGTGAATCTTGGCAACAGAAACGGCAGAGTGAAATATTGTGAATCAATTTTACATGCGCAATTTCTCAACTAAAAAAAATATCGGCTGCCAAATACAATTTACAATGACTGATATGATTATATTCAATTAATTAATAATGGAATTAAAATAATATAAAATGCAACAAAAATTCATAGTGTGCCACATCAGCCGCATTTAATATCAAATCACTATAAATCAAGCATTGCGCAAAAAGTCAATTTTATCTCTTGTAATTAGATTAGATTAAATATTTAATGAGAGAGTTTATCATATAATTTTCAAATACTTTACTTTTTATATATTTATAATAGATTATTTGGATTTCATTTCGTTCAATCAAAAACAATATAAAATAATTTTATACGGTCATTCAATAGAAATTTATCATCAAGCAAAATCATATAATTAATTTAAAATTTTCAATATAATATGTCAGGATATATCGTGATTGATATTTAGTGTCCATATCTCATTTTCTCTTCAATCAATTACTACTAGTTTTATTCTTTTTATTCTTTTTTATTCTTTTTTTTATATTTTTTTATTTTACTTTTATTCTTTTTCAATTTAGACGAATAAACAATTTATCCTACTTCGTCTTAAAATATTCAAATAAAGGAATTTGATCTTTAATCTACGTCCACATTTCACCTAACTTTATTTCGAAATAAAATTTATTATAGTCACTTTTATCACACATTCACACAAGCAATTGATCAATAACCATTTGATCACGATCTGACGCTTCATAAAAATAGGCTTATTTTTTGTAATATAATTTTTAAATCTATAATTATTAATCAGAACCTTCCGATTTTAATCGAACAATCACAGACCATAAATGCGTGACTGTGACAAATTTCCTTACGATAGTGAGGATAGTACGATCTGTCACTGTAGTCAGAGCCAACTTTTTGGTGAAAGCCCTTTTCAATAGCCAGGCTTTGTATTTATTAATGGTGCCATCATAACCCATTTGCGCCCAATGGGCTTTTGGTGTTTGGGAGGCTCAACTAGAGTTCAGGTTCTTTTTTTCTCTAGGGGCTGCATATTCATCTTTCATTACAATAATCCAGCTCTCATCACCAAGTGCTTGGGAAACAGTATACCACATGGGTTAGTCTGATGCCATATTTGGCTTTGGTATGCGTGAGATGAGCGTTATGGATACGACGAGGTAGTTGCACTGGTGTAGGGTTTTGCTTAAGATTGGACGGGCCAGAGTTGGATGTTGCTACTGCTAGTGTAAGGCAGTAATTAGGGCTTGAGCTAGTGGTTGGGGCAAGAATGTTAGGTTTCAGAATCTTGAGTAGTGGTGGCTGAAGGTGTAGAGTAACCTGGTGAAGGTGTGGTGTTTTGGAAGAGTTGTGTTTGTGAGGAAGGAGCAGGCTGAGGGATGTGGAATAGCACAGGAAAACACACTCTTGAGATCTATAATCAAGTTTTTCAGAGTTGTAGGGACAAAGGAAAGCTTTGTGGGCTGTGACTACGATGTCGTATTCTTCTGGAAGATCTTCAAGAACAATGTCCATGAGATTGTGATGAGGAACAGGATCAGCAATTGATTGAACCGACTCTGTAATTTATCGATTATGCAGAAGGAGTTCCTCGATTGTGCACAAACCTTTGGTCAAACTTTGCAATATTAGAGATAGAAATTTATAAATTTACTTATAATAAATTTTCCTGTTATTATATGTTAGGATTTGGATCTAGTCATTTAGTTCTTAACAGAAACTTTTGTCACATTATACAGGGAGTGAGGGAAAGAAAGAAGACTTGAGACACAACATTGTTTCAATTTCCAGTACTGCTTGTGTTTGATATGTTAAAAAGAGTTCTAATTTCTAATAGGTCATTGATTCTCACACTTTATTTATGTGACATTACTGTTCTTCACACATATGTATATGAAATGAAAGAATACACACATATGTATATAGAAAAAGTAGCTACTACTATCAATGTATCTAATCCATATCAATATATCTAGTTCATATGGACACAAATGACATTCGAATCAAAAACCACTTATATATGTTGCGATTCAAATCAATTGATTTTTTTATGTAATCAGTTCCATGATGTTTGCTTTACCTCCTCAACCAAATTCTCAACATAAATACTTTTGTTGCGATAGATCTTACCATTCCTTGCTCTCCAAAATATCCAAACACACGCTCTCCAAATAGCTTTCAATCTCCCCACATACTTCCTACCCATGGCTAACTAATGGTGGATCTTGAAGACAATTTTGAAAGGGTGCCAAAAACTATAATATATAACAATTATTTTAAAAAAATTAGCATAAGTTGTTAATTGAATTGGTGGTTAGTTCTAACTTCTACTCTTGTTAACGACACTTTTTGAAAAAATAATACTATAAAATTGGGAGAATCAAGAGTGGAAAAAGTAATCTTCACCTCGGTCATTTGAAGTCGAGTCGCATCAAATGATTTTAGCCGTGTTTAATCAACAAATTTCATCAAAATTAAAATTTAGAAATCTCAAATTTCTAAAATTTCAACATAAAAATGTCACCGCCATCACAATAATTGTATCCGCAAGTGGTAGTGTAGCATTGTGTTTCGTTGTTGGCTATGCTGGATTATAAATGTCGCAAAAAAGGGTGAGAATTGGTTGCACCGCATGTAATACTCGAAGTCTAAGAGAGCAAAGGTGGTCGCCACATCGGATGAGAGGGATCCTGAGGCTATGCAGGTATGAGACTGCATGGTTAAAGGAAGGTTTATGAAAATTAATTGGTACTACTTATACCAACAAGATGTATATTCTTTTCGGTAGCTTGTTCTATAAGAACTCCACAGTTAAGCGTGCTTGACTTGGAGAAGTATTGGGATGAGTAATCTTCTGGGAAATTTCTCGAAAAGCGTGTGAGTAAGGACAAATCATACTGAAAAGACCCGTGTTGGTTTGTGAGAGCCATACCTCTCCCAGTACGATGTGGTTCGAGGATGAACCATGCGGAAGTTGATGGGCATGTAACACTCGAGACCGAAAAGGGCGAGGAGTGGTTGCACCGCATGTAACATCTGAGGCCTAATAGGGCAAAGATGGTCGCCACATCGGAATGAGAGGGATCCCGAGACTATGTAGGTATGTGACTGCATGGTTGAAGGAAGACTTATGAAGATTAATTAGTACTACCTATACCAACAAGATGCATCTTCTTTTTGGTAGCTCGTTCCATAAGAACTCCACAGTTAAGCGTGCTTCTTTTCGGTAGCTCGTTCCATAAGAACTCCACAGTTAAGCGTGTTTGACTTGGAGTAGTATTGGGATATGTAACCTTCTGGGAAATTTCTCAGAAAGCGTGTGAGTGAGGACAAATCATGCTGAAAAGTACCGTGTTGATTTGTGGGGTCAGTCAAAAATTCTGAAAGTAGTTTGGGGCGTTACAAATTATTAAACATTAGAAGTTGTGGGATAATGTAAACTATTAGACATTCCATGATGGAATTGTTAGGTGAAAGGTTACCTATATTATTCGTATTATCACCATGTCAATATATGTATTGAATTGTATGATCGATTTTTGGGATATAGCATGGTGGCACTAAGATAGTGTTGATGTTTTTAGGACAATATTGTTGTATGATGTAATAATACAGACGATGTTCATGTCAGGAGACTCTTCATCCTTAAGCTATGTTGTTGTATCGTTTCCTATGGCAAGGACTCGAGGGTGAGTATATTTTTCCTTATGAAGAGAAATTAGAGAAGCGTTATTTATAGTGACTGAAAAGACCTCGTTGTGTTCCGGTTCAAGCGTGAACAATATCGTAAAGTAATAAATCTTGTATCACAGGGTGATGAGACAAGGGGAAAAATGGATATGTGCATTCATAACTTGGTAGTAATGCATCTTGTTGGACTGTTGTAGTTGACGATATATAATGTTGAATAGTAGTATTTGAAACATTTCCAAACATGATGTTGGAGCTGTAATGTGGGATGGAAGAGTCGTATTTGGAGTTGTTCGCAATAGGTAATTTTTTAGGACGAAAATCTTCTAAGTGGGGGAGAGTTGTAACACCCTAAAAATCTAGATTAATTATTTAATTAATTTAATATGAATATCGGTGATTATTGATAAAT
Source organism: Vicia faba (assembly GCA_948472305.1). Lineage (NCBI taxonomy): Eukaryota > Viridiplantae > Streptophyta > Magnoliopsida > Fabales > Fabaceae > Vicia > Vicia faba. The sequence continues at coordinate 79,854,847 of OX451737.1, read as the reverse complement.
ATATGAATCTTAGTGAATTAGTCGATGCAGTGTATTTGTATGAGTTGATAGATTTTATGATGTGATCTGAGGTGATGTGGTGTATTTACATGAATTGGTGGATTTTATGATGTGGTGAGATGTCTTTGTTGAAGACTAGATGTATTAGAATAATGAGAGTTGAGGTTATGGGAATGTATGGCTAAATGTGTATAAACATAGGGATGTGTAGTATAATATGAATTACTAGTATTATTTTATTATAATATTAGGATTACTATTATTATTTTATAATAATAATTAAATAATTAATTAAGTTAGAAGAGTTATAAAATTAATTGGGATATATTAGAGTAAGAAGAAGAGAAATCAATTTAGATTGTAGAAACAGAAAAGATGATCACGTAAGTTAGTTGACTCGTTTGGTTCCGGGAACTAATTTTCCATTAGCTGTATGCAGATATGACATGTATAACTGCTAGGATTGTTGACGATAATTGTCTTTCCTGAAAAGATAGCAGGGTTAATTGTATGCGATGCATGAAATGCATGGTGGGATGATGTTCTCAAAATAAGTGAGATTATGTTGTATGCGATATGTATGTGTATGTCATGATGTATGAACAAGAGATGCTATTGTGCCATATTCGAGTCTGGGAAAATAAATCCCTGACTGCTGCCTGAGAGTATTGGAAATAGCTTTCCTGACTGTTGTAGAAAACCGTAGTTCTTCTACTTCCACTGGGGATGGTGAACGAAGATGACTATGCTGGAGATTTGCTCCTTGTCTTACAGATATTCTGCCGGGGAAGAGACTCTGCTTGAGAATAACTCTGCGGGGAGCTAACTCTGTTGGAGGATGAACTTCCATAGCTGAAGGGATAAACTCTGTCGGGGATTAGGCTTTTGTATTCAGAGAAATAAACCTTGTTTGGGAGAAAACTTTATGAGCTGCTTGGATTATGAAATTCGGCTGGGGAATATAGATGTCAGTTTTCTGAAGGGACCTGGCTGGGGAGAGTAACTCCCGTTTGGGGAAGCCGATGTCAATGCTTTGATTACCTCTAGTCTGTGGGGAGTACATATGTCACGAAGTCGTATGTACTGATGACTTTGTTTCAAAGCTGTCTCTGCCCTGGTACCTGTTGGACAGAGTAACTGTCGGGTTTGACATTTTTAGTTTTGCCCCTATTTCTTAAGTTACGAGCAATTGTATTTCTGTTTCTCATGTGAATATTTGTGAACAACAATCATGTTCAAATTCATATGTCAAGAATAAATCATTGGACGTTTTTGCGAAACAAAACAGGAAAAGAAAAAACAAATGGTTTTGTAAAAATTACTTGTATTAATTTTCGAAGTTGGCCTATAACAGGCGTTTTTTGTACAAGGAAGCTGACGCTCTAGTAAGAGAACGCCACCGTAAAAATGGAAGCTATACAATATTGTGTACAACAAAAAGAAAACAGCTATGTGCAACAATCTCATTGAGTTTTAATTCTGCTATTGCCGCTATGTCTTCGAGCGTCTCATCACTTTGCTGCTTGTCCAAAGCTAATTAGATTGATTGGTGTCGTTCGAGCATGATAGTTGATACTGAGGTCTGATCACAAGGTGATCCAATGGGACATAGTGATATGCTTTACATCCCTAACTTTTGCCTGGACTGCCCTTTCGGGTTTTCAGTCCACCGGGATACCCCTTTTTGTCCAAGCCGCCTTTTCAGGTTTTCGACTTGCCGGGTGTACAGATTTTTTGTTTTCATCCCTTATTTTTGCCCGAACCCTTTTGGTTCTCCGGGAAGCCCTTATTTTTGCCTAGGCCAGTCAACCTAGAGAGTCTTTTATCATGCGTAGTATCTTTTCACTATGTCCGTATTGACAAGGTGAGGAAGGTCGTCACTGTCCATGGTGGTTAGAATCATGGCCCCACCCGAGAAAATATTTTTAATCACAAATGGCCCTTCGTATGTGGGAGTCCATTTGCCCCTGGGATCACCTTGCGGCAGTATGATGCGCTTGATAACTAGATCCCCGACTTGATACTCTTGGCGTCTGACTACTTTTGTTGAAAGCCTTGATCATTCGTTTTTGATACATTTGACCATGACAGACAATAGTAAGTCTCTTCTCATCGATCAGATTCAGTTGGTCAAGTTGACTCTAGATCCAGTCGTCTTCGTTCAAACCTGCATCCTTCATAATCCTCAGAGAAGGGATCTGGACCTCAATGGGCCGGACAACCTCCATGCCATATACCAGAGAGTAGGGTGTTTCCACTGTTGACGTCCGTGCTGAGGTATTGTACCCATGAAGAGCAAATGGCAACATCTCATGCCAGTCTTTGTATGTCATCGTCATCTTCTGTATAATCTTCTTGATGTTCTTGTTATCCGCTTCAACAACGCCATTCATCTTCGGCCGGTAGGGAGAAGAGTAATAAAGTTGTATCTTGAATTGTTTACAGAGCTTGGTGATCATCATGTTATTGAGATTGGTACCATTGTCAGTGATGATTCTCTATGGCACACCATACCGACATATCAGGTTATGCTTGATGAACCACGCTATGACATTCTTGGAAACAGTAGCAAAGGAGGCAGCCTCAACCCACTTTGTGAAGTAATCGATGGCCACCAGGATGAAGCAATGCCCATTGGAAGCGGTAGGTCAAATCTCTCCGATCATGTCAATGCCCCACATTGCAAAGTGCCAAGGAGCCGTCAAGACATTCAAAGGAACCGGAGGCACATGCACCTTATCAACATAGATTTGGCACTTATGACAAGTTCGGGAGTGCTGATAACAATCTGCTTCCATAGTGTACCAATAGTATCATGCCCATAGGATCTTCTTAGCCATGGTATGTCCACTGGAATGGGTTCCGAAGGTACCTTCATGTAAATTTTTCATAATCCTATCTGCTTCGCTCTTGTCTACACACTGTAGTAAGGTAGAGTCATGGTTGCGCTTGTAGAGGATTCCATTACTAAGGAAAAATTTCGCGGCGAACCTTCTCAGAAACTTCTTATCATTGACAGATGCCCCTTCGAGATACTCTTGAGTCTCGAGATACGTTTTTACTTCGTGAAACCAAGGTTTATCTGTTACCTCTTCAGTATCAATCTCACAACAGTGTGCTGGCTCATCCAACCTCTCAATGGTGATTCAGGGAGCTTCATTGTCCCACCTGACTTTAAAAATAGAAGACATGGTAGCTAGCGCGTCCGCTAACTGATTCTCCTCTCGTGGGAAATGTTCAAAGGTTACCTCCTCAAAGTGTGGGAGCAATGTTAATACGTGCTCTTTGTACGGGATGAGGTTAGGATGCTTCGTATCACACTCTCCTTTAATCTGACTTATCACCAAAGCTGAATCCCTGATGACATTTAAGAACTTGATCCTGAGATTAATAGCATCTTTGAGACCCATGATACATGCTTGATACTCCGCCATGTTGTTAGTGCAGTTTATGCATAGTAGGGTGGTGAAAAGAGTGTGACAAACCTCAGGAGATATGATTACGGAGCCAATGCCATTACTGAGTGCGTTCGAAGCTCCGTTAAAAACCATAGTCCATCGGGATCCTTCTTCAGGTTCTTCATCCGGTCCAGGTTCTTCATAGTCAGCCACCAACATGATATTCTCGTTGGGGAACTCAAAATTCATGGACTGGTAGTCATCCACGACCTAATGAGCCAAGTGATCCGCCAATACACTTCCTTTAATTGCTTTCTGGGTTGTATATTGGATATCGTATTCAGTTAAGATCATCTGCCATCTTGCTATTCTTCCGGAGAGGGCGGGCTTCTCGAAGATATACTTGATTGGATCCATCTTAGATATCAACAAAGTAGTGTGGGTCAACATATATTGTCTCAGTCGGCAAACAGCCCATGCCAAAGCACAGCAAGTTTTCTCGAGCAGTGAGTATCGTGTTTCACAGTCGGTAAACTTTTTGCTAAGGTAGTATATTGCGTGATATTTTTGACCAAACTCGTCATGCTGCCCCAATACATACCCCATTGAATTGTCTAACACTGTTAAGTATAATATCAAAGGTCTTCCTTCAACCGGAGGCATCAGAATTAGTGGTTCTTGAAGGTATTCCTTGATCCTTTCGAAAGCGGTCTGGCATTCGTCATTCCACTTTACCACTTGATCTTTCTTCAGGAGCTTGAAGATTGGCTCACAAGTAGCAGTCAGATGTGAAATGAACCTGGCGATATAATTTAGGCGTCCCAAAAAACCTCTAACCTCCTTCTCTGTACGGGGAGCCAACATCTCTTGTATGGCCTTTACCTTTACAGGGTCTACCTGAATACCTCTGTCATTGACGATGAACCCCATAAGCTTACCATACCTTACCCCGAAGGTGCACTTGTTCGGATTCAGTCTCAGCTTGTATGTCTTCAACCTGTCAAATAACTTTTGCAGATGATCAAGGTGTTCTTCCTCGGTTTGAGATTTGGCTATCATATCATCAACATAAACCTCTATCTCATGGTGAGTAAGTACTTAAGATTTTCTACCTACTCGGAAAAGACTAATCATTCTCGTTTCCTTTAGATAGCCCTATACTACTATTAAGGAGTAGGTAGCCCCATCATTGGAGTTTTAAGGGACATTCGAAGGGACAAGTACGACCATAAAAGCAATGGTTAGGAAACCTTAGTAGTTACCCTAAAGTACTAAAGATCTTTTCGAGGCAACACTCGAATGGGTCATTTTGATCTTTCGGGACTGGAGGACGACCACTAAAATTCCCTATACTTCATGACCGTTTACCGAAGACAACCGAAGTGGGGCAAACCCTATGAGTGAGCATGTGCAAGTGGTTATTTTTCAGTTTATTTATCTTTGCACAATTAAGGTGATCTATTGTTTTCATTTCATATGTCTTTCGCATACAAGCCTATTATCCATCCATCTAGCAGTTTATAATAGCAGAAAGTAAAATGTGAGAAATTAAAGTCCTAACTATTACAAGGCCTCGGGAAGGGGGTTACATAACCAAACTTGGGGAATGAGCAGTAAATGAAAAGCGGTAAAATAAACCCTAATTAAAAACTATTACAAACCTCAAAGTAGTTACAATAATTGGAACTATAAATAAATAAATGCGCGCGAGGAGGAACACGGGAATTAAATATCCTAATGAATCTAATTAATTAAAGAAAACACTTTTTGTATTTTTTATTGAGAAAAATAATTGAAATTTTCAAGTTAAACCTAATTTTCTAATTAATTTTTATTTAACAAAATAATCAATGTTGAAATAATTAAAATAATTAATTTTCAAAAAATTAATTTTAATTATAAAAACCTAAATCTATTTTTTATGATTTTTTGATTTAATAAAAAAAATGATTTTGTTTTTGTAAAAAATGATTAAGCAAATAATTAAACAAGAGAAATTAAAAAGGAAATAAATTGGGCCTGTTGTGAAAGCAATTATGGGGGTGCATTGCTGATTTTTCCAGGCCCAAGATTGCTGGCCCAAGGACTGCGTGTGATTTAGTGCAACTGGTCTTCAGGAGGTCTACCACGCGCCTGCATGCTTGAGGCGTTAGATCTGGCCAGGACATGATCTGATGGCGTGGATCTTGGGTGCATAGCATGGACCAAGGCGTGCAACACATGTAATATGTAGAGAAATAATGAGAAAAATACAAAAGCTCACGCCTGGGGTCGAACCCAGGATGTTAGCTTCACATACTCCTTCCTTAACCATCCGTGCTGGGCTGTTCATTCATACATATAATTAAACAAATAAAATATAAAGGAAATAAAGTGGTCTTTCCCAAACGCGTGCATGATTCAAATCCTCCAATGGTTATCAGCCACATCATCGTCTTCTCCCCAGACTGTTGTCTTTGATGCCAAACATTTTACCTACAGACAGAACTGTCACTAAAGGCTATAGTGACAGTTTTTATCCATAGCTATAACCCTGCAACAATAAAAAACGTAATACAAGCCAAATAAATCCTAACTAAGGGCATAAATCAATTAGAAATTATGTCCTGAGTTCATTGGTACCCTTGATCTGTCCTAATTTCGCCTCTATAGAGAATCCCCAATTTGAAGCTTTGGAACCCTAACAATGGCAAATGATTATACCTGCGCTCAAACTTAAATTGGACTATTCAGACACATTCATGTGATGATTATGAACACGAAAATACAGTCAAATAGCATTTATAATGTATGAATGAGCAAAATCGAGATTGAAGAAAACATGAGCAAACCGTGAGTGTCAAGATGCAATTCTGGGTGCTTTGATGCGTGCAAACGATGTCGTTAGCTTCAGGAGACATCCAGGAACATGTTGTTGGCCTTGGAATTACTTGAAACGACCTATCGAATCAAAACTGACCTACACTTTTTGACAAAAAAAATTGACTTTTGTTCTTGTAATTTTCACGACCCAATCCTTATTTTTTTGTTTGGATGTGTTATGGACATATAAGGGACCAATTTAGGTTAACAAATTTGGATTAAATCTTGGAGATTGATGAGAAAGAGATTTAATTTTCAAGTGATATTCTTTGTTTCCAAAATTAGCTAAATTATACCATTTCCATTCCAATCAGCCTTTGCACGATTTGATCTTTGTTCGACAGCATATATCATCTTCATTCAATGCCAAAATCATCCCAAAAGCAACTTATATGATTTATTTTGATTTTATTTGAATTTTAAATGAATAAAATTACAATAAATTAAATAAATAGGTGAATGAGGCATGGAGTGGTTCATGGGTCGTGGACCATGTTAGGAACAAGCTCCAAACTTGAAAAGATAGGCTCATGTGGAGAAAATACAATTTTGGGCATTGTTGACTTTGTGCAAATTTCCAAAAATGGCCAACTTTGACAATGCACATCTTCCTCATTTTTTACCCTAGGAGGGTGTTCTTGGACTTTTTAGAAATCTTAGGATTTCCTATAAACAACCATTTTAGTTTAATCTCAATTGGATCTTCCATGTTTATGTAAGAAGCTTTGACCCAAAAGGTGTTTTTGTTGACTTTTGAAGAGGACCTATAATGTCTGAATTTATATATTTCCGTGAGTGCATTTCTTGAACTTGAGGGCTGAAGATAAGTTGTAGAGAATTGGATTCTCTTCAAAATGAGCCTTGGTGGAAAAATTTCTGATAAATTATGAGAAAGTTATGCCTGGTCAAAGTTTGGTTGACTTTTCCTATAGAAACCCTAATTTAGCAACTTCTGAGTTTTGATGAATTAGGAGCATTCCTTGAGGAATCATGATCAACCCTTGATCAAATGATGGATATCACTTCAAAATGTTGATGTTGACAAAAAATATTGAAGTTTGACTGTATGTGGGTCACAGTTTACTTTTGAACTAATACAATTGATTTTCAGGCATTTGAGCAGTTAACTGAGCAAACTTCTTGTGCAAGGCATGAAACTTGGCATGGATGATCTTGAGAACATATTAGGGCTATGGAAACCATTTAGGACCCTTGGAACTCAAACATCTTGATGAGGAATGAAACCCTAATTTGAGGCGCATTGTCTTAGGAGGAGGACTTGTCTGGTCAATCCTTAGGCATCCTTGGGCAAGTTGAGGACCTCTAGGAGTATGTTTTGAGTAAAATGAGAGGGAAAATTTTGGGGTACAACACATGTCATCATAATAGGTTTTCCCCATATAGGTTTCTCATCTGCTTATTTTTTATTTCAGTAGAGATGGCTCTAGAACAGACTATCAAGGATCTTCAGACCCAAAATGCTCAGCTTCAAGAAATGTTATTGAACCTATCCAAGGGGCAAGAATAAGTGAAAGCACTCCTCATTGAGAGCATGACCAAGAGGAATCCTGAAGACAACAGGGAGGACCAATTAGAATGATTACAAACTGAAATTGCAACAATGAAAGTCCAAATGATAGGTCAGATGGTGGGACAAATGACTTTTATCCAAAACTTAGCTTGGGGACAAGAAGAGTTGAGAGTTCTTGTCAAAAAACTTCATCAAAATGGATGCAACCATATGTGGAAAATTACTAAAATTAGGGATCGAGTCATTAATCATCCCCAGATGAAACCAGAAGATTTGGTTGAGAGAACACCTTTCAAAATGGTTGCTACACCAAGAGTCTAACAACGACCTCGCCAACCACGATAGGGTGGCCCACGTAAGCAAGATACGCCCAAAAGATAATCTACCAAGGTCAACATGCCTTTGGCTCAAGCATTGCATCATATGTTGGAAGCCAAGCTGGTTACATTAAGGGAGCCTCCTCAAAAACCTAATACTTCTGCTCCTAGTTATCATCCCAATGAAAGTTGCGTATACCATTCCAACAGTCAGGGACACGACACTAACCACTGTTGGGCATTTAAGAACAAAATTCAAGACCTGATCGACGAAGGAGTGTTGGAGTTTACACAAGATGGTCAACTGGAGTTTTTCCGTTGTCCCTTAAAGACACACCATCTGAAGTGACAAAGTTGAGGCGGGGGAATTTTTTGTTCATTCGAATTTTCAGTTGTAATTTCTTTGTTTTCTTAAACACTTATCTTTATGTCAGACTTTGGTTACTTTCATTAATGCATTGCATATGTTTGTCTTGAATTAATCCATTCATTTTCACTATATTTAAACTGTGCTTTTTACTCCCTTTATGATGTTCAACTCTCGTTAAAAGTCTAAATCCTTTAGAGGGAGGATGACGAAAACAATACCATAACCTGATACAATATGCTTTTGGACAGACATTGCTGACGATGTACATGCGTTCTTTCAATTCCTAAACAGTGGAGTTATAAGGAAGATAATCCATAGTCAACCCTTTTGAGCCAAAGAAGAAGGAGTTTTCTTTTTCACACAAATTGAAACCTTTAATCATAACCTAGGGAAGGGTAGTTTCTCAATTAATCCAAATGTGCGTTCAGTCGCAAACCTTCACTTCAAACACAACGAACGACATCAAAAACATCCTTAGGAATCAAAAGACAGTGATGGTTCCCCGTGAAATAGGCAGTCATTATCTCTCAAAAGAAAAACCCACTGAGTCAAAACCTATGAAGGAGACTTAAGAAAAACTGGGGCATCCCGCTGGCTGTAATCTCAAAACAAGGACAGTCAGGAAAAAATTAGGGACAATAAATAAAAAAGAGGTCACTACAAATCCTCGACAACAGAAAAAATGTTGCAAAAAATGATTTCCTTCTAAAATAAACTTCCAAGTATCTGAACCATCACCAAAACGTCATTCCAGACTCAATTGGAATTCAAAATATGCAATTAACTGAGTATAGGACTGGAGAACATCGCAGAGAGCAGGTTGGGTACAAATACACTTTGAGACTTATCCTTTGTTTCTTAAACTGTGAACCAAGTCACGTTACAACCCTTTAAAAGTCCTAATTGAAGCATGGGTTAATTCGAAAGCATACTATTACAAAAGGTATCCTGACTCCTGTAAGGCTTACTGTAAATCCTAAGTTGAATTCATGTTCTTACAAAATTCTTCTATTTGCTAAAAATGCATATTCAAAACTTCAAGACAAACATGAACTTTGCATTTGTTTAAATATTGCTGTTTGCATATAGCTAATTGTTTGACAACAGAGAAATTTGCACGGCGAATATCCAATGAACGGAAATCCTCTCAAGGAACAGAATCACTTCAAATGGAAAGACACTTCCAAAGACAAACCTTCCATAATCAAGGGGCATAACATGATTATTGTCCAACCCATCTGGGGAAGTCAAGTCAAGATTCCAAGAAATCTCTCATAGCCAGGGGCAGGTCTGCATCTGAATCCTTTGGGGCATTGAACATGAATTCCAGCAAAGGGTCACGTACTGCCAAGCACACTTTGTCTAGCAGTGCTACAACACTTACTACTATGGACAATGATAAATCCCAACAAAGTCCCTTTTCATAAGATGTTCCCAATTAAAGTCGCCAGAGCCACCTCTATAAGGTTATCCTCACAAAATAATATTCATGGATAAGGGTACAAACCCCACAAGGCCAAGTTCATGGGTATCCCCACAAAGTTAGATCCATGCAATCACCAGCCATAGTTTCAACCTCCGGAAAACCTCTTCCCAACTGAATTGGTCTTAAGAGGAAGCCTTGAGGATTTCTGCCAGAAGAAAACACTTCCCTAGCAGATTGTCAAATGGGTTTAGTTCCCCAACAAACTACGAATCTGCTAGACCAATACAAATCAACAGACAAAACCCTTTAATCCCCGGTAGAGTCATTGATATCCCCAACGGATTTGTTACTATCTCCATAAGTTACTCCGAAACCTGGACCCAACCAGATATTAGTTTAACTTCTTCAAATCACTAACAAAACTCCTCTTCCCCAGTAAAGTTTGCCACTATCCCCAGTGAGTTGCTGCAAAGCTTGGAAGCCAACTAGATAATAGTTAACTTCTTTATCCCCAACAAGTTGTTAACTTCCATTATCTCCAATCAAGAGTATAACTCCCCAGTAGAGCAACGAACAACTAAAACTCCTGAACTCTTTTCCCCAAGCAGAAATCAACACTCTCCACAAAGATTTCTCAAGCCAAAGCCAATCTTCCCCAACAGATTTCTCCTCAAAACAACAAAACGGGAATCCCCAGTGGAAACATCCTAAACAAAGTTTGAAGATACACACATTCTTCATCCACAATAGCAGTCCGGGATTTAATTTCCCAAGGCTCACCAGCATTTGTCAAGGATTTATTTTCCGAGACAAAGATACATTTCAACAAATATTTCACATTCATACATCATATTACATAAATGATAAATGCATACAGTATAATCTCATTTATTTTGATAACATCATCAAGCCATGCATACATCTGCATGCAACTATCCCTCTTCCTTGCAGGGAAAAGTCAATCAACAAAAATCCTCTTTTGGCAAATACCACAACCATTTCTCAAAAGGTCAAAGATTAATTCCTGAAACAAGTCAGGCCAACTATCTCTACGACCAACAAAAAACAAGTTCCAGATTAATACCTGAAACAAGACAGGATAACTATCTGTGAATAACTGATTATAGATTAATACCTGGAACAAGACAGGACAACTATCTACATGAGCATATTGATGATTAACTCCCGAAACAAGCCGGGGAAACTATCTTTCTTTCAAAAAGGTCAGAGATTAATTCCTAAAACAAGCTAGGGCAACTATCTCTACGATCAACAAAAAACATGTTCCAGATTAATACCTGAAACAAGACAGGACAACTATCTGTGAACAACTGATTGTAGATTAATACCTGGAACAAGATAGGACAACTATCTACATGAGAAGATTGAAGATTAACTCTCGAAACAAGCCGGGGAAACTATCTTTCTTTCAAAAAGGTCAGAGATTAATTCCTGAAACAAGCCATGGCAACTATCTCTACGACCAACAAAAAGAGGGTTCCAGATTAATACCTGAAATAAGACATGACAACTATCTGTGAACAACTGATTGTAGATTAATACCTGGATCAAGACATGACAACTATCTACATGAGCAGATTGAAGATTAACTCCCAAAACAAGCCGTGGAAACTATCTTTCTTTCAAAAAGGTCAGAGATTAATTCCTGAAACAAGCCAAGGTAACTATCTCTACGACCAACAAAAAGTTGGTTCCAGATTAATACCTGAAACAAGACAAGACTACTATCTATGAACAATTGATTATAGATTAATACCTAAAAAAAGATAGGACAACTATCTGCATGAGCTGGTTGAAGATTAACTCCCAAAACAAGTCGGGGAAACTATCTTTCTTTCTCAAATAGGTCAAAGATTAATTCCTGAAATAAGCCAGGGCAACTATCTACACGACCAGCTGAAGCAGCCCTACCCAAGTTCCTTCTCAAACATTTCCAGATGAAGTTTCACACAGACTCATCCTGAAGTAGCCCTACCCAGGTTCCTTCTCATACATTTCCAAATAAAGTTTCACATGGACTCATCCTGAAGCAGCCCTACCCAGGTTCCTTCTCATACATTTCCAGATGAAGTTTCACACGGACTCATCATGAAGAATCCCTACCCAGGTTCCTTCTCATACATTTCCTGATGAAGTTTCACACGGACTTATCATGAAGCAGCCCTACCCAGGTTCCTTCTCATACATTTCTCGATGAAGTTTCACACGAACTCATCCTGAAGCAGCTCTACCCAAGTTTCTTCTCATACATTTCCAGATGAAGTTTCACACGAACTCATCCTGAAGCAACCCTACCCAGGTTCCTTCTCATACATTTCCAGATGAAGTTTCACCCGGACTCATCATAAAGCAGCCCTACCCAGATAAAGCTTCACGCGGGCTCATCATGAAGCAATCCTACATGGGTTCCTTCTCATACATTTTCCAAATACAGTTCAGATACGATCCAGATGCGGATGTCATTCTGACACTCATTCAATAAATTTTTTAAATACAGTTCAGATACGATCCAGAGACGGATATCATTCTAACATTCATTCAATACATCTTCCAGATACGAGTCAGATACGATCCAGTTATGGATATTATTCTGATACTCATCCCACTACATCTACTCCTTCAGACTAAATCGACCAAAGATTTATTCTGATACTTCTTCCAATCCCTATAAATAGTTACTTTGGATGGCATCTATAAGCCCATCTCTGACAACTCTTTATCATCTCTTCAAATGGCATCTTTAAGCCCATTCCCTGCACAATCAACTAACACATAGTCAAGCGCAAATTCCTGGGCACTCTAGTGTTCAATCATCTTCTACCTACAAACTACGAATGGCGACGTCCCATTCTCGCTTTTCAGGTTTAAGAAGATTGAACAGGGGCAACTGTTGTACCCCAAAATTTTCCCTCTCAATTTCTCAAAGATTCTCTCACAAAAAAATATCCATTACTCAAAATTGCATAAGGTTTGATTAGCTCAAGACACTTCCTCAACACTGGGCTCAAATTAAGGTTTGGGTTCTGACAAGTACAATTGGTGGAAACAAATATTGTTTTGTCTGTTGATGAGTTTGGTCGAAGGTTGTGGATCTATGTGATCAAAACGAAAGGACGAAGTATTCGACCAGAGTAAAGAAAAAGATCAAATTTCTACAGAGATTCAAGATCTTTATAGAAGGAATCAAGTCGAAGACAGAATTTTGAAGAACATAACAAAATCTTTATGCTATGCTGCATAATCTTGTGTTGCATGCCTCCTTACTTGTAAATCCCATCATAATTTAATGCTTACACCCATTTTTGAGCTATTACCCAAGTGTTTAAGCCTTTGTCCAAGAGATCTTTACATTTATGGCATAAAGTTATCATTGCTATTCTTGGAAAGCAAACTTTTTGGTACAAGTTTGTCTTGAGCCCATACTTAGTTTGCTTCTGATTTTTACCCCACCATAAATCATAGAAAGCAACCCCTCTAAACCAGTAACTCTGGTACTTCATCTTGGGATCATGGAAAACTTGACATAACTTGGCATTTGTATTCGAACCAAACCATAATTTGTTATCTTAAAATCTGGTTACTCCAACTTCCCAAACCTTTTCTCTATAAATTGAGAGGCCATTTGCAAGATAAAGGGGCCAGATTCTTGTGTGTTGAAAAATCCTCAAACACTCCCAAGCTCTCAAAAACCCAGAACCTGCACACAAGCACAAAATTTGGCACATCCTGACTTTACACACAATAATCTCAAATCCCTTTGTGCGTTAGTGAGCCTTTCGATTCACTCCCAACTTCCATATACCAGCCTTTTGATTCAGTAATTTTCAAAGCAAAGTACTGATCCCACTAGCTCAAGGAAGGTCCCTGCAGGCTTAACCCATCATCAAACCATTTCTGAAAGTCCTGTAGAAGTCATTTGAGTTCCACTTCAAGAGGTAAGATTTCGTAACTGTGATATCTTGATATAAACATTTTCAGCACATACAAATAAAAGAAAATATGTAGATATCATATCTAGGAAGTTGACCATGCTCTTAGTTTTGATTATCACTGCTTATACATTGAGGATTTCATATCTAACCAGTTAGGTTTTAGTTTTGGTACTGAATAAAATTCATGCTAACCTCTGATCCATAGCTTTCAAAAATTACATGGTTGGATTCATATTCAAATTCTAGACATATTTGACGTTTACACATTTCGATTTGGCTGAGAAGTGAAGCTTTTCGAAGCTTAACATTGAAGTTATGCATCCCTGCGCGCGCAAAGGAGGAAGATGAAGCCATGTTCAAATTTTCAGAAATGAGTTTATTTTATATTTAGTGCAAGTTGTATAACTAACGAATGAAACAGACCACCCTAGTGGTACAAACAGCGCGCGCTAAAGCCTTGCCATGTAGAAGGTCCTCGGTTCGAACCCCAATGAGACCTTTTGTCATTTTTCCAAATTTTCTCACTTTTTTGTGTTTGCAGGAAGCGCGCCTGGGCCTCCATTGGTCGGGCCTTAACATTTCCATTTTCTGAACTCCCTGATGTTAATGTTATGTATTTATCCCATTTTCTTTACTTTATTATTGCTATTATTATAATTACTTTTATTAATCAAAAACACAAAAAATATATTTTAATTATTTAGTTTTTTTATATTTAACTTCTTACAATGAAAAAGACCAAAAATATTTTCCTATTTATTTTCTTTTCTTTAACTTAATCTTAATTTTTCTTTAGTTTAATTAAATTTCCTTTTAGTTAAATAGGCCAAAATATTTCTTTAACAAAATCAAAACAAATTCATTTTCTTTTCATTCATGTCTTGTACATTATATTCCTTTCAATTCTTGTACATTATTCAAGTTTCAATATGGTTGTAATTGATAATTAGTATTTAATTTCTTGCAATCCCCATTTGTGAAATTGTACACCCCATCCCCAAATGATGTAATAGCGTAGTAAATTTACTTTCCGCAATTAAAAGCTTTCATATAAATTCTAGTAATTAGGGTTTGTATGGAAAGATAAAATCAATACTTAGAAGACCCTAATTCAAGATAAATCAAGCATGAAAAAATAAACACTTGCACACTTGCACCTCTAGGGTTAACTCCACTTGTTGCCTTGAGAAAATGGTCATGTTACGCATGTGAGACGTCTTAGAAAAAACAATAAAAAAATACAAGATCATAGTTCCTCGATGACGCTTCGAATGTTGCCTTATAAATGATCTTAGTCCC